>CAJQZJ010034450.1:993527-1036206 GCA_907164525.1 Lophiomys imhausi
TGGAAACAACCCAGATGTCCCTCAACTGAAGAATGGATTAAAAAATTGTGGTACATCTATACAATGGAATATTACTCAGCTATAAGAAACAATGAAATCATGCACTTTGCAACCAAATGGATGGATCTAGATGAGCTCATCCTGAGTGAGCTAACCCAGTCTCAGAAGGATGCACATGGCATCTATTCACTCATAGTAGGATTTTAGCTATATCGTACAGGATATCTGTACTACAACCAACACACCAAAAGGAACATGGACATAAATTTTTTTTTTTATCTTTTTCTTTTTCCTTCTTTTTTTCTTTTTTCTTTTTCCTTTTTCCTTCTGTTTTTCCTCTCTGTTTTTGTTGATATTCTTTGTTTTTGTGTGTTTGTGTGTTTGTTGGTCTTTTTTTTAGTATTCCCCCAGTAGCAAGGAGACACCTTTCACTGGAAGTACTGCCTCGTAGGCCCCCGGTGAATGAAGAGGCTCTTGGCCCTCATATGACTCCTGATCTGTGGTGAGAGTCTGTTAGGCAGGGACATTCCACCCCAGAGGAACAAGATGGAAGGGTCAGGGGGTAGAGAATGGGAGGGTGGGGCTGGGAAGCGGGAAAAGAGGACAATACGATAAGGATGTAGCCTGAAGCAACAAACAAATAAATTTATTAATTAAAAAAAGGGGGGGCAGGTGGCAGGGCTGAAACACTGTGAATGGAATAGAGGATACGGCCGTTCAGCCTGGTTTTGCAGACCTCCAGGTGTCGAGAAGACGTGGAGCTAAGGTAAAATACAAGAGAATTGTGGTGTTGGCCCATGCCTTTGACTTCAGCGGAGACGGGGGGGAGCACCGTAGTGTTGGTGGTCTTATGTATTCTGAAGTCATACGGAGCGGGATGGTGAGGGTGCATACTCTTGGTCCCACCATTCAAGAAGAGTACACCCTTGGTCCCAGCTCCCAGCACACTGGAGACAGAAACGGGCAGATCCCGGAGCTCAGGGTCAGCCTGATGCAGGGCAAACTCTAAATAGAGAAAGACTTCGATCCAGGAGTGGTGGAACACATCTTTGATCCCTTCAGATGGGAAACACAGGTCTCTGATCCCAATAATTAGAGTTCAGAGACACACACATGGGATTTGGAGGGACCTAGGTTTGGAGGCTACTTACAAAAGGCCTTCTCGATGCAGGCAGATTGTCCTTTGGGATCTCAAAATATATACACTAGAGCTGGTTTAGCTCCAAGGTGACAGAATGATTTCTTCTTTAACCCGGATTGAAAGATAACGCTTTGTATGTTGTCGGAAGGCCATATTTGCTTCAGGAGAAGTACTACCCAGCCCCCCCCCCAAAAAAAAGGGCAATTGTCCCAGGGTTGGGATTGGGGCAGGGCTCTGTTCTTATCTTTCCAGGAGAACCGAAGCTTTCATTAGGGGAGCCCGGGGACGGCTGGACAGCGGATACCTCAGCAGAGAGCAGAATCAGGCACCATGGAGGACGAGTGACCCAGTTGATTCTGCCTGGCAGACTTCCTCAATAGCTGTCTCCATCGGGGGTCTGCAACCACCACGGCAATCCAATGTCACTGGGACCGTTCAGCTCTACACAATGCCCCGGCCGGAACCTCAGTGAAGCCTGCAAGATCAGCTTCTGCCTACAAACCCCTTAGGTCATCTAAACAGCTGAGAACAGAAGGACTGAAAATAGAAGGATTGTACTAACATTTTTAACCATTTTTTCCATTTGAGTTCGGTCCCCAAACAGGTCTACTACGACCCAAATCAGCAGGAAGTCACTTTAAGAGAGCGACGTCCCTTGCCCAGAGGGTGGGGAGGGTTTTCTCCACCCTTCTTTTTGGTTATTTGAAGGATAACTGAAAACTCCGATATTTAGGAGAAGAGATTACAAGCTGATAAATGGTCCTGTTTAATGGGTTTTGGAGGTTAGCCCCAGGGACTTCCTACTTTTCCTTTTCTGTATCCTTCTTCCTCTCCTATGTAGGAGTGCACAGGCTTGAGAAAAATGAGATATAGACATAGCACAGGAAGGTCCAAGAAGAAGGGGCAGATTATTGAATATGCCCTTATACATTTGTATAGTGATACAAAATTAGTAGTTTATTAGGCTAAAGTGGTATTGACCATTGTTTATCGTGCAAAAATAAGATTGTATTGGATTACATCGATATTGATCTTTGTATATTGATACAAAATTAAGATTACAGTTGGCCACAATGGTATTGACCCTTGTATATGGATGTAATATTAAGATTGTTTTGGGCTACATAGGCATTGATCTTTGTATATTGATACATAATTAAGAGTATATTTAACCACAATTGAATAGATCTTTGTATATTGATACAAATTTAAAGGTAACGCTTCCTAATGGTATCATACCTAGAGATACTTAAAAATAAAATGTGAAGCTCTGGCCTCTTAATACCAACCATCTAAAACGGTCTAGGATAGTTAAGTAAAACAAACTCCTAGTCATGCAAATATGTCACTTTGTTAGCTACTATGACAGTCTATCACAGATATTCTCTAAACTACCCTGTAATCAAGTTGCTAAGAGACAAGCAACATTTGCTTATCTAAATACAAGAGATGGATAGGGCATCTTCAAACACCTCAAGAGATCTGCAGAATATGGCATTCAAAGATGTTATCTTAAATCAAGATTTTTTTTTGATATCGAGTCATATCAGCACCTGACAGCACCCCCTATTCTACTCCAAGTAGAAGATAAGCATCGAAGAACCTCCACTGTAAGATGGTTGAATTAGTGGCAAGCCTATCTCTTGGCATTAAAAAACCCTTTGCACCAACTGCAGACAGACTGCTGTCCAAAAAGGACAAAACTTGGTAGCAGGGAAGTCGACAGCCTAACTCTGCCAAGACAGGGTAGGTAAGTCCTTTATAATCCCTGCTCTACAACAAATGTCTGTCAGAGAAACAGGACCCAAAGGCTGAAGACTGATGCAGGAATGTATGGAGAGAAAATGGGAACTGTCCAGGCAGTCATTGGTATGTCCTTTCTTAGTTTTGGAAGCTGCAGGCCCTGCACTTCCTATATAAGCAAATATATTTATCCCTCTCAGGTGTCTGAGGTGGTTGAAGAATAGACAGCTAGAGTCTCATAGTTAAATTTTGAGTTGTTTAGGAATCAAGAGGGTGTTATAGATCTAAGAAATACTCTTAAAAGTTTGTTGCAAGTTAATATGAATGTTGAGTCAGATATAGACCTTTAAACTCATGGAGTTGGTTAGATGATAGAATGTTAAAGTCAGGGGCCAAATATGTATAAACTGGACATTGGGAAGGTATACTGGGCCATTTAACTCTCATAAATGTGGCATATTTATATCTGTTGTTTTGTATAATACTTACTGTTATAAGAGAAGGAACCATCTGTTGGACTGAAAGGGGAAACTTCTGGGGGGAAGAGGGTGGAAGGGCGGGATAGGGAGGGGTTTGTGACTGAGATGTAACTTGAAAAAAAATAATAAAAAAAGAAGAAAAACCAAATAATCCAATCAAAAAATGGAGTACAGAGCTACACCGAGAGTTCACTACAGAGGAAGCACTAATGGCTGAGAAGCACTTAAAGAAATGCTCAACATCCTTTGTCATAAGGGAAATGCAACTCAAGATGACTATGAGATTCCATCTTACACCCGTCAGAATGGCTAAAATCAAAAACTCAAACGACTGCACATGCTGGAGAGGATGTGGAGAAAGGAGAACACTCCTCCATTGCTGGTGGGAGTGCAAACTTGTACAACCACTCTGGAAATCAGTCTGGTGTCTTCTAAGAAAATTGGGAATAGTTCTACCTTGTTTTTTTTTAATCAATATTGAAAATATGAATTTTCTTAATATTCTTCACATAATAATATATTTGTGATTATGTCTGTAAAATTGATTATCTCCCAAATGATTTATTCTTTTGTCCTTCTTTCATTCTTCGTTTGTTTGATTCATTCATTGTTCATTTACTAAACTTTTATTTAGAATGCAAAAGAGACACACAATATTCTAGGCCCTGGGTCTAAAGCAGAAAAAATAAAGAAAATCATTGCTACCCATGTGAGTAGTTGAAGCAGAAAATACATGTTTAGTTACATACAATGATAATCAAAATAATAAAATATATATGGTTCCAGTGATGACAAAGATTATGGAAAAATACTTCAGAAAGAAAAACTTGACCATATCATTTTATGTAAGGTGGTTAAAGAAGAATTTATATACATAGCAATAAGTTTTGATCAAAAGAGCTAAAAGATATGAGACCAAATTCTGGGGTACTGGGTAAAAATGGATCCCAGGGTACTGTAAAGGCACTGAAAGTTTACCATCTGTCTTATATAACTAATGGCTTGAACAAGCAGTTCACATAAGGGTTTTGAGTAGAGAGTTCCAGCAGGAATTTTAGTGGGAGTTGCACACAGCAGGGAAGTGAGCTAGAGGACAGGGAGAGAGAGAATTCCAAAGCACAGAAAGCATTTGTTCTGGGTAAGACAGGCAGGTGCTTTGAGCAGAGGAAAGAAATGGTCTAACCCTTATTTATCAGAATTGCTTGGGGCATGAGAGAGTGTAGGAAACTTGGATCAGAGGGGGAAAGCAGATGAGGCTGTTGAAACAAGTGTAATGAGACATCTTGAAAACTTAGACCAAGACAGCGGCAGGGGAAAGATGAACAGTGCTCACACAGTGGTATATTTTGAAAGGAGAGCTGAAAGAACTTGCTGAATGGATTATAACATAATAGGTAAAATAGGTCAAAGATGAATCTAGAAATGGGGCCAGTGCAGTAAAAGCAGCAGCAGCAGCAGCAGCAGCAGCAACAAGAGTGTGGTTGCTGTTAGTGAAAACAGGGAAGGCTGTGGTAGAATCATGCTGGGGAGAAAATAATAACATAGTTTCTATGTGCAAAGTGTGAAATGGTCTTCATATACCCAAGTAGAAATGAAGAGTTGGAAGCTGGGTACCGAAATCCAGCATTTACGCTGATGACCAGGCTAAAGATGTAACCTGAGTGTTTTCTGAATATAGGTGTCATTTAATATCATGTGTATGGTAGTATGTTGTAGTGGTTTGAAAGAGACTAATATGAATATTTTGTTCCCAGTTAGTGGACCTGTTAAGGAAAGATTAGAAGGTATAACTTTGGTAGCGGAGGTCTCTGGAGGCCGGTTTTGAGGTTTCAAAGGCCTATGCCATTTCAGTTAACTTTCTCTCTGCCTTGTGGTTGTCATCTCAACAGGTAAGCTCTCAGCTACTGCTCCAGTCCCATGCCTGCCTACTGCCATCGTCTCTAACCCTCTAGAACAATGAGCCCAAATACATTTTTTCCTTTATAAGTTGTCTTGGTCAGGGTATCTCTTCATCTCAATAGAAAAGTAACTAACACATGTATCCTACTGACCCCAGAATGTTATAAAATTGACAGGTCCATGAGATGAGGAACATCAGTGACAGGTGCTCTGAGGAAGTGTGTCCTTAGTTGTGAGAAGCAAAGGCAGAGCAGACATGATCATTTCCTAGATCCAAAATTCAAAAAAGACTTCAAGTGAAGGCAATCAATGTACTGGTGATTCTAATAAATCAAGTAATGCAAAAAACACAGATGTGGAAGCCATTAGAAGTCATGGTCATGTGAAACCAATTCAATCAGAGTAAAGGATTCAAAAGACTGGTTGCAAACTCTTTCAGAGATAATTGAAGGAAGGAGACTGCAGATGGCAAATTTAGATAATACCTTTTGGAGATTTTTTTTCTAAAAGTGGGGAAGAACAATACAGAGTAACTATAGATTATATGGAGACTCAAGAGAGTTCTTCCTATATAATAAAATAAGTCAAGGCACAGATTAATGATTCAGGAGAGACCAGGGATGTACCAGACCAAGGACATCCAATGGCCTTTGGTGGTAACATGGGGCCATGGACACATTGACACACATCTCCCACTGCTGTATGGCCATGGACTCAGACATGGCCCTTGGTGGAAGAGTGGGCCAAGACCTTACTTAGCCTCAGGTGGCATTGCAGGCTATTCACACCCTTGTGTCTCCAGTTCTGCCTCTGTCACTGTGCTCACACAGTTCTGCTTCTCTTTCTCTTCTATCTCTCCACCACTTACTTGCTCTTCTTAGTGGTACCTGTGGCCCCTGGGTGCCTTCAGCATGGAGCCAGGTATGCGTCGTCTCTGGTATCCTCCCACAATCACATTTCTATAAAGCACCAATCAAATGGGAATTAAAGAAAAGGTACAGGTTGCCAAGTAGGTGATGTAAAGCTATTATATTAATTTTCTGGTGTTCCTAATAAGGGAAGGTGTAAATATCCAAGCTGTTTCACACAACCTGAAACTGTGGGGACTGTTTGAGTTTAACTCCCATATTTACACACTGTTTCTCCCATCCTACAAAAAAAAAAAAAAAAAAAAAAAAAGCTGCTACTGTACTTTGGAGGAGCTGCTTTCCACATTTGTGGAAAAAAAATCACTCTACCTTTTCTTTTATTCTTTAAAAGAAGAAGTTCTATGTCTGCTGACAACAGTAAAAAGAAAAATTCAGCTCATATGAATTAGGATAGAAGCTAAAAGAAAGGGAACAGTTTGGGAAAAAGGGGAGAAGAAGGTAGAGGGGGAAGAGGAAAGGGAGGATGGAGAAGAGGTGAGAAGAGGGGAGAGGAAGAAGGGAACAAGAGCGTAATGTAGGTAAATATGGTCAAAGAACACTACAAAAATCTATGAGAATGTGATGAGACACATAATCTTGTGTACCAACCTATAATAACCCAATTCCAAATATTGTCATTCTCCTTTCACCTAACTGTGGTCATTGTTAGAACTACTGTGGGTTTGTGATGAAAACTTCTTGGACACAATAGGTACCATTAATAGCTTTTAAAAATAACAGCATTGTTGGTTTAAGCTGCATGAGTAAAAATGAACAAACTGGCTTGAAATTAATGGTGTAGACAAAATTGTCTGTGTGTTTATGTGTGTGTACACATGTCTGTGTATGTACTGTGTGCTCATATACAAGCCATAGGTTGATGCTCGGTGTCTTCCCACCATGTGTTTTTAGACAAGTTCTCTCACTGAACTTGTCTAAATATTCATTAATATGAGTAGACTGGCAGCCAGGGAACTCCAGCGTCTTCCTGTTCCTCCCTCCTCAGCGCTATGGTTTTAGGACACTTCCTATGCTTGACTCTTTAGACAGGCTCTGGGAATCCAAACTCAGATCCAGTACTTTACCAACTAGTCCACCTCCCAAGTGCATATAAATTTAAGTAAAATAAGTAAGGATGTGTAGAATCCTTACAACACGATACAGAAAGATCTTAGATTCATGCTTCTGGCAAGTGAGAGCAAAAGCAGGGAGGCCACAGAACAAACTAACTTGCTAACCAAACTGGACAGCTGTATATATATATATATATATATATATATATATATATATATATATACATATATATGTATGTATGTATGTATATAAAGAGCAGATGAATGAGGGTAAAATGTCTTAAACATTTCACTCATAAGACATACACAACACTAAAACTTCAGCATCACTTGGGTAACAACAATTTCATTTTTAAAAGTCCCCTAGTCATAGCACTGTGCAATTACAGTTTTAATAAGTAACTACAAACTTTAATTAACTAAACCATGAAATGGAAACTGGCCTAAGCTACATAAGCATTATGTACTAAATGAAACTAGCCATGTTAATTCTAGTAATTAAGTTAGTACTTATAAGATTCATTAAGTATTGTCTTTTAATACATTTTATTAATAGGTAATGTGAAACTCACTCACATAAAGTGTAGACTTGCTTCCAAATTATGGGCTACAGTTCTAATTGAATCAAGAGGAAATAAATACCAATAAGAGGTAAACTCTGGGAAAGGAAACAGTATATATGACTCCAACATGGTGAAACAGAGTTGCTTGGTGTGTGTACTAGTTGCTCATCTTCCTTAATCTTCATACAAATCTTGTTTTCTATGTTTCTTTTGAAAGTTCAGAATTGATTCTGAGGACAGTGTGCTTGGAATGGTACAACTGGACTCACTGATAAGTCAGAACATCTCATTTTTTCCTTTATAATATAATTTATGTGTTAGTGTTTCAGTATAACTTATTCTGACACTACAGTCAGGATGTTGCCAAGAATTCAGCAAGCATTTAATAAATATTCATAAAACTAAATTCAGTCCTGCATGTCTCCTTCCAAAGCTCTGAATCTCCCTCCACGTCCCTGGCTCTGGAGTTGAGCCTGTCCATATTGTACTACGATGTGCTATAAAGTCCTTAAAACTCAGTGTATCAAAAAAGAAAGCCGTTCTCTTTCTCTTATCTGATTCACGCCAACAACATCTGCTTAGTCGTGCATGCCAAATATCTTTAAAGTCAACTCTTTGTTGTTTATCAGTTTCAATCCCTGCCTATATCTGCCATGTATGTCCCTCCTCCTTTCTCACAGCCTCTGACTTAGTTCAAAGCACCTATCAGATTAGAACATACTACAAGATGATGCTTGACTGTTGTGTTTTCCCATCCTTGGTTTTTCTACACTCTGTTAACAGGGCTATTTTTCTAAGACAGGATTTTCATTATTTCCTTCTTGGTTACTTCTGCATGCGTAGATGATGGACTCTAATCTCTACAGGGTAATGGAATAGAAACTCCCTTTCTCTAACATCCTTCCAGCTCACCGAAATTCTAGAAACTTCAAATTGTGCCAGAAACTTGTATACATTTGTTTCTCACTTTACAATATTTTCCAGGCTTGTGTGAATTTCTATTGTGTTTTTTTTCTTAAAATTTTAGATCAAATTCTACTTTCACTAAAGATTTTTTTTTTTTTGCCGCATTAAACAGGGATGGATCTTCTGCTTTTAAAAATATTACCCTGTATTCTACTTTGATATTTGTACTAGGAATATGGCTTTCAGATGACTTCAGCAATGCTCACTTCCAGAGAGGCATGCCCAGGTGAAACTCCTTTTCTGAAGTTTGGACAGAAGAAGCAGGATCCATGTTGAAGTGTTACTTATAAGCAAAGGCTTTGGTTTCTGTAGTGTTTTGAATAAGAAAGGTCCTCATAGGCTCATGTATCTGAATGCTTTGTTGACAGAAAGTGAAACCATTTGGAAGGATTAGGAGGTGCGGCATCCTTGAAGTAGATGTGGCCTTACTGGAGGAGGTATGTCACAGTGATGGGGGTTGGGAGGTGAGAGGGATGGGCTTTGAGGCTTCAAAAGTCCAAGAGGGGGCCCAGTCTCTCTCTGTCTCTCCCCCTCCCCCCTCT
Organism: Lophiomys imhausi; assembly: GCA_907164525.1. Classification (NCBI taxonomy): domain Eukaryota; kingdom Metazoa; phylum Chordata; class Mammalia; order Rodentia; family Muridae; genus Lophiomys; species Lophiomys imhausi. The sequence goes on from CAJQZJ010034450.1 coordinate 1,002,842, forward strand.
CTCTCCCTACCTGCTACCTCTTGATCTGAATGTAAGTAAAGCTCTCAGCTACTTCTCCAGTACCATGCTCGCCTGCCTGCCACTATACTCTTCCCCATGATGATAATGGACTAAACCTCTGACACTGTAAGCAATCCTCCAAATAAATGCTTTCCATTCAAAGAGATGTGGTGGTCATGGTGCCTCTTCACAGCAATAGAACAGTTACTAATCGTCCATTTTCTTTTGCTTTCAGTTTTTGAGAAGAGACAGCTGCTGTGTTGTGTAATGTACCCTGTGTCCCAAGAAACTGACTTGAAAGAAGTCTCTCACTGAAGTACCTGACTGAAGGCAGGTAAGCAGTGAAATCTGTGAACAGCTTGTGAAGACCTCAGTCTTCAATCCAGTCCTTTGAGTGAGCTTAGAAGAAACTCTTTGCCAGTAATAGATAATCCCTGTCTCCTTGATAACAAAGCATTATTATCATTTTGTTTGTTTGAGGCAGGGTCTTAAGTTTAGGCTGGCCTTGAACTTGTTAGGTAGCCAAGGATTGACTTATTTATTTACTTATAATTTATTTTTTAAAATGTATTCTTCTTTCATACAATATATCCCAATTAGAGCCTCTTAGTCCTCCCAATCCCCTCCCACATCCCCACTCCCCCAGACCCACTGTTCCTCCATTGCTGGTTGTGGTAGCCAAGGACTTTAAACTCTTGATCAGCAAGCTCCAACCTCCCAAGTTCTAAGAGTTCAGGTGTGCAACACTGCACCTGACTTAAGGACTCCCTCCTTAGTGTTTCATCTGAATTCTACCATGGGATATCCAGGCACTCAATTAGGGAAGAAGCTCAATAATAAAAAGAAGGTCATTTGTTGTTTTCTGCCTGTTTTTCTCTACAGAGTTATTTCCTGTCTGCCATAAGCATGGTCAGATCTTCCCCATCTTGTAGAAATCACAACAAAACACCAGAACCACGTCCCTCAATTGATATTTTCTCAAACTCTGATCATTTCTCTTTTCAGCACAAGAGAGTTCTTAATATGAAACAAAACATTCTCAGTGTGACTTGGAGAGAGTCAAAAAGGAAAAGAGTATAGGGTACAGAACTGGAGAACACACAAAAAAGGGCCTGTTTGTTATTTTAGGCTAGCATAGAAACCTTGGTTTTATACCAAGCATAGCATCATTAGTGGTAATCTAACAGCCGTTTTATCCATTAGGCATTATGGGTGCTGTGTCTAGATGAGTCTACCACTTTGTCAATGGAATTTTTAAAATGTGGAAAAACATACATTGGCTTCCAAATCAGGAAAAAAAATCTAAGAAAATTGAAAGCAATACAAGTATAACTAAATGCCCACAGAGTGTAATATTATGTAAAGTGTATTTCAGTCCATCTGTGCTGAAATATGAACATTATAAATGTTAACCCCAAAAACAAAATAAACATGTACCTTCAAGAAATCTCATATTTAAATTTTATGAAAGACGTCTAAAATTATAGAGAAATTATATTTAAATCTGATGTAAGTTTTGTTTGAGACTATGTAGGATGGAAGATTTTAAACTAGAACATTGGGAGACTAAGAAGTCTCAAGATTGACAGAGGTACACTTACCAAAACTTAACAAGAACAAAATCTCCCAGGGGACAAGAATGAATTACCAGAAAAGCAATCCTTATGTATGCAACGATCAGTAAAATAATGTCCTGCAGTTTTCTGGGATAGTAAAACGTGCATAAATTTGATATTGGCTACTAAATATTCAGTATTATATAGCTTCCAGGCAGTTATGTTTTTCTTCTACTTCTACACAAGTAGCACAGAACCAAGACCCCACATCTAGTATATATGTCATTGGTGTACAGTTATGTCCCCTGAGTAAAGATCAAGTTTATTTTCAATGTGACAACAAGCTGTGTCTGGAAGTTCCTAAAACTAGATCCAATAAATATTTACTTGATATTTCCCTTGACAGGTGTCTGAGAATTTATTTCCTAGCAGACTAGCAGGCGGGTTTACTTTTCCTCCTTGTTAATTTTTATATCATATTGACTAGATACACATAAAACATGAGCACTCATGTGCACAAACACATACCAACATATATATAAACATACAATTACAGAGATCAGGCATCTTACGTCTCACAAGAAAATTAAAGTAAGATTTTTTCTTTTTCTTTATGTTTCCTATATAACTTGGACCTTTGCCAGCCACACCAGAATTGGATGCCATCTGTGAAATTAATTTGAAATTCACTACTGTTAATTTGCCTGCCTCTAAATCTGCCCTGGAATTCCTCCAAACTTATTTTTCCAACTTTAGACTTTAATTTCATTCCAAGATTCTTCTCCTGAGTGTATTTTAGTCACATTCACCAGAGAACTGTCCATTTTAATCATTAGCCACTCATATTTCCCATCTCTCCAATATTTCAGCCAGTCATTTGCATTTCATATTTCTTCTGTATAGTTAAGGGAGAAGAATGCCTTTCAGTTAAGCTGAAAAGTAAAAGAAAGGTTTCCTCAGTCATTTATAAAAACCATTATTTACTACCCTTAAAAATATGCAGATTTTTAAGTTTGGAATTTTAAATCCTGGTAATTTCTAAAACTTTTCATCTTGATTTGGAAGTTAGTAATATGCAGTGGGAGTGATGACCTTAGAGAGGGTTTCTGAGCTTTCTACCCTGGATGGAACCTTCAAGTCAATTATAGGGATTTCTGCGCAAACTTACAACTTCAACAGCTCTCTGTGCACTAACGGGATCAGTTGGGCGCAAATATAATGGTGCAATAATAACTTCAGTGTTCTGACTACAGAGTAAACTTTTCTGGTTAAACAGTGTATTTGATCTACTTATGACATGTTTGCTACAGTCGCCTTTAATGCACTCTAAAACCAGGAAAGACAGAGGGATTTCCATTTCTGTTTGATATGCTTAAACATCATCTAAGTAGACTTGAAAATCTTACCAGTAATTTGAGAAGTTTCTATTAAATGTAGTGGATGGGATGTACAAGAGTAGCCTTATCTATTCTTTAGAACTAAAAAGAATTATACCAAAACTTTCTCAGATAAAAAGAAAAACAACCAAGGGAGCTATTTTGAGCTACTGTTTTTCTTAAACCAATTCCCTTAATTTATTTCAATATTTTAAAAAATGTATTTATTTATTTATTATTTCTTCAAATTACATCTCAATCGCATTCCCCTCCCTGCTCCCCCCTCTGGTTCCACCCTCCCACCCTCTTCCCCCTCATCCCCTCAATTCACTTCCTTTTTTTTAAGTTTAAGGTATATCTTTTCCCCCAACAGCTCCCCCTTTCAGTCCAGCAAATGGCTCTTTCTCTTATAACAACAAATGCAATACAAAACAACAGAAATAATTAGGCTACAGTTATGAGAATTATAAAGCTTAGCATACATTCCCAATGTCCATTCCATATGTATTTGGAAACTGATTTTAACATTCTACTATCCAACCATCTCCACGAGTTTAAAGTTCCATATCCAACTCAGATTCCATCCTAACTTGCATCACAATTTTAACACCCTCTTAATTCCTAAATAACTCAAAATTTAACTATGAGACTCTAGCTATCTAGTCTTCAACCACATCAAAGAACTGAAGGGATAAATATAACTGATTATACAGGAAGTGCAGGGCCAGCAGCTTCCAAAACTAAGAAATGACATACCAGTGGCTGCCTGGACAGTTCCCAATTTCTCTCCATACATTACAGCATCAATCATCAGCCATTTGGCCCCACTTCTTTGACAGACATTGATTGTAAAGAAGGAATTATAGGGAACTTGCCTACCCTGTCTTGGCAGAGATATGCTGTCAACTTACCTGCTTCCAAGTTTTGTCCTTTTTGGACAGCATTCTGTCTATAGTTGAAGCAAGGGATTTTTCTTGCCAAGTGACAGGCTTGCCACTAATTCAACCATCTCCAATTGGAGATTTTTCAATGCTCATCTTCTATATGGAGTAGAATAGGGGGTTCTGTCAGGAGCTGACATGTCTCAGTATCAAAAAAATCTTAAGTTAAGAAAACATCTTTGAATGACATATTCTTCAGATCTCTTGAGATTTTTGAAGACCACCTATCTATCACCTTATATTTGGATAAGCAAATGTTGCTTGTCTCTTAGCAACTTGATTTCTGATTAACTTAGAAAATGACTGTGATAGACTGCCCTATTACCTAACAAAATGACATGCTTGAATGACTATTGGTTTGCATTTCTTAATTACCCTAAACAGTTTATGATAGTTGCTAACAAAAGGCCAAAACTTCACATTTCATTTTTAAGCATTACCTAGGTACAATACCTTAAAAAGAGTTAACCTTAATTTTGTATCAATATACCAAGATCAATACCAATGTGGCCAAATATAATCTTAATTTTGTATCAATATACAAAGATCAATACCGATGTAGTCCAATATTATTTTAATATCTTAAAAAACATATGACAAGGGTTAGAAATTTCTGTTAAATAGCTGACATGTGAAATGGGAATGAATTTTATTAAAATAGATTTAGCATCTTTTCCCTCATTTTAATTAGTTCTTTGAGAATTTTGTTCAATATAGTTTTATCATATTTGCCCCATCCTCTAACTCTTCCAGATCTACCCCTATTCCTTACTCAATTGTCTTTGTGTCCTTTAAAAAAAGTATCAAGTGTAATTTGTGCTAACCATGTACTCTTTTATGCATGACTGTCCGATGAAGCACCATCAACCTATCAGGGCCACACATTGGCCAGCTGTGTGTCTCTGTATTAATTGCTGCCATCTAATGTAAAAGGAAGATTCTTTGAAAAGGATTGAAATATGTACTAATGTATGATTTTAATAATAAGCCATTAGGAATCAGTTTAATACTATATCTATTTAGCAGAGTATTAGTAGTAGATATACCCCCAAGACCAATGGCCTTATTAGCCATGAGTTTGTGGCCAGGTATGGGTTTAAACTTGTGGAGCAGGCTTTAAGTTCAATGGCTGATTACTTCCATGACAGTAGTATCACTATTGCACTGGTAGACATGTGTGGTCAGACCTTTCATTATTGTAGCTTTCCAGGTTAACAGCTGGGTAAGATTGATGATTACTTTTCTTTTCTGGTAGAGTACATAGTACTTCTTAGCACTATTAAAGCTATCCAGTAAGAATGAAGCTTTCAGGTGAGTACTTGATTGAGTCTATGATTCAAGTATATTGTGTCTTCAGCAATTGGATCTCACCATCAGGTTCTGGAGGGTAACCAAGAACACTTGCATTAGACGGTCATGATGGGCATCTGAGCATATATGTACCAACCATAAAAATACCCAATTTTATTTAAGAAATATTATTAGATGTGAAACGTTAGAAAAACAAGATCAATAAATATTTAGCCAAACTAACCAATTGAAAGTGTAGGAAGGAGAAGATAAAGTCAGAAATTAAAAAGAAGGTATAATAAATACAAGTAAGACCCAATGGATCATTACAGAATACTTTAAAAATCCAGGAAAAACTAGTAGAATTTGATAAATTCTCAGACTGCATGATCTACAAAATCAAATCAAGAGGATGTAAACAACTCATACAAATATATAACAAGAAAGTAAACTAAAGCACTGATGAGAAGTCTCTGAACAAAGAAAAGGCTAGGAATGGAAAGATTCACTGAATAATTTTATCTTATTTTTGAAGAACAGCAAATGCTCTTCAATCTGTTCTATGAAATAGAAAGGACAAGAGCGCTACCTCATTCTATGAATTTATTATTGCTTTGATACTAAAACTAAATAAGAATAATATAACGTCAGAAAATTCTAGATCATTTTCCTCAATGAGTGGAAATGTAACAATTTTTGATGAAATACTTAATAAAATAATTTAACAGTACATTAAACATATCATACACTGTACCCAAGCTGGAGCAAAATGAATGCAAGTATGTTTCAACATACTCAAATCAATAAGGGATATATTGCATGTAAGTAGACACAAGAACAGAAATAACGTTATCATCTCAATAGATGCCTTTGACAAATTTTACTGTTGCTCTTTTCTAAAAGCCCTGGAAAACTAAGAGTAGAAGGTACAGATCTTTGTGGGAATTTCTGCTGATAAGATAGAAGTCTGGCATTTCTGGAAAGCCAGTGAGCTCTGTGCTAAAATGACGGACTCCTCCCCCCTTCACCCCCCAGTGGAAAGCCCTTCCTCCCTCTGATCTAAGGAAATCTCAGATCCTCTAAGATATATTACATAGCGCGACTCTTAGAAACCCACCCAGTGAACATGGCGTTCTTTCCCCACCTCTGATACCCATGGGATAGTTAGGTAGGACCATGCCCAGTGAATCAAACCTATTCACCTCCAAATACTCTTCACTGCCCAAAGGTTTATAATGACACTGATTCACAAAATAATCTCTCTCTCTCTCTCTCTCTCTCTCTCTCTCTCTCTCTCCTGCCATGACTGCCTGAGACTTGACTGTTTATTTTGGGCTTGGGAAGGAAGTGCTCTTCCTTCGATGATGGATTTGCTGCCTGGTATGTCAGGCTTGTACATGGCTCAGGCTCCTGCCTAGCTACTGCCTGTCTAGGTCCAACACCAGCAGCCAGGGCTCATCTCTGAGCACCTAAGGTGCAGGCCCCAGCCTTGCTGTTACCAGCAGCCAAGCCAGACTCACATCTGGGTCACTGCTGCCAGTCACCGCAGTGACTGCCTCCAAAGGCTCTGGCTGGGCTGCCTAGCCTGGCTCCAGGACTACCCTTTCTTCCCTGACCAAACTAGCACGGACCTTCTGACTGAGGATCATGCATTTCTGGCCTGATACCAGACCAGGCTGGGAATTCCCTGCCAGAAGACACAGAACGACGTATGTTAATATAATAAGGGCTAATATTTGACAAGCCTATAACCAGTGTATACTAAAAGAGAAAATGAGAGCATTTCCTCTAACAATCAGGATTGAGTTAAAGTGCCTATTTTCTTACCATTATTCAATATTGTTTGAAATCTTAGCTAGAGAAAAAAAAATGAGTAAAGGAAATAAAAGCAATACACACTGGAAAGAAGAAAAGTTATGTTTATTGAAGATGATAAGATTCTATAGTTTAAAGAATTAAAAGACTGTACCAAAAAAAAAAAAAAAAAAAAAAACCTCTTAGGTCTGGTAAACTCTTAAGCAAAGCAGCAACATATAAAACTAAAATCCCCAAATCAGTGTGTTCATACATGTCAGTAATGAATTTTCTAAGAAAAGAAATCAAGAAAGAATACAATAGTTTAGTAATGCCTATGTCTAACCATAAGAGAAAGGTGACATATCTATATAGAAAACTTTAAAAGATCTGATAAATAAATTGAAAATAATGCTAAAAAGTAAGACTGCTCATCTTCATGGATTGAAATTGATATCACAAAAGAGGCTATACTTCCAGAAGAAATATACAGATTCATTGCAATTCCCATATAAATTCTAATGACATTTTTCACAGAAATGGAAAAACAGAAACTCTAAAAATCATATGATAATACTATCACAATCACACCCCAGGACAGAGCTCAGGAGTGCTTGGTCAACACAACATAGGCTCCATTATTTTTGTGTGCATTTGTTGTTGGTTTGTTAGTTTTCTTGGGTTTTTCTGTTTTGTTTTGTTCTCTGGACTTTTTTGTTTGTTTCATGTTGTCCTCTCTTCCCCCTAAAAAAACAAAACAAAACAAAAAAACATGAAATTGGGTGGGTATAGAGGTGAAGCATCTGGGAGACCAACAAGAATATGATCAAAATATATTTCATAAAAAAATCTAAAAATAAAAAATAAATTTTGCAAAGGACCCTGAACGGGCAAAGCAATCCTAGGTAGAAAGAGCAGTGTTGAAACACCACAAAACCAAATCTCAACTTACAGTGAAGTAACATAATTAAAAGACCCTCAGAGTACTGTCACACCACAGACAGAATAGGAAAATAGGACTAACAGAGAGAATAGGATGGAATAGAACAGGGGGCAAAAACATAACCCCATGTGGCTATGGACTGCTGACTTTTAACGAAGTTGCCCAAAAATATACATTGGAGAAGAGATAACTTCTTTAACAAATAAATGATGATTGAGAAACTGGATATAACAAAACTACATCCCTGTCTCTCATACTTTATGACATTCATTTCAAAATAAATCAAAGATCTTAGTAATAATAATAATAATAATAACATAAAAATATGTGACTTCTAAAGAAAAATAAACTCAAAATATATGCTTATGCCAGGATATTTTTTAAGACTCCCATGGCTGAGGAAATAATAATTGGAAAAAAGTAGATAGATGAAATTAGGAAGTCTCAGAACAACAAAGAAACCAATTGCGAGAATAAAGAGATGGCCTTAAGAATGGGAAAGATCACCAACTATACATCTGACAGAAGAGTAACATCTATAAAGAACTCAAAAAATTGATCACCACATTGAAATTTTTGCCCAGTCAATAAATTATCAATTTAATTTAATAGACAATTCTCAAAAGAAGCAAATGATATCGATATGCTTAAGCATCATAAAAATTAACCCCAAAACTCCACTGAGATTCCACTTCATTCAAATCAGAATGACTACCATTTAGAAAACATGATAACAAATGCTGGCAAAGATGGAAGTATAAAAATGGAACCCTTGTACGCTGCTCGTGTGAATGTAAACTAGTACAACCATGGTGGAAATCAGGGTAAAGTCTCCCAGTACAAAAAAATAAAATAAAACTCAAAGTGAAATTACTGTATAAACCATCTATACCACATTTGTTGTGTGTTGTGGTTTGAGTAAGAATGACCCTGACCCCCCTCCAGGGTGAAACCATGGAGGCTATAAATACCAGATGGCGATTAAGACCTATGACTGGTTATTGAAAGTTTACTTGCTCCAAGGAATTCTTTCATGACATAGGTTTTAACATCTTAGAAAAGATACCAAAGGATGATCCAAACTTGTACCTAGGATGACTCTCAGATCCTGAACAAAGGGTTAGCCCACAATGAGTTAAAACATTGCTGAGTGGGATATAATAAAGAATTTAAAAGTTGACATGCTGAAATGAGTATTTTACAGGAGACCAGATGAAGCAACAGAGGATTATGCTACACAGGAGGCTTCCAAATCACATGTCCACCTGTGTGACCCAGGAGTGCATTGTTGAAAGAAACACTAGCATCCTTACAGAGTTCAGTGCTTGCCTTCTTCCATAGACTAAGGCAGGAGGCAGAAAAATCATTATAGAAACCATCTCACAGATAGAAAAGGGTTGAGTAGATTTCTAAAACAATAGAGGTCAGGAAATAGTTTTTTTTAATAACACTAAAGGCCACAAAATAATATTTTTTTTTCAAGAACAGACAAGGTCATAGTGATAACCAATGAGTCTTGGCCCACAGAGAATTATGGAGGTGGCTAATAGAGCATGCTTTCTCACTGGGCAAAACAGATGAATTGCAGTAAAAGATGAACAATTGCTTAGCAGGTGGCTGAGGCCTGTTACTCAAGTAAAGCCATATTTCTTTGAATAATTTTTGGACCTAAGATAGTTTCAAAAATAGGATCTACTGAGTAAATAGGACAGAGAGCTTAGGGAGCTGGTCCCTGTTGCATACCACAAGGATCATTCCAGTCCTTCTCCAAATGGACCCAACAACCTAGATGTGTGAGTTTATATTGAAGAAAGCGTAATACTTAACTGTCTTGAATCTGTTTGGACATGGGGTCTGTACTGACATGGATATCTAATAATGTAAAGTATCTTCATGTTATAGAGGAGTATAATGGTGGCTGTTGTTGACTCACTCAACCTGTAGGCTCCTAATGGTCATCCCGGGTCCTAAATGTATCATTGAGAATGACAAAGTATTTTGACGTTAATAATTATTGACATGTTGTAATTTTTACATTGTATCCTGGTAAAGTGACATAATAACCATGGTATTGAGTAAGTTGAAGCTTGTCTTTATGCTTTGGCCATAATCATAAATAAAACAGGTATCATACCCAGGGGACAGATGTTGCTGATACTAATTTTAAAACCTAAGGAATTCTGTGGTGGTGATCTCAAGGATATCCCAGTTTCATTCCGTTCTCCCCAGAGAGAAACCACATGGATCTTAGGAAATAACCACAGGCACCAAAAATCACTCACACTGTAGTACTGGATACTGCACATGACATTGTTTCATTGCTAGAGAAGATGAACATGGATTAGTTAAACAGTACAGATCCGTTGATATAGTGAGTATGTTTTTGTTTCTCAGGAATTTATTCAGGAAATATGGTTAGAAACAATTCCCTTTCACAAAAACCAGGTGCCCCAGTTTGCCTGTCATTTTGCCCCGATATAATTTTCTCAGTCCCTATCATGGTGAAGATAGCATGTATCTAGATCATATAGACATCCTTCAAGACCCTATGCCAGTCATTTACATGATGGAATGGTGATGGGAAGGCAGGGTGAGCAAGAAGAAGATAACATAGAGACCTTGGAAAGGTTCTATGCCCACTAGGAGATGGGAGATAGTCCTTTCGAAGATTTAAGGACCTCCCATTCTTTAGAGATCTTAGGGTACAGGGTGGAGGGTGCATTGGATCATTTCCTTTCAAGTAAACTGTTACATCTAAAATTCACCTTGTATCATAGGAAGCACAATGTTTGGTCAGCCTGAAATCAATATATTCTAGTTCCAGGAATACCACTGTGATTATTTTTTAATTAATTAACTTATAGCTCTATCCCCCCCTCCCCGTGTGTATGTGTGTGTGTGTTGTGTGCATGTATGTATGTAAGCATCTGTATCTCCTCATGTGCTACAGTGCTGGCGTGGATGTCAGAGGACTTGGTTCTCTCATTCAGCTTCCAGGATTGAACCTTGGTTGCCAGGCTTGCTGCACAAGAATTGTTACCCACTGAGCCATTTCATTTGCCTTGTTCTGACCCTTATGACATGAAGAGCTGACATGCAGTGAGATCCAACCAGACTAGGAAAGGGCTCATAGAAGGTCTAGGTTGCAGGTTTTGGACAGTATACGATCCAGTGGGCTGTTGCACAACCTAGCACATGGAATTAGGAAACAAGGAAGAAAATGGAGGCAGAATGGTGACTTTCAGTGCTCACTGAAAAACATGTCCATGTTCACATAGGCTATCTTCATAGCCATCAGTTTCATTAAAACATAGTATGATATCTAGCATGGACATGTTAATTAGAACATGTGGGTTGGAAAGACTAAGGGCTCAGAAAGATGAGTTAATTGCTACATTTTCTCATTCGGCTTCCTTGTCAAATTTACCCAAAAGAAGTTCTGGAGAAGAGGCATTGGCACTAGCCTGTGTTTATTTTGTTACTGTTTGGTTTAGAGCTGATCCCTGTCCTCCCTGCCCTAAACCGCTGCTAGTTTGCTGTGAAATGGGTAGTTCACTCCCTCCCATGGACGCCTGGGAAGTGGTTTCTGCCAATGCCTTTGTAATTACACAGATCCACACTTGCGTTGCCTTTCTTGAGGAACTCATTACAACAGACTTTTACCAGTCTGCACGATAAGTACCGCATTGTCTGTAAAAGAGCCATGAGTTCACTGGAGACCTATGTTATTTACTAACTAGAACCTTCTAGAAGTATTTGAGCACAAACAAAAGTTTGCTTTTAGCATCAGGATACCCAAGTTAATTCTTTGGTCCTTTCACTAATAAGCATTTGTGGAACTGATAGAGTGGCTGTAGAGTACCCTTTAGAAAACAGCAACACAGTTTGCCATAGAAGCCTTAGCAGATGAAAAATATTACACTTTCCTCTGTAACATGTAAACATAGACCCACAGGCAGCTTTCTGTGTTGATGATACTTGTATTTTTCTTAAGCATAGGTAAACAAAGTCAAGAATTTCAGTGTGTTCTCAGGCTGCAGCCAGTTTTGCTCTAAAGTAAGAGCTCCCTCCACTGGAGTCTGAATTGGACATCCAGTTCTTACCTTCCTTCAGGATCTTCTCCTGGACTCTACCCAGTGCTGGGCAGTGAAATCAGCAGAGCCTTGAGTAATGTCCTTCAGGAAGGATGCAGAGAAGCCCATTTGTCAATTCAAGGAGGCTGAACTGGAAAGAAAAAGACAAACTCTCCCAGCTCTCTCTGTCATTCTTGAAACTGTCAGTGGTGTGGAATATGTTCTTGGAAGCTCAGAGCATACAACGACTGTAATCACATACCTCCAAGGTCTCAGCCCAGGTTTTCATCAAACACACATTTTGATGAATTATTGCTTTCAAGGGAAACTTGGAAATTTAAACCTAAAAATAAAACAAAAAACTATAACCCAGGGTTGCTCTGCTTTTCTGAAGTCATTTACAAATTTAGGCTGAATTTCTAAACTGTGAAAACTAGGATATTCAATATGGGTTTAGGCCATTTAGGTTAATCAAATATACTAGCTAATCTGAAATTTCCCTTTTTATCCTATTTAGATTGCATATTTTCAATGAATTGGAATAAAATAAGACTGCATGATTAACACAAACAGTGTAGGTCATGTTCAGCTATTCTTATGAGGTCTAGAGTTCACCATTATGAATATGCATTACTGGCTGCATAACTTTTGCTAAGTTATATCAGCCTTTTAAAATGTTTATTCATCTAAAAATGGGCCTGTTAACACTTTACTTTCCACCTCCCACCCCCATGCTCACTTCAGAGAGAAGGTGAAATAATGAATATGAAAATACTTTCAAATCATGAAAAATGATGATGAATATTGGCCAAGAAGCAGAGATGCTTGTAGGATGGCTAGCTGTCTGTATCACATGTGGAGTTGATACTATCATCTTGGAGATATATTTCATACCAAAACTGTGGAAGTTCTGATGGACAGAGGTGGCCACAAAAATGACATTGGAGTCATTAGAGGTAGAAGTCACTGTCTTTCAACACAATTGACAATACAAAAAGAAAATTCTAAAAACCAACTGTTTTTCCCTCCAAATTCATTCTTTTTCATTTATTAAGAGAGGGAGAGGGAGAGAGAGAGAGAGAGAGAGAGAAAGGAAGAAGGAAAAAAGGAAGAAAGAAAGGAAGGAAGGAACAAAGAAAGAAAAGAAAAGAAAGAGAAGAAAGATAAAATTTCATCTTGGAGGATTACTGTGGATTTTTTTTTTGAATGAGCAAGCCTTTCAAAATTATAATAAGTGGAGTCAGTGAAGTTTGAGTATTTTCAAGTGACATCATCAAAACTGATATATACCAATTAATGCATACAGCCTTCCAAAAACATTAGATCATGATCAGTGTTTTGTGAATGCACACATACTGTGATCAGTCTGAGCATCATTTGACTCCATCCCACATCATGTCTTTACCAACAATAAATCCAGTCAAATTCGTGGGAACTCAGTAAGTCTTGGAATCGATAAAGGTACTCATTATACATATGGTCAAAGTATTAAGCTCCAGAAAACAAATTTAAATCAATGTGATTTTTCAAATACCAAACAAAACCAAAGGCATATTACATATAAGCTACCAAACTATATTTCAGCTACCAAACTCCGTATGAACTGGAAATTACTCTAATTTGTTCAATAAATGTTTGTTGATGATTTTATTTCAGGACTTACTTTGTTTCCCGTGACCAATGAGGATGAGAAATAAGCAGTCCTTAGAGGTTGGGTTTCACTGTGCCTCACCACCTCCTACTTTCCCTGTTTCGCCTAGTGTGCTGCTCTCTTTGCGCTCAAAGAATGCTTTGAATATTCTACTTCGCATTTCATTTTTCTTCCCTCTCTTTCAAGAAGACTATGAACTCCTTGGAGGTGTATTTTACATCTTTTGTCTCTGTCACAGTGCCCAGTGTCACCACCATAAACTCTAAAAATACTGTTGATGTGTAATGGGAGAGTGAAAAGGGGAAGACATTTTGATTTTTCTCTCTACCTTGTTCAGATCCTTGAGGTGCACCAACATCATAGCCTCAGGAAATATTCATAAACACAGGTATTACCTTTCAATTCAACAATTTGCCTGTAAAGTCTATAAAAACTCCTGAACTTCCCAGGGGGAAAAAAGTAAATGATAATTTGGGGAGTTTTCTGTTGTGTTGTTATTTAGGGCTGGAACATTTGAAGTGAGCATCTGGGACTATATCCTTCTTGCACTTTGTTCATACATAAGGAGAAATGAAAATTCTGGAAAGACATCTGTATTGTAAATCAAAATACATTGCTGAAATCAATGTTGAGTTGACATTCTGCTTGCAGATATTCTTTTGAGATTGGTTCTTGTAAATCTCTTTCTCATCTGGTTTTTATGCCTGCTCTGGGATTTATATGCACGGAGTTGTCTAGGTCCTGCTCAGAATGTTGAAATAAAGTGTGTGCTTTTTAATAAACGATTGGACAGGGTGGAAGAAGATATTGTCTTAGTCATATTTAAACTGCTTGTTTATATTGTAACTCTGCTAAACTTTTAGAAACTTTGGGAGTTGTTTTCTTAGGATAAAATAGCTTATTTGAAGTCATGAAATAATCCTATTATGCAATTTATGTTTTTGTAAAGAACATTTGCTGGAAGGATATCTTTTATTTTTAATCACAGGAAGAGTGAGTAGCAGAGAAGTGTTTGTGATTGCAATTTCTTTGATTTCCATAATTTCACCATTCCCATTAAATTAATGATGGAGAGAGGAAACATTGTTTATAGAAAAGGGCTTTCTTTATTGAAAGCTAGCTAATTTGGGAATGTTAATCTCTCCTTAACTGGCAAGTTCAATGGAGGCAAAGAAAAATACTCAATTTGAAATGTGGCATGATAAGTAAGCCCAGGATTTGGATTTAACATCTGGAATTGATATCCATCTTTGAGCTTTATGAGGGAACAGTCATCTGAGTGGGAACACAATCACCACCACTATTCCAGCACATTCACCCAGCCCATCTGCTAGTTGCTACGCTGGAATCTAGTATCGATTTATACAAGAAATGGAGTCACCATCTTATTCCTTGGGAGCATGAAGTTGGCCCTTGTTATGATATGTAAAGCTCTCTCTCTCTCTCTCTCTCTCTCTCTCTCTCTGTATGTATGTGTATACTACAGTGGTAGATGTGAAGAAAAGAAAGCTTGAAAGCTGCTGGACATGATGATGAATGCCCTACCTTTTGAAAACAGTATAACTAGGGCCTCTGCAGCTGGAAGCCTCTCTGTAAGGATGGACATAAATCCTTGACCGTCATCAATTGTTCCTCTGTTCTTTTTCACTCATGCAACACAGAATAAAGAATCATGGAAACAATAAGATTTTCTAAACTTTTACTTCTTACAATTCTTCAGGGATCAATGTTTTGTCGGGGCCCCCCTCCCCTAGCCCCCAATGGAGCCCTCTCATTCTTGCCATTATTGTCCAACCTCTTTCACCTAAGACCCTATAGGACTTAACAAATCTCCTGTCTACAGTAATAGACAGTTCAAGGGCTCAAGTTGTAAAGATTTTGTTGTAAAACAAGATTGGCTAAGTCATTAGCAAAGTGGAAAGTTTCAAAACTCCCCCATCAGTCCCTCATTATCCATTAGGGATTTCATAATTACCTTTTAAAACTGGAAGGCTTTCAGAGCTTGGCATCTGAATTTAGAGTTCCCTTTCCTTTCTTTTACTGTGTGTCAGTCATTTTCAAAAACTTTGCAATCCACAGCAAAGAGATTTTTTTCAAGAGTATTTGTTTGTGAATATCTTCTTATATTCTTATTGATATGAGACTCTTAACTCTGCTTGGACTACAGCTCCCTTGAATCTGCTTTCTCAGGCCTTGGCCTCCTACAGGCAATTTACCAGAAAGTTCCTTCCACATACATTTGAGGAGAGACTGCTGACGATATGCCATGTGAAGTCATGGGTCCTGTAAATCCATACTCTGTGCTCATATTATTCTCACATGTGTATGATCAATGTTAATTTCTCTCAAGCTTTTACAGGAGCTCAGATTGGGTGAACACCCCATTCTTGAAGCTGAAAACAAAGATCTCACTATACACACCATATCACTTATAACTGTGTGTTGTGCAACAAAACTTGTCTTAGGGAGAAATAAGACACATGTCTACTCATCCCAGATAGGGATTCCATGACAGACCCAACTGAGGATACTACCAAAGTCCAAGTTGGTGAACCAGTGAGTTTTATTGCAGTTACTTACAGGAATATGGGTGAGAGGTTGCTTACGTGAGCAGAAATGACTCAGAGACAACTGCATCACCAAGACCCACCCCAGCATGGGTGACAGCTCACAAAGATGGGAACCTGGGGCACACTGCACAGTCTTCAGGCAGCTCAACAGGTTGGAGACTGTCCTTTCCAGGTACCTCAGTTGGCCTAAAATTCTTCCAGGCAACTCTGCTGGGTTTTGTTTCTTTCAGGTAGCTGGTATGGTCTGAGTGTCTCCTTTATAGCTTGACTCTACTATTCTGGAAGGTACCCTTAGCTTTTATTGTTTACTCTGACAGGGAGAGGCTTGGTGAATCTGGTCAGTTTCAGGGACTTCCTGAATGTATTTAGACTTGTTTACCTTTCCACTTAAGGAGCTTCCCTGCAGTATGAAATGGTTCCATCTCAGAGGAATATGTCACACAACACTAAACAATGTCACTTAAAATTATACTCTACAAAGCAGACTTGTTAGATTGCATTTTTTTTCAATTAGGATTCTACAACATTATGGAAGATCAAACTTAGTAGCTAATGAGTGGCTATTCTTTCTCATTCCCAATGACTTCTCTTCTGTATGTCTTTGGTAAGAGCAAACCTTGTTGTGGTGGTGCATTTTAATTCTCCATTATCAGTCTGTCAGCCAGCTGCTAACTCTGTAGGATATTCTATGTGATCATCCTCCTATACTTCATCCACCAATGCTTCATCCACCATGTCACTTGGAGGTGTCTGTAATTTTCTATTATCAATTATGAGAAATCATCTGCTCCTTGCCTAATATTATATAACTAAATAGAGTGACATTTGGAAGGAAATATAGCTGATTCTCCTTAGTTATATTCTTATTTGTTTATATAATAAGAGTACTGATGGGGTAGTGTTAAGCATTCTAAATGTTAATTGGTCCTGTTTGCTGTCTGTTACTTACATTGACTCTGATTGGTTCAATAAAATGCCGAGGCCTGAGATTGGGTAAAGACAGAGAAAGGTGGAACTTCTTGAGATTAGAACCAGAAGCCTGAGCTTTAGACAGAGAATTAAAACATTCCAGCCAGCAGCAGGAAGAAGGAGGCGCACACCATGGGTTAGAAAAAAGAACCTCATTCCACATGGCCAGGAACATCGGCATATCGTGGAGAATGGCAGTCCAAGGGGATGTATGTATATATGGGTTCATATTTGGGTAATAGAATTATGAGCTAGCTTAGATGGGCTAGGATTGCACAACTCAGGCCAAGGCTTGTAAAATCTATCATGTGTCTGTGTGCTCATCTATAATGGATGGTTAAGGATTAGCCGACTAATTAAATATAATATAAATACTGGTTAAATAGTTTAATTAGCCACATTTTTTTTACAAGTACTCATGAATTTTAGCTGCAATGACTAAATATTTGGATGTTTATATATGTGTGTGCTTGCCCACGTGTATGGAGTGTTCTGTTAGCATATCTCTATAGGCTTATTAGTGATGTTGAAGGGCAGATTCCATGCCTGCCCATCTCAGGAGTTGTTTGCTATAAAATTTGCACAAATAAGTCATTTTAATGCCAACTACTTTCTCTATTATACTGAGGCATTGCCCTATTAATATGGCTGTAAAGACAATAAAAGCTAACTTAGCATAGATCATGTCACTTCTGAAGTTGTCTCTAAGATAATAGGAACCTCTCTGGCCTATAGAGAAGAACCATCATGCAATATGACATGGTGTCAGTAGCTCACCTGTCTTCAGAAACTGATATATTTTTAAAATTATACAGCAGAAATGCATCTTCAAACAATGCAGTACAAAGACTTGTTTATAAAGTGGAGCCATTTGGGAGCTTTGCCCACATGAATAATTGGGCAGATATCCTCATCAACTGAACCTCAAGAACCTAGGAAAATGGGCCGATTGGCTAAAGATAAAAGGTAAACAATTAGTTGGTCACTCTTGCAAATAGTTTCGAAAGTCAGAGATTGCCATCTGAGAAGCCAGCTGCCACAGAATTTACTGCTAAGACAGACAGAATAATGATGTATAACAGGATATTAATAGGTGGCTCATTAGACACTTAGGCCAACATCAAAACTAACAACATGGAGGCAAGAATGCTTGTCAAAATGCTTGTTTCAGTTGATATTGCTGTCTTTACCAAGATTCTGTTGGTAAAGAAGCAAAGGACACTCCTTCCGCTAGATATTAGGAAAAGGACAACACAGAGCATCTCTGTAATGACTTCTAGAGGGCTCGTTCATCTCCTGTCATTAAACATGGTTTCTGTGAGAAGAGTGGTGATAAGGAGAGGAAAAGAGAGAAGAGCAGGGATTCTTTAATATTCTCTCCTGCATCGTGGCCCCATGTGGTACTTAGGAATGTCTTTGCTTATGATGGTTTTTAAGTCTTTATTCAAGCATGTGTTAAAAGGTAAAAATAAGGGTGAATGCTTAAAATATCTCAAAAAGAGTCCCAGAATAATTGTACTGCAGGTTCTATGCATATGGACATATGTGGATACAAATGATCATGCATGTCCATGTGATTACCGTTCTATGGATTTTAAAATATTTAAGATTAAAGACAGCAGATAACCAGGTAGATCACCTGAAAATATTCCCTTCTTCCTCTGTTCCCCTAGAGCCAATACCCCAGACTCATTCCCAGGAATGTAGGAGAGCACCCTTGGCAGCCTTTGCTGGCTCCCTGCTTCCATCTACCATGGATTTCTCAGATCTTCCACTTCTAACTTCCTCACTACTTGTCACAATATCCCAGTCCTCTACCCAGCAGGCACTACCTGATAACCCATAGGCCATGCTTGCCAGAAAACCAGGTAGGCTGCCTATAGACCTTCTCTTCTCCTTCCCAGTTCCCCAGCTCCTCAGCAGAACACCTCTTTCAATCTCCCTTCCCCTTTTGCCTACATCTCCAGTGGATCCCACAGACTTTCCCTTTTCCTGACCTCCCTTGCCCTGCTTTTTGATTTATTCCTGCCCCTAACTCCAGCAGGTAATCCTACTAACCCACAGACTATTCCTGACAAGAAAGGAGGCAGGCTGTCTGTAGACTTTCCTCTCTCCTTCTCTTTATGTAGATCCAACCCACTAGTCTTATCCCTAGCACTATAGCAGACACTCTGAGGTGACCTCTCTTCACTGTCTTTCCTGATTCCAAGGAGGGAAAATAAGCCGATCCTTGAAGAATATTCTGTTTTCCTTTCTCCTATGGATCCTCTAAGACCCCAAGCCTATCCCCATTCCTAAGTGTCAACTCCAAATACCCAGAAACATTTACCTGGATCCTCCAGTAGACACAGCTACTAGCTCCAAAGAAAATTTCCTACCAGGTAACACACAGTCATCACACTCTATGAGAATCAATAGAGGAAACAGAAATCAAGGAGCAAAATATCCACTCAATGAACACAAATCTAGAAATCAGCATCTAGGCTGATACTCAACCCAACCTCAAATGCCTAGACACCATCACAAAAAAAATCAATAAAATCCAGGGCAATTCATCTCCACCAGAGCCCAGCTATCCTACCTCAGCAGGCCCTGAATATTCTAACATAGCTGAAGCCAAGAAAAAGACCTTAAAACTGGCTATAGGAAGATAGGGATCCTTAAAGAGGACATTAGAAAATCCCTTAATGAAATCCAGTGAAACACAGTGCAAAGAAAAACTGTTCACAACAAGAAAATGAAAATAGAATAAAGAAAACACAAACTGAAGAAATTCTGGTAATGAAAAATTTAGGAATCCAAATAGGTATTACAGAGGCAAGATTTACCAACAGAATACAAGAGATGGAAAAGAGAATCTCTGGCATTGAAGATATAATAAAAAAAATGGACACATTGGTCAAAGAAAATGTTAAATCCAAAAACCTCCTGACAAAAAACATTCAAGAAATCTACACCTGGCAGACTTTCCTGGCCTCACTATGAAAAGATGAAATCTAAGAATAATAGGAATAGAAGAAGGAGAAGAGACAAGGCTCAAAGGCCTAGAAAATGTTTTCTACAAAATAATAGAAGAAATTTATCCTCATTTAGAAGGAAACCCCTCTAAAGGCACTAGGGAAGCATACAGAACACCAAATAGATTGGGTCAGAACAGAAAGTTCCCTTGATACATAACAATGAAAACATTAAATAAATAGAACAAAGAAATAATATTAAACACTGTAAGGGAATAAGACCAAATAACATACAAAGGCAAACTTTTAAAAATTATACCTGATTTCTCAGTGGGGACTCTAAAAGTCTGAAGATTATGGACAGATGTCCTGCTGCAGGCTCTAAGAGAGCACAGATGCCAGCCCAGACTGCTATACCCATCAAAACATTCAATCAACATAGATCAGTATCTCTCAACCTGTGGATTGCAATCCCTTTATAAACCTCTATCTCTGAAAATATTTACAGTATGATTCATTCATAAAAGTAGTAAAATTACAGCTATGAAATAGCAGCAAAAATAATTTTATGGTGCGGGTCACTACAACATGATGAGCTATATTAAATGGTCACAGCATAAGAATATTGAGAACCACTGCCATAGATGGGAAAATAAAATATTCCATGGTAAAGACAAATTCAAATGATATCTATCTACAAATCCAGTTCTACACAAAGTGTTAGAAAGAAAACCACAATCTCAGCAGGTTAACTACATCTATTAAAACACAGAGCACAAATAATCTCACATCAGTGAAATCAAAAGAAGGGACACACACACACTAAACCACCACTAACAAAACAAAATAACAGGAATCAACAATCATCGGTCATTGATATCTCTCAATATCAATGGTCTCAATTTCTCAATAAAAAGTGCTGGTATTGAGTTGCATTTCTCTGATGTTTAAGGATGTTGAGCATTTCTTCAAGTGTCTCTCAGCCATTAGGGATTCCTCCTTTGTGAATTCTCTATTTAGCTCCATCCCCCATTTTTTGATTGGATTATTTGGTTTCTTGGCATTTAATTTCTTCAGTTCTTTGTAGATTTTGGATATTAGTCCTCTGTCAGATGTGGGGTTGGTGAAGATTTTCTCCTAGTCTGTAGGCTGCCGCTTTGTTCGAATTTCATGAGGTCCCATTTATTGATTGTTGATCTCAGGTCCTGAGCTGTTGGTGTTCTGTTCAGGAAGTTCTGAGATTTCATCTCACACCTGCCAGGATGGCTAAGATCAAAAGCTCAAATGACAGCACATGCTGGCGAGGGTGTGGAGAAAGGGGTACCCTACTCCATTGCTGGTGGGAGTGCAGGCTTGGGCAACCACTATGGAGGTCAGTCTGGTGATATCTTAGAAAACTTGGAATAGCTCTGCCTCAGGACCCAGCCATACCACTTCTGGGTATACACCCAAATGCCTCTTCATGGAATCATAAGGAAGTTTCCTCATCTATGTTTATAGCAGCCTTATTTGTAATAGCTAGAAACTGGAAACAACCCAAATGTCCCTCAACCGAAGAATGGGTTAAGAAACTGTGGTACATCTACACAAAGGAATATTATTCAGCTATCAGGAACAATGAAATTATGCAATTTGCAGCCAAATGGATGGAACTAGAAAAGCTCATCCTAAGTGAGCTAACCCAGACTCAGAAGGATGCATATGGCATCTATTCACTTATAGTAGGATTTTAGCTACATAGTAGAAGGTATCGATACTAAAACTAACACATCAAAGGGAACTTGGACATAGACTTTTTATTTTTTATTTTTACTTTTTTATTTATTTTTTATATTTTTTCATTTTTTAGTCTTTTTTATCTATTGTCTGGTTATTGGTTTGTTTGTTTAGTAGTTCTCTCTCCCGGGCAACAAGACACTTTTCACCAATGGTACTGCTTCGTAGACCCCCAATGAATGAGGAGGCTCTTGGCACTCATACCACCTCTCAACTGAGATGACTCACTGTTATATAAGGACACCTCACCCCAGAGAAATGGGATGGAAGGGTTAGGAGGTAAAGAAAAAAAAATGTGATGTTTCGGCCTTTTATTACTAATTGTCATAAACTGTTTAGGATAATTAAGAAATGCAAACTAATGGTTATGCAAGCCGGTCATTCTGTTAGGTACTATGACAGCCTATTATAGTTACTTTCTAAGCTAATCAGAAATAAACCTGCTACGAGACAAGCAACATCTGCTTACACTAATGTAAGAGATAGATAGGGCCTCTTCAAAAACCTCATGAGATCTGCAGAACATGGCATTCAAAGATGTTTTCGTAACTTTAGATTTTTTTATATTGAGACATATCAACTCCTGACAGCACCCCCTCTTCTACCCCAAGTAGAAGATGAGCATCGAAGAATCTCCAGTGGGAGATGACTGAATTAGTCACAAGCCTATCTCTTGGTAGGAAAAGCCCCTTGCTCCAACTGTAGACAGAATGCTGTCCAAAAAGGACAAAACCTGGAAGCAGGTAAGTCGACAGCCTAGCTCTGCCAAGACAGGAAAGGCAAGTCCTTCATAACCCCTGCTCTAAAATCAATGTCTGTCACAGAAACGGAGCCAAACGACTGAAGATCGATGCTGTAATGTATGGAGAGAAAATAGGAACTGTCCAGGCAGCCACTGGTATGTCATTTCTTAGTTTGGAAGCTGCAGGCCCTGTACTTCCTATAAAATCAGATATATTTATCCCTCTCAGGTCTCTGAGGTGGTTGAAGGACAGATAGCTAGAGCCTCATAATTAAATTTTGAGTGGTTTAGGAGTCAAGAGAGTGTTATAGATCTAAGAAGATGCTTTTAAAATTGTGATGCAAGTTAGTATGAATGTTGAGTTCGATATAGAACTTCAAACTCATGGAGATGGTTAGATAGTAGAATGTTAAAGTCAGGTGCCAAATACATATTGACTGGACATTGAGAATGTATGCTAAGCCATACAACCCTCATAACTGTGGCCTAATTACCTAATTGTTTTGTATTGTATTTATTATTATAAGAGAAAGAGCCATTTGTTGGACTGAAAGGGGAAACTGTAGGGGGAAATAAGATATACCTTAAACTCCCTGTTCCCTGTAACAGAAAGGCTGCACTGGCTCAAAAGTGCTTGGGGTTTGATGATGAGTTCTCAGAAGGGCAACGTGACTCAGTCCAGGCCACAGAAACACCAGAATACGTTCACCTTCAAAAATGACAAGTTTGATAAGAGTGTTCAGACCAAGAGAATTAATGCAAAACTTCATGATGGAGTATGTCAGCGCTGCAAAGAAGTTCTTGAACGGCATGTAAAATACAGCGAATACAAACCATTGTCACAGCCTAAGAAATGTGTTAAATGTTTACAAAAGACAGTAAAGGACTCTTACCACATAATGTGTAGACCATGTGCCTGTCAACTTGAAGTTTGTGCAAAATGTGGAAAAAAAGAAGATATCATTATTCCCTTTAATAAAGAGCCAGAAGCTTCGGAAAATACTGAAAATCAAGTTTCTAACCATAGAAGAAGCTGCAGAAGGAAGGAAGACAGTGATGAGGACTTGGATGCTGACACTGACTGGGATGGCGAGGATGGTGACACTCAGGACTGACAACTCAGTCAACTGCAGAGGACTCAGCAGCCGCACCAACACCCTAGAGAGGGAGTCAGAAAAGGCTGTTCCAATTGGCGAGACTGGCCCACGAGCAACATCAGTTATTTATAGCATTTGAGTAACAGAAACTTTCAGGTTTCATGATAACACTTGAGCTGCATATACCAAATATGTATGGAAACACAATGACATGTTGTATAATCTATGGAAATTGAATTGTTTAGAAAAACTTGTTACCTAATGTCAAATTATCCAATGTTGAGAATTAGTGCTTCTATCAGAACTATATCGTGGAAAACAAAGGTGATTGGCTCAGGGTGCAAAGCCATTACATCTTGCAAAGCAAAACAGTTTATTTTCATACACATACAAACAAAATTACATTAGTGATTTTCCTTCAAAATATTTTTATATACTTCTTCTCTCTGTGTGTGTCTTTTTTTTTTTTAACCTTTCCCAGTTTAGGAATATATACTCAGAAAAAAATGTGTGGCCTATATAGTTACTAATTAGGAAAATCCAGCATTCATAGTCGAGTGGAGATACCTGCAGTATTAGAAGCTCCTGGGAGGTTCTCCCTCATAAGCTTATCCTTCTCAGATTTCCATTGTCCTGAATTATTACTATATTGCCAGTGTTTCTTCTTGTAAACCGTGTAAGTCAACTTCATATGATCATTGAAATCTGTGTCCTTGTCTTTAAAATCCCAAAGCTACAGAAAAGTACCCAGGCTATACAATGAACTTTTCCTCACTCTTTAGCTAGATTCCCAATTTTAGTGTTTTACTATGTTTTCTTTGTGTCCTAATCACTACATATGTATATATGACATGTATGTACATGTACATATATGTATATACATTTGATGAACCAGTGAAATAAATGTGAAACCCTGGTTTTGGAAAAAAAAAAGATATACCTTAAACTTAAAACAAAAAGGGAAGAGGATGGGGGGTTGAGGGTGGGAGGGTGGGACTGGAGGGGGAATAGGGAGGGAACTGCGATTGAGCTGTAACTTGAAAAATAAAAAATAAAGGAAAAAAATGAAAATAAAAAAGTGCTGGTATTATAGGTGTGTGCCTACATACTATTTAGATGTGATGTGGCTCTCAGTCACTAGGTAGACAAGTGAAAAAAAATCAGATCTTTACTTTCAAACTATAATGTGCTTTTATGTAGAAAGTGTGTTGGGAGAAGGTAATATGGAATTCTTGGGAGGTTATTTGTAGATAATGGTAGCTTGATCTTGGGTGATAAGAGTGGAGTTATTGAGAAGTGAACAGATGTGATGTGAAGTTAAGAAGTAAAACTGAAAATAGTCAGTGGACTAGATTAAGTGTGAAATTAACAAATGGAAACATTGGAATAAACATTAAAAACATGAAAAATATTAAACAGTGGGGTAGTATATTTGTGATGCAGGTGAATGTTTAAGAAGAAACAAATTTACCTTAGAATACATCACAGTTGAGTTTTTTTTTGTGAGATGGCCAGGAGAGGGGTGGATATAATTAATGAGGACAAAGACAGACACAGATTAGAAGTTATATGAGAAGTTATGTTGGGCGGAAGCTTTTGTTTTAATTCCCAGGTGTTGGATATGGGGCTGCTTTGGACTGTCCACGGTAGCTAACTATAATTTGTCTCAAGCTCTGGCAGGACATTGATTTGGCCAGCTGAGGATAGTTTGCATTTGTAATTATGGGGACTCTGAGAGCCCCAAGAGGGCCTGTGGCAGCTGCTGCTCCCTGTGCTGCTGCTGCCCCTGTTTGCTCCTGTTGCTTGTTTGCTGTTTGTGTCTGTTTGCTGGATTGCTGTTTGATGTTTGCTGGTTGGAGATATCCTGAAAATGAAGATCAATCTCACCTCAAGGTACTCAATGCCCCTAATCAACAGTAGTCTAGCAATATCAATACCCCTTTTCCCCCCTATCCTTTGTCTCCTACGTAGTGTTGGGGGGTTGGAAGGGATAGAGATGTGTAAATGAATTTTAATTCAGAACATGGCTGCTCTGGCAAGAGATCACATCCAAAGACCGTCTAGGTCTGTGTGATCTGGCTGGAATGCAGTCACCCCGGGAGGTGGTGGTGCCTGCCTTTAATCCCAACACCCAGGAGACAGAGGCAAGCAGATCTCTGAGTCCAAGACCAATGTGGCATAGAACAAGTTACAGGTGAAGAAAAGCTTAGGTGCAGGATTAGTGGCACACACCTTTAATCCTAGTCAGGAGATAGAGGCATGTAGATCTCTGAGTTTGAGTCAGTTCAATTGAGTCAGGGAGTTGAGGGGCAGTGGAGTTGAGTTCCTGGCAGTTCAGTTCATGGAGGGAGGAGGAGTTTTACCAGGAGAATTTTACAGAGACAGGTTGAAGAGAAAACAAGCTAGACACAGGTGAAGTTAGAGTGAGCCAGAGAATGAGAAGGAGCCAGAAGATTAGAAAAGACTGCTAGAGTGAGTTTGAAGCCAAGCAGAGCAATTTAGAGAAGCTAAGAGAAGCCAGATTGATCAATCAGTTTGGACAGGAGTTTGAGCCAGAACAACTGAGTTGAACCAGCAGCATGAGTTCAGAAAGAACTAGCAAGGGTGAACTTATTCTGAAGTCTCAGAGACTGAAAATATTCTAGGCCTAGATTAGATTGTACAGAGGCTCGAAAAGCTTCCAGGACTGGGCCTAGGTTAGCAGACAGACGCAGTAAGCCTCCAAGATGACAATTTTATCAGGTGAATACAAACTGCTTTTACAGGGGTGGTATAGGGAAGTAGAAAAAGGAATCCAACAAAGAAGCCAAAAGCACAGCTTTAAGAAGTGGTAGAGAGAAAGAGAAGGAGAGAGACTGAGAGACAGAAGGAGAGACAAGTACACATGAAAGAGACAGAGAGAGAGAGAGAGAGAGAGAGAGAGAGAGAGAGAACACAAAGCAAAGAAGGCTAAAACCGAACCTCAAACAACCTCAACATTTAAGATTGTTTATGAAGTTTCCAAATGAGTCTGTTTGGAACTGGAGTTGGAGAATGTCTAATTGTAGAATCCAGGAGAGTATTTCTAGTTGGAAATCTGATAAAGAAACACATAGGATAAGAGTTGGAAAATGTACACTGTATTTAGTAATTTGGAAGCAAAGCAGACATTTATAGCCTTAAGAAGGACAGATTTAGTTGAGTCACGGGAAGAACAGAAGCCAGAATAAAGCCACATGATTGTAGCTTGATCCTGAGTGATTAAAGTGGAGGTATTGAGAACTATGAGATGTAGTCAAGAGATAAAAGTGAAAAAAAAAAGTTGACAAGATTGAGTGTGAAGTTGGAAAATGAGAAGATGTCAGCCTCTGAGTTCCTGGAATAGAAATTAGATGAATAATCTCAAACAATGCAGGAGTGTATTTGTGATAAAGGTGGGCATGACACAGAAATGCACACTGCTTGGAAAGACACTCTTGGAATAAAAGTTGTTATTACATGGCAAGAGAGAGGTTGATATATTAAGAGGCAATTGGATGGGGGGACTGCTGTTATTATATTGATGATAAAAATGGGGAAGCAAGCCATTGTAAATATATGTGGCACCCAGTGTATGAGGAGGCTCTTGGCCCTCATATGACTTCTGAAGTGGGGCAAGGGACTGTTACGTAGGGACACTCCACTCCAGAGGAGTGGGATGGAAGGTTTAGGGGTAGAGGGTGGGAGGGTGGGGCTGGGAAGGGGGGAAGAGGACAATGTGATGGAGATGTAACCTGAAGCAACAAATAAATACATTTATTTATTAAAAAAATATATGTAACAAGTGTCAAGGGAAAGTGATATTTTGAAGGTATTACCACATTGTGGAGAAAACAGAAATAGTGGTTGGAAGACAGATGCCAAGATGTTATCAGCAAGACATATTGCAAGTGTGCCAGGACAGGGGTACAGACACCAACGAAAACAGCAAAACACCAGAGATGTGAGATGTGCTATGATACAGATACCAGAGTAACAAAAGCACCACCACCACCAACAACAACACAGCCCACATATACTAGGCAGTGCTAACTACTTTTTAAATTTCAATCAGTTTAGCTGACATACCACATGAGAATGGAGGCTCTCTGAAGGTGCTTTTATGTTTTGTTCCTTGGTGCACCCCTGGTGCCTATATCTGTGTTTTCTGCACAGAAAGGCTTCAAAAACTACGTGGTGAGCAACACAATGAATGAGGTTTCTCTGTTGCAGTTTTACTGAGAATTAGAGTGGTTGGGTAACTTCCCAGTCACAAAGGCAATGAGTAAGAAGGTCCAGATTCTTCCATGATCAAGATTCTTGACTGACATGCTGACCTGCCTCTCTTTAGAAATCATAGCAGATGAAGCAAACATTTTTGAAGAGTTTTATGCTCAACACCCTGTATTCACAGTGCTGAGGATTCTAAAGTATTAACTTCAAGTTTACTAAAGGTTTTAAAGATCATCCATGTCTGGTGAATGTCAGCTTGATAACCAATGATAGAAAGTCATTGCCAATCTACCCAGCCCTAAATTTCAGAAACAACCAACATCAGTTGAGGTTTCATTTTCCTCAAACAGAGCAGTGTGCTAGATCCAGCCATTTCTTTCAGCATACATGTGTTCTTGCTCTGAGCTTTGGATGCAGCATTTGTTGTTGTTTCAGTCCAAGCCATCAAGATGGCTCTGATGACTTTACCTAACTTGTATCTGTAACGATCATTATCTTTTTTTTCTTCCTGTTATCTAACTTCTACCTCTAAATCCAAGTGACTAAATCCAATTTTCTTTCCAGATTTTCGGAGAAGCTAGTAACATCTGAAATTGTGAAGGCTGGGGATGTCCAGAGAGCCCAGGGATTGTCCCACACTGAGACTCTCTGAGCACTCTACATTTCAAACCTGAGTGTGGAGCAAAAGCTGACCTTGGTGAATGCAAATGATCACTCTGGCATACCAAGAAACCAAAGAGAATGATTCTGATCTCAAAGAATCAAACCTATGAAAAGTAAGAAATCATAACAAAACAAGAAAAAAAAAGTGCTTTCTTTGGATATGCTGGTTTTGTTCCAATGAGGAAGTCAGAATTAGGAATATTATTTTTAGCATGTTGTGTGGTTGTTCAAATTCTAGAGTAAATGGTTCTTACTCCCCTTCTCATGTTGAGTTCTACCCTCCTATATATAATCTTTGCTCCTCTGAATAAAGGTACACTAGAGAACCTGTCCAGGTGTTGTCTAGAAGTCTTTAGCAGGGTTAATCCAACTGGCTTTTGATGTGAGGACACTTGGAATGAGTCCAAGAAGCTTTGTAATAAGCACCGTTACAAAATATGCCATGACAAGTCTGAATAGAAACGAGTTTCTATTCAGAAATGTTTTAATGTATTTGGGGGCTATTTTAGACTGTTTTAAGTTTCTGCCTTTGCAGTCCTGAAAATGGGCTCAAACCTATGGCTTAATTTTGTGCTCCCACAAGGCTCTTGGCCCTCATATGACTGCTGAACTGGGGCAGGGGACTGATATGTAGGGACATTCCACTCTGGAGGAGTAGGATGGAAGGGATGGGGGTAGAGGGTGGGAGGGAGGGACTGGGAGGGGTTGAAAAAGGACACTGTGATGGAGACGTAACCTGAAGTAAGAAAGAAACATTAAAAAAAACCTTTGTGCTCCCAGAACCTTGTATGAAAATAGTCATGTCTCCCACACTCTTACATTGTCATTGTTTTGTTCTTCCAATAAATTTGTAAAATGATAGGTTTTAGAATGTCTATAAGATAGAGCAAAAAAAAGCTACTTCCAAAAAATACATTGTGTTTTCCTAGTTACCACCTAAGAATATGTGTCTTTCGTACTTTGTATGTACCTGTACTTCAATCCTCAGGCACCAAGTTATCAAAGGAAAAAAAAAGAAATGACAGTCCTTATTCTCCCTAGTCATGAATTTTAAGTTAGCTAAATGTGCAGAGTTTTTGGCCTCTGTACTCTTTTTTGGGGGAATCCAATGGCAGTTCTTCCTTAGAGTGGAAATGGTCTCATGGGGTCCTCTGGAAGAGAGAGAGGAATTCAGAATTCAATACCAGCTCTCCCATGTGTCCTTACATAAGTGAGTTAACTTCCTGGAGTCTGGGCTTTCACATTGTAAAATGAATAGTTTTTAGTAGGTGAAATGTATTTATTCAGATACTTGTTTTATTACTTGTAGGCTCTAAGTCCTTATTTTTATGCAAGATACAATACTGAACAAAATAGATTGCATAACTGTCTTCATGGACCATACTATATGGTGGATGAGAAAGATAACTAACACTCATATTAAAATTATGAAATTAATATCAATGAGAACATATGATCCAAGTTCCAATGTTGTTGACTTAATCAATTTTTATATTATTTGGGAATTACTTGCATTTCTTCAAATCGTAGCTAATAGTTTTTTGATTCTTTAACTCCTCTATGATGTTAAACATGTTTCCACTTCTCATAACAGCACTGCCCTGTTGATATCTACTTAGTCTTCAAGACCCAGATTGGGAAAATCTCTGATCCTATGTCCTTTACAGCACAGAACTCCTTGAGTATCCCTGGCACCCAAATGCATCCTGAAATCATATCTTGATTCATACTTGTTCGCCAATACCACTGTTAAGACTTGAACTCATTAAGTGCCAAAATCTCATCTTTTGATTTTTATTCCCTGAATACAGAGTTATATTTGGCAATTTTTCTATACATTTGATGATCATATGAACATCACCTTGAGTCAGTCCCATCATATGCCAGGTGATGTGAAGGGCTTTTTAATAGGCTTTTTAATATTTCACAACCACCTTGTCATGTGTTTGTACAATTACTATCCCATTTAGAGATAGAGAAACCAAGGCTTACATAGGCTTGGTAATTTTCTCAAAGAAGTATAGATAGAAAGACAAAACTTGATCTTGAAGCTGATTTTCCACAGGTTTCTCTTTTATTCTACTACAGTATGAAGAATGCAGGCTTTACTGTATTAACATTTGTATGTGGGGGCTAGGATTCATAAAGGTAATATCTTCTCTAATGCATGCAAGGCTGATATTAAACAATGCTTTTCTAAGGTACTATCTGTGCATCTCTGAGGCATTTGGCTCCATTGGTGGAAAAACAACATACTTATTCAAATGAATGGATGTAAATGCAGAAACATCTCTGCTGAGTATAGTCAGGATATGCCTAACCTGCATCTCTCCCTAGGTTACAAGCATGCATACATGTATGCACACATGTAGTTTATAGATATATGTATAGATGTCTATTATACATATAAATACATATGTATATATCTCACCAAGACAACTCTGTATATCAATTTCCCTATACTCCTAAGAAGCAGCAGAAGAATGCTAGGTGAGTTCATATCCAGGGTCTTGGGACTCTTAAGATAATTGTAAAACAAAGATTGTTTCCACAGTTTTCAGGAAAAGGTCTGTAGTTGTAAAAAATCTCAAATACAAACTTTGAGGTTATGAGCAATGATGACCCTTACAAGATGCTTGGAAGTGACTAGAGTATGTTTTTGCTGGCTAGATTTAAAACAAAACAAAACAAAACTATCTTCACTTAAAGGCAGGATCCTCAAGTTCCCACTTGACTAGATTCTATGGAAGTTATCTCAGATACTGCAGCTCAGCTCCCTGAGCTGTGAGAAGTGCTTCTGGAACACAGTTCACACAGGACTTAGGCTCATGGTTAGGGTTAGGGGGTTAGGTGTTTGGGTTAGACTGAGGTTTGGTGGGCTAGGGGATTAGGTTAGGGTTAGGTAAGGGCAAGGATCAGGGTCAGGTTCAGGGTCAGTAGGCTTTGCTTTCAGAGATTCCCAAGCACAATTAGGTAATCAAGACAAAAACATTGGTTCTTTTTGCTTAGATAGTTGCATTTTATAGAAAATATTGCTGTTTCTCCCATAGTGCCAACATTCATGCTACTAAAAACCCTCACATTGTTCAACAGAGAACAATGAAAATCACAAGACTGATGGAGAAATAAAGAATGTGGGAAGACACTGAAAACTGTACAATCTGGAAATAAGAGCATTATGACAACAAAAAAAAACAAAACAAAAAGGACGATTCCTACAACGCTTCTGTTCCTCATCCTTCTAGTTCACTAGCATCCGGCCAGAGAAGCACTCTGTCATCAGCAGACTTTTACCATGGTGTTCTATGTTTTCCTTGGAGATGTAAAGATTCCAGTCTGGAGAACTTTATAAGAACTAAAACTCAGACATAAAATGTAGCTTCTTTCATTAATCCATCATTTTAGTGGCAGAATTAAAGTCTCTGAGTCTGTGTTGACAGCTTCCAGTGAGTTTAAGGCAGCTTAACAACTAGAGCTGGCCCTGAAGCACCAAATGGAAGCGCTTGTATAGACATTCAATATTTTTAAAAAGAACCTTATGCATTATTCTCATTTTATTTAATTATGGCAAAACTTTTTCTGGAATGCTTTAAAATGTTAGTCATGAAGAGCAACAGAACCAACCAATCTAGGCCCTTAGAGACTTACAAGACTAAAACATTAACCAAAAGAAGAAGAAGAAGAAGAAGAAGAAGAAGAAGAAGAAGAAGAAGAAGAAGAAGAAGAAGAAGAAGAAGAAAGCATATATTGACCAGACCTAGCCCCTCTTATGTATATATGTATATATATATACATATATATATGTATATATATGTATATATATATACATATATAGATGATAGCAACTTGTCATTCATAGAGATCCCTTAGCAAATGGTGGTGGTGTGTCATGAACTCTGTTGCCTGTTAGTGGAACACCTTACCCTAACTGGGTGGCCATGTTGGACCCCAGTGCAAAAGGAAGCTCTTAGCCCTCACATGACTAATGAACTGAGGGCTTGACATGTGTGGGGCTCCCCCTTCACTCAAGGAGAAGGAGAGGAGGGAACGGGGGAAGAAGGTGGAAGAGTGGGACCAGGAGAGGTCAAGGGAGGGGGCTGTGATCAGATGTAACTTGAATAAATAAATAAATATTTTTAAAAACGTTAGTCACTGGGAAACAATGAATGAAATCCAACATTATTCCCGTGCATATGGTCATCTTTCCCTAGTCACAAGCCATATACACAGTAAGCCGTACATCAAAGAACTGACTATTTTGCAGGGAGAGAGCACAAGCAAATAATGTTAGATTAGTCAGCGCGAAGCTTTACTTACAGTTTCTGGGACCTATGTCCTGTCCATCTGTAGTAGTTTTCCAGAACACGTGGACTAGGAGACATCTCATTCAGGAAAGTGCTTGATTATCAAGCCTGAGGACCTGAATTTAGAACCACAGCATTCACATAAAAAGGGCATGTGCTATATCGATCTTTAACCCAGTGCTGACGGGCAAGTGGTCTATGAAGCACATTGACTAATCAACCTAGCTGAATACAGGAGGTCTATGTTTAGTGAGAGACACATGCTCAGAAAGTAAGGTGAACAGAGTGACAGAGGAAGGTATTTGGCATTGACTTCTGGCTTCTAGATGCACATTTGTGCAATGCAACTACACACATGGATGTACACACAAGGATAAGTGCTTAACACACACACACACACACACACACACACACACACACACACACACACACA
>CAJQZJ010034450.1:1041811-1063680 GCA_907164525.1 Lophiomys imhausi
GAAGGGAAGTGAATAAACCCCAAAAGGTTATAGAAATAAAGGGATATGAGAAGAGGTATTGGGGTGGACTTCCTCTGGTGGTACAGTAGATTTAGTTTTTAGGCTCATGTATTATAAGACATGGTGAGGAGTAAGCTAGTATTACCATATTGCAACGGTAAATAATCAACATCTAAGTATATTAACTTTTCATTATGATTTTTAACTTTCTTACATTAAAACTTGCAAATATAGCACATAAGGTAAAATAATTGTTGCTATTTTATTACAGTTCCCTACTAAGAAACAAGGGAAGAAAGAGAAGAAAAGAGAAGAGAAGAGAGAGAGAGTAATAGAAGGGGAGAGAAAACTCTTAGAATTGTATTGTTTATTTATACAGTCCTTTAAAGTCTGTCACAGAATTTTGCCTTCATTATTTCACTTGACCCTCCAAAGCGCCCCTATAACATAGATAAGGTGCAAACACTAATCATTTTACAGACAATTCAAACTGAAATAATGCGATTTTCACCAAACTAATGGATGTGGTACCAAAATGTAGGCCTTCTGCCTATTATCCAGTATCATCTCCTTCTCGAAAAATGGCAGACATGCTCAAAATATAAGAAATTCAGCAATATTATTGTGATCAGAGGAATTTTATTATTGTAATGTGAGATGTACTTTTTAGAAATTGAGTAGAATTCATTACATCAACAGAATAAAGAACAGAAACATATAGTTAATCAGCCGATAATGGAAAAGGAAACATTGTTCATTTACTAGATTCTCAGCAAATTAGAAGTAGAAATATAGTTTCCTACCTGAAAAGGCCAATTGTAAACTCTTCAGCTAATGTCATACTTAATGGCAAGATGGTTAGCAATTCTCCACACAGTTCTCGGTTCCCATTCACTAGAGTGGATCTGTCAAGAGTAATATGAGACACTGAACAAATAAAAGCCTGTTTCCATTTGTACATTAAACTATTATTTAATTAGAAAATTGAAAGAAATTCATCAAATTTCTACAAGAATTAATCCCTGCTCTGCAAAATATAAGATGTGAAATAAAATTTAAAAAGCAATTATATATTATACATAGGAAGAAAGTAATTTTAAAATTAAATTTAAAATGATTCCACTATTTTATCAACAAAGCATATGTAATGATTAATACCTTTTAATAAGTTTAATTAAATATCATGAAATGAAAGGACCTCTGTAGTGAAGACATCTCATGTGTTCCTGAGACAAAGCAGACTTAAATAGAGACTGATACTAAGTTCATCAACTACCAACAATTTATGTAATCTGTGTATATAGAGATAAATTATATTTTTTGAGTTTCTAATATTATAACATTATTTTCCCCTTCCCTTTCCTCCTTACAAACACTTCCATATACTCTTCTTGCTATTTTTTTCACATCTGTGGTCTTTTTTCATTAATTTCTGTTATATACATATATGTATACATTAATATTTGATATATGTTTAAACATATATTTAAGATTTCAGTCCATTTCCATATTAAATCATATCCTGTTATATACATATATGTATACATTAATATTTGATATATGTTTAAACATATATTTAAGATTTCAGTCCATTTCCATATTAAATCATATCCCAGTTGTAGTGATAGAAATTTTCAGGCTGATTCAGAGTTTTTAGACAAGTGAAAACAATCAAGTTAGCCATAACTGAAAAGTATAAAGATTAAAGACCTATGATATCTGATTTTAAAATTACTCTCTTGTTACAGAAATCAAGTCACTATGGTATAGGCACAAAAATCTACAATAGATATGAGCAATACTATAGCCAAGGAATAGATCTTCACTTACATAGTTATTTGCTTTTTGAGAAAGTTGCCAATGCAATCCAATAGTGGAGGAGAACACTGTTCAACAGATTATACTAGCATAAGTAAACAGATATACTTAAACCATGCACAATACTCATGCCCTAGTGCCATTCAAAGAGAGATAAATACAGGTGCGTCTAGATCAAAATGTAAGCAAAAAGCCATAAAATATATAGGAATTTTATGTAGCACACAATAGAATTTCTTTCAGACCTCAGGAAGGCACAAAGTCTTCATATTTGCTCACAGGAAGAAATGATCACAAAGGAAAATATCAACAAGACCTTAGCCAAACAGAAAATGTTTTGCCCAGTAAAAGAAACCATTTAGCTGGCACACACCTTT
This sequence comes from Lophiomys imhausi, assembly GCA_907164525.1. NCBI lineage: Eukaryota > Metazoa > Chordata > Mammalia > Rodentia > Muridae > Lophiomys > Lophiomys imhausi. The sequence continues at coordinate 1,044,007 of CAJQZJ010034450.1, forward strand.
AATCTCAGCACTAGAGAAGCAGAGGCTTGCTTATCTTCGAGAGTCTAGTCTGTATAATGAGTTCTGGGCCAGTCAGGGACATAAAAGTAAGACCCCATTTCTAAATAAATAAATATAGAAAGAAAGAAAAATTAAAAAATTCCATTAGTGTTATGGCAGGTTAACAAAAGAATGATAAAGTTCTATTTAACCATTTTCTGGAATTCAAAGTATACAAAATTCATAGAACTCAAAAATAAGAGGATATCTAACCTAGTATAAAGTGGGAAATAAATCTCAAGGTACATTGCATAAAAGAATATATATATATATGTCTATAATCATATGAAAATGTATTCAACATCAGTCATTATGAAATTCAAATTAAAATCATAATAAGACACCACCACATGCTCACTAGAATGGCTAAAATTAAAAAGATGAAAACACATGTTCATGAGGATGTGAACAAATGGAACTCCTCTCATGTGTTGCTTGAGAGGATTCCAAAATTTTATATCTACTCCAGATGATAGAACACTAGTTTCCCTATAAAACGTAATTCATATATTTTTGCTTTCTGTTTGTTTTTTGTTTTCTTGACACAGTCTCACTAAATCCCAAGTTGCTTTATAGTTCTAAGTGCTAGGATTATAGTATCTGCCCATTATATTTTTACTTTACAAAGAAATAATTCAGATTCCTAAAGTACACATATTTTGTGCACTCATCTTGATATGCATATGCCTGAGATAACATCACTACAATAACTGGAGTAATAAGCAATAAACCCACTGATTTCTAAAATGCCAGTGTGCTAAAGGGATTCTAAGGTTTTCTGAGAAGGGGAATATCACTTGAGGAGAAAATGTGTTCTTTTAACATATTTGAACTGTTTTGATAAACACTAGCATCATGCTATTCAAAAAAGCTCTGAAACTTACTCTACTCATCTGGAACCAAACACTTTTATATCTTGGACCAAAAAAATTCCCATCCAGATGTGGTGGCACACTCCTGTTATCCTGGCTCTCAGGAGGCAGACCCAAGAGGACTGGGACAAATTAAAGGCCACCTTCTCTAAATAACAAGTTCTAGGCCAGCTAGCCACCTAGCACCACCTAATGAGACTGTCTCAAAAAGCCAACAAGAAAAAACAAAATGAAATAGGCAAACATGAAAATAAAATCCCATTTATCTCTTTCCCCACCCCTGTTGCACCAGTCTCTGAGTTCTGTTTTGGCTAGTTTGGACACCTGGTACAGGTGGAATCAAGAATTTTCAGCTTCCCTTGGCTGCATTTCTCCTAGCACAATGTCCTGATTGTTTAATCAGTTTGTTGAAAGTGTTGACATGTTTTTGCATCTTCTGGGTAAATAAGCAGGAGAGATGGCTGTGTCATTGCTCATCTTTCTGTGAAACTCAAGATATATTCTCTCTGAAACTCAGAAAGTCTACTTCTACAAATGTACACTGAGTATAAAATCATGTTAAAAACAAACCTTGTGCATGATCATCAATAGCAGTTTTGTTTATATTAGCCAGAAATGGACACAAAATGTCCACCACCAGAAAACATAAATATATGTCAAGAACATTATTCCAAGTGGAAGGAATCTTATGATATAAAATGCCTATGATGCCATTTGTATGAAACGCTAAAAAACAGAAAATCTAATCTGTGATAGAATAACATCAGAACAGTATTGCCTGTGGTGATCAAACTGAAGGAATAGATTTTTCGTGGAGCCAACAGGAAACTTCCTGTATGTTGGTAATGTTCTATATATCTTAATAGAGGTCTGGAGAGCACAAGTACTTTCATTTATCAAAATTTCTTAACTATACACACTAAAATGATGCCTTTCTTGATGTGTAACTTTTATAAAGTTAGACAACTACAAGAAAATACTGAAGTTCTGTTAATCATGCACATACTACTTAGAAGCCTGAGTGCTTTTTTTGAAATCTTGGAAAATTAAGACAGATTAATAGAAAGAGTGTGTATTATAATGTTGGTGGGAAGACGAAGGCCTTTTCTTCCCCACCTAGATTCTCTCAGGCATTTGCTATACCTCATCTATCATATACTATTACAATACTGAAGGTGTTTTGGTAGTACTCCATGGGAATGGTCTCCACGTGTCTGAATTGTACAGTCCCTTAGAGCAGGGTGCAACCTTCAACTCATGATTCCTCACCTATATGTTAGAGGAAACATTACTGCTATGATTTGAGTGTTCCTGTTGCTCCACACTCAATGCCTAATGCCCTAGTACCAGGAGGTGGGCCATGAATGATGAAATTAAGTCACAAGGATGTTGCTCTTATAGGTAGTATGAGTGTCTTTATGAAAGGGCTCCAGGAAAAGAATTCACTGCATGTTCTCCTTCAGTCCACCAGTGAGTATGTAGAAAAGCTCTATCTTGGGAGCAGAGACTGTATTCTCTAGACACTGAATCTGATGATGACTTGATTTTGGAATTCTCGGCTCTCAGAACTGTATTTATGTTACAGAAATATATTTATGTTACTTATAAATCAGCCAGGCTAATATTTTTTACAGTAACAGGAGTAGACAGACAAAAAACAAAACAAAAAAACTCATGCAATGGGGGATTTGTCCATTGGGATGTGACATCATACCTCTTCTCAGAATAACTTGGCCACAAAATACACTCGGTAAGTTGAGCATTTCAAGATATGAGATGAGGATATAGTGGTTCTTTTCACTTAAATATTTTTGGTGTCCTTAGACATGAATATTATAACTATGGATTGAATGTCATTTCTTCTTTACTCTTTTCTCAGATTCAGTCTGCCATGAGTTCACATGCAATCTAGGCTGCACCAGAGAAAACTGAAGACAATATATTCATTCACTTATTCTTTGGTTTTAATACTGATTTGCATAGCTTATTTTCAAACTTTTCCAGTGAACCTTGTGAAATGAGGCCTGTTATCCTCCTAGGCATTTATGTTGTGGTGGTCTACATTATACTATTTTCTTCATGTCTAGAGCAGTTTCTACTGTATAATAGTTGGCTAATAATATCTGTTAAATAAGTTAAGCACACTGATGTACTTAAAATGTTAGTTAGAAGTAGTTTTCTGTATGGTATATTTTCATATAGAGACTTTTTATAAATTCTACAATATTTTAAAATTATAAGTTTGGCAAAGTTCTCTGAATAACATATATATCAGCACTGCAGAATCTAAGTTAGCTCATAAACAATATCTAAAGTCTTGATTATAGATGGTTTTTATTATATAACATTTGTCTCTGCAACAGAGCAAATGTTGCCAGTAACTAGCTTGGAAAAATAGATGCTGTATAAAAGCAAGTCATTTATAAAAGTCAGAGATGTAAATAAGGATGCCTAAAATAACCAGAAATAAGATTTCCAATGATCTCAAAACGATCATAAATTCCTAAGTAAATGAAGTGGCCTGTGAATAAAGACAAAGAGAAGGCATAAATCCAATGCACTTTATTCTAAGACTAAAATATAGAACAATCAATTGACTTGAAATGCTCAAAATTCAGCTTACATACAGAAGTCTCTTATATTTTAGAAAATTTTAGACTGTATATAGCACAACATCGGGCAAATAAATGCATTGTTAATACTTAGAACAAAAATAATTAACCTTAATCTCAGGATTTGGGAGCAATAATCAGAAAACTAAAAGCTCTAGGTAGAAATGTCACCATTGAAGACTTATAATAATTGAAGGCACCAGTGAAGACCTTGAGAACTCAGGGGTAGCTAAGATTGGAGGCTAGCAGTGGAGTGTTTCCATTCTTCTTGATCTTCTACCTGCCTGATACATCCCAGCCTTCTTGTATCCCCGAGACTGAGTTCTGTAAGAGCAAAGTTAGCAGAAAAGTAGATGTGACCTCAAATACTGGCCTGGTCTTTTATGAAATAATGTTTTTATTCATTCTTGAAAATTTTCATGCAGTGTATTTTGATCATCTTCATCTTCCCTAACTTTTCCCAGACCCACCCCAAATATCCCACCATGAGGTCTTTGAAATCACTCTCTACTTCCCATCCCATGAGCTGCTTCTCCATTCCACCTGCAGTCTTCTTGGCTTTACATTACTCTTTTGACTAAAGGAGATCCCATTTGTCTATTGATGATCTTATTTTCTGTGCTACCACAGTCCTATACAGTCTTTACCTGTCCCTACAAGTTGAAGTGTATTCCATACTTTTTCTTCTTTTAGGTTCAGACTTTCAGGTCTTATGCTGAGGTCCTCAGTCCATTTGCAGTTGATTTTTGTTCAGGGTAAGAAGTAATGATCTAGTTCTTTTTCTTGCTTCTTGAAGTCCAGTTTTCCCAGCACTTTCTGTTGAAGATGTCATCTTCTCTCCAATGTACATTTTTAATATGTTTGTCAAAGATAACACAGCTGTGGTGATATGGCATTTTATCTGGGTCCTCTATTCTGCTATGGTGACTTGTGTCCTTTTTTGTGCCAGTACCATACTGTGTTCTTTACTGTGGCTCTATAGTGTAATTTGCAATCAGATATGTGGAAATCTCTTTCAGTGTTCATTTTTGTCAGGGTTTCTTTGACTATCCATTGCTTTGTGTCTAGCATAAATTTTGAGATTGCTTCCATGTAAGTGAAGAAAGCTCCTCATGTTTTGATTGGTATTGCATTCAATCTGTGGACTGCTTTTCATAGGATGGCTATTTTCACAAGATTAATTCTTCTAATCTATGATCATAAGAGATCTGTGGAAATACATATTTAAATTATAGTTAGTTGGACAGTGGTATTAATCCTTAACCCACCATTATAAATGTGTACACACAGACACCTGATGGATTTTAATGAGCCTTGGCCTGGATTGTGTAATCTTAGCCCATCTAAGCTAGCTCATTTAATTCCCCAAACATGACCTATATATACACACATTCCCTGCACTGTTATTCTCCATGATATGCCGATGTTCCAGCCCACGTGGAATGAGGTTCTTTTCACAAACCCATGTGTGTGTCCTCCTTCCTGCTCTGGATTCTTCTCTTCTTCTGAGAGCTTCCCCTACCCATCAACTTCTCTGCTTCAGAAGCCCGAGTACCTTAGTCCCACCTACCTCTGTCTTTGCCCAATTTCATGTCTCAGGATTTATTTAACCAGTCAGAGACAATAGTTAACAAGAAAGGTAACACATCTTCACTTGGTTTACTATGGGGTGGTACAGCAAACAGGCCTCTGGGAGCAGGTTAATGAACATTTAGAATGCATAACATCACCCCATGTGCGATCTTTCCATCTTCTGATGTCTTCTTCAAATTTTTCTTCAGTGACTTAAAGTTTTCACTGTAGAGGTCTTCCATTTCATAGGTTAACTTTATTCTCAGGTATTTTAAGTATTTTGGGAGGGAGTGGCGAATGGGTTTGCTTCCCTGATACCTTTTCTTAGTATACTTAACATTGCTGTGTAGATGAGCTATTAAATACATTGTAAAATCTAGTATCTGATATATATATATATAGTCAAATTACAATATATATTAAAATTACATCACATTTAACTAATACAATCAGAGAAGTAAACTCATTTTATTAAATTTAAGTGTCCAAGGCTACATGTGAAACCCCATGCATCATATTATATAATGCAGGGCTAGGAATCTAGGAGTGCTATGTACCTCCTTTGTAGAAAGTTTAGACCATGTAGTAGCAATTTTGACTTCTCTGTCTCTTCTACCAGGCCTATTTCCTTCATTATGGCCTTTGTTAAGTAGATTCTCAGCTTTCAAAATTTAGAAATCAGTCAATTCCCTTTATATACACTTTTCTCATTCAACCTTGGATGCACTGATTTTCAAAATTATTATTCCTTATAATCTTACTGCTTTTCTTTCTCTGTAACAGTACCTGAGGTAATAAGAAATGAATCTTGGAAGTTAACAGACTCAATTCTGGCACATACAGTATGTGACCAACATGCGAGATCGGGTCGAACTGTTACGTCACCTATAACACTTTATTGCATGTTGTTATTTTCTGTGTTTTTTTTTTCCTATTAGATTTTAAATTCCCATGAGTGGACCATGTTGATTGATTACTTGTTTCCCAAACATGAGGATAGCATCACGTATAATGTCAGTCATCAACTAATAATGGAACTAAGAGGAATAGAATTCCACACTAACCTTCAATTATTCTTTGATCTGAATTGTTTCCTCATGTATGAAGGACTAAGGCTGGATAGTGCTTCTGCATTTACATTCTGAAGAACCAACTTCTGATACTTTGTCTTCAATGGGCAAATAATCCGTGATTATGGTTTCCAGAATAAAAGCACTGTTTTACATTGCTTGTCTTTCTCTGGAGCTCTCAGAGAGGATGTGACAAAGTGTCAGAAGTGAAAACAAGCTAATCTATGTCCCAGTACCTGAGGTAATGAAAGCGAGTCTGGGAAATTAACAGACTCTGGCATATATAGCATGTGACCAATATGCTGGATCGGTTCAACTTTGTTGACATTTCATCTTAACGATCCATCACAAAACAACACCTTGCTCAGCTTATAGAGAGATTTGAGTGAATGTTTCTGCTCATATTTCACCAATATTTCCTGTGACTAAAAATACAGTCCTTTACTTGTTGCTACATTATTGAATAAAATTTCAGAAAAGCCCAGTGGTTACTTTTTTCTGTCATGTTCTATTTCTTCTTGTAGTAGTCTGTGCTTCCATAAGTGACATACTCATGTACACATGTACATATATCTCCTGGCAGTATATTCCCTCGGCTTTTGCATTTCTCTCATTTTTTTTTTTTGCTTTTATTTTCTGTTTCTTTACTTTTGGAGGACTTTCAAGGCTAGCAGTTCCAGTTGTTATTAGTCTCCATAGTTTCTGGTCACAAGTTTAGTGACTTTTATTGTTGCTTGTTTGAAATTAACTTGTCTTCCAACCCTTAAAATTGAGGCTTACTCTTCAGTTGGTTAAAGTCATTTGAATATATTTAAACATATATGAACTCTTAAATCATGCATGGGTTTGAAAATGTCTTGAACTTGGATTTTGCCTTCTATCAATCCCAAACTTTCTCAGTCAGCATTTACTCAAACATAAGGTATTTTTCTTCTTTTCACTGGAACTCCCATTAGACATGTTGAGTCCATCTTGGATGCTAGTAAGGCACTCCCTCAGGTTTTCTTTTCTGTTCCTAGTATTCATGATAAACTTTTCAATAACTGGATTTATATATTTAATTCATTAACTTTACCTTCTATTATATACATTATACATTATATATAAATTATATATAAAATACATTATTTCAGGTTCTTACCCACTTTGTCTCCTCTTTGATATATCCACTAATAGTAATATTTGTGATATTTCTGAGTGTCCACCACTGATTGTTTTACCTTTGGTTACTGTCTTTGTCAAGGTTACTATTGCTGGGAAGAAACATCATGACAAAAGTAACTTGGGGAAGAAAGGGCTCGTTTGACTTGTATTTCCAAACCACTGTTCATCACTGAAGGAAGTCAGGACAGGAACTCAAACAGGGAAGGAACCTGAGGCCAGAGGAGGGGTGCTGCTTACTGGCCTCCTCCTCATGTCTGCTTTCTTATAGAATCCACCAGCCCAGGGATGGCACCACCCCCAATGGGCAGGACCCTTCCCCATCAATCACTAGTTAATAAAATGCCCTACAGGTTTATCTACAGCCAGATCATGTGGAGGCATTTTCTCAATTGAGGCTTCCTCCTCTCTATCTCTAAAGGTTCTAGCTTGGGTCAAGTTGACAGAACACTAGCCTGAACAATTATTATTCTTTGATTTCAATTTTTTTCCCTTTCCTGGCGAGTTTTAACTTTAGAGTATATGATAAATTTTGGTGTCCCTCAATTCTGTCATCACACTCTAGAGCAGCAGTTCTCAATCTGTGGGTCACGACTCTTTGAGGGTCTAATGTCCCTTTCATAGTGGTCACCTAAGATCATCAGAGAACACAGATACTTAAATTATGATTCATAGCAGTAGCAAAATTGCAGTTATGAAGTAGACATGAAAATTATTTTTTGGTTGATAGTCACCACAACATGAGGAACTGTATTAAAGGTTGAGAACCAATGCTTTAGAGAGAGTTAAGTTTTATGTAGATAAGGGAGAAGCTGTTGAGATATATGCTTCATCCTGGTTTGCTTTCATACCCCACTAAGTTTGAATACACACAAATATATATATTTGATAGTTTTAGTGTGCATTCCTTAACCCTGGTGTATAATTATTTTAAAAGTATTGTCTTTCTAGGGTTCTCACTAAAATCCTGGAATATCTGAAAGTCTCTTTCCTTTTATTGACTCTGATAACACTTTTTGTTGTTAAATAATAACGTATTTTCTTAACACTCTGAAGCTCTTAGATTTCTGTTCAATCCCCCAGCTTCTGGTTTTTGCCCTGGCAGCAGTTGATGGTTTGAGTAAGAACGGCCCACATAAACTCATAGATTTGAATGCTTCATTGTTAGGGACTAGCACTACTTGAGAAGAATTAGGAGGTGTGGCCTTTTTGGGGTAGGTGTCACTTGTTGGAGGAAGTATGTCACTGGGGGTGGGTTTTTGGGCTTCTAATGCTCAAGCCCAACCAAATCTCTCTCTCTCTCTCTCTCTCTCTCTCTCTCTCTCTCTCTCTCTCTCTCCTGCCTGCTGAGATATAGAACTAGTACTCTCCAGCACTATGTCTGCCTGTGTGCCACCATGCTTCCCCGCCATGGCGATAATGGGCTAAATCTCTGAATAGATGCTTTCTAAAAGTTGCCATAGTCATGGCATCTCTTCACAGCAATAGAATTTTTACTAAGACACAGAACATTGAAGTTTTGTCCTATAAATGTACAGAATAGGAGTTTGTCAAGAGTTACTAAGGAGAAAGTTTATGTAGACTTTGGGAAATCTTAACTTTGATTTATCCTTTATAACAACATGTCTTGCAATCTCAGAATTTTGGAAGCTTTAGATTCTAGACTATTTGCTTTATCCAGTGAAACTTTTGCACTTGTCCTGTACTTTTATTTCTGTGGGGTGGGTTAGAAAAGGCTACCATAGAAAGCCAGTATAAATGTGCTATTTAGGGGCTGGAGAGGTGGCTCAGAGGTTAAGAGCACTGGCTGTTCTTCCAAAGGTCCTGAGTTCAATTCCCAGCAACCACGTGGTGGCTCACAGCCATCTACATTGAGATCTGCTGCCCAGGCATATATGTAGAGCAAATACTGTATACATAATAAATAAATAAATGTTAAAAAATTAAATAAATGTGCTATTTATGCTATGCTTCTTATGTTTTAGTGAATAGGCCCCTGTGTTGATTGTGAAACAGTGTTGGTAGAGAATTACTTTAGGTTTTTGCTTACCTCTTGGACATTTCTCCTTTTTTTTTTCTGGTGGGAGAATGTGATTTGCTACCAGATACTTTGCCTTCACCAGAATCAAAAACCCTCTTGGTATTTGTTATTTGCATGAGCATTCCCTAACTCATGTTTCCATTCTTTCTTAACCTCCTCGTCATTCCTGGTAAGAATGAGCGGCTTACTCTCAAAGCAAAAACATTCTTTCTATCTTTTCTAAGAATAGGTAACTTCCAACTACCAAGACTATCAAGCCTTCCAGATTTTTGCTTGTTCCATTGAAATGTCAGACATAGTAGCCAATATGTAATGTGCAGTATTTCTCCAAATGTATCCCACATGCCACAAATATTAGTGTTATGTGGAGAAGATTGATAAAAGCATCATTTTTTCTGAGATCTTTTGAAATATACTGAATCAGAATCTCACCTTACTCTGCTCTTGGGATCTGCTCACATCACATAGCAGGGATGTACTTGTATAAACTAAAGTTGAGAACACTGGGATAAGATTGCTGCAAAGATGAGATGAGTCATGTTTTAAATCACCCAGACTTTAGTGCTTACTAAGTGTGAGCATTTCACTATCACCCCCTCATGCATTTCAGAATGATACTTCATTTAAAATTTTAACATTAATATGAAAAGTACTGGATTTAATTTTGGTACTTCCATACACACACACACACACACACACACACACATACATATGCTTTGTTCTTATTCATCTCCCACTTTAACTTACTCTTCCTTCCCCTCATTCCGCTTTTCAAAATTTGCCGGGTGTAATGGCAAATTTAATCCAAGCACTTTAATCCCAGCACTTGAGAGGCAGAGGCGGGTGGATCTCTGTGAGCTCAACACTAGCATGGTCTACAAAGCGAGTCTAGGAGAATCAGGGGTATTACACAGAGAAATCCTGATTCGAAAAACAAAACAAAATAATGTTTCTTTTATTTTTTGAGACTGTAATATAGTTACATCACCCCCCCATTCCTCTACTCTCTCCAAACCCTCTTTGTTTTCTTTCAAATTCATAACCTCTTTTTTATTCATTGTTTGCAAATGTGACCATTTGGTGTTGGAGAACTAATTGGTGTGCTCCTGCCTCTGGTAGACAATTTCTCCGATTCTCAGCATTCTTTAGTTACCTGCAGGTTTTTTGTGTAGGACTGAAGCCTCCTGGGCTTTCCTCTCATCCACACTAGCAGGTCTATGGTTGTCGTCCTTGCTCATCTCATATTTAAGCAGCCATGGTGGTGAGAATATGGGCAGCTTCAGACTCTCCTAGGAGACCAATACCACAGCAAACTCTCTGTTCTTCTGGCTTGTAAAATCTTTCTACCCTCTCTTTTTCAATGTTCCCTGAGCTTTGGGTGTATAACCCTAGTCCTCTTTTGCTTTTCCTCTCCCATAAGAGCCCCCCATTCTGTGTTTATACCATGGGTATTCCATTTTATGCTCTTTTTTCCATCCTCCCCTAAGATCTGTTCCTCCTTCTCATGCTCCTCTAGAAAGATATTTTAAGATTATCCAAGATCCGGGGTTCATGGGATAGCTATTGGAGCACTCAGTGAGATACGTCACTATAAACTTGATGTGAAAGAAAGGACTCAAAAACCTATTAGTAGTCAAGATATGTCAAAATTTCTCAACTTTGTGAAAGATGGTGAAGGGTTACTATTTCTTTCTTTCTTCAGAAATTCTGAATAAGAAACTTAAACTCAACGGTTCATATACTGCATATGAAAAAAAGAGCCAAGAACACCACTGTTCTGGGGTGTGCTTCATCAAAGTGAATTTTAATAATAAAGGAATCAGAAACCAAAAGGGGTCCCAACATTACAGTCTACATACAGTTAATTGTCTTAATTGTTATAAGTGATTTAGAAGCTCTTAACATTTATTGAAGTGAAATAAAAATGAATAGCCCCCTAAGTCATAGCCTCCTTGACTAACTGGCATACAGAATCAATTGTGTACAACCTTTAACGTGCATTTTTAGAAAATTGGCTTCCTTTTTAGAAATGACATCCAAGGCGTAGCTGCAAGGCAATCACCATCAGTTACCTGATTATTTTTGTTTTAGGAATTGCATAGTTCTCAGAGGAAATAGATTGTACCATTGGCTTTTAAGGGTGATAATTAATCAAGCATCTTCTGCCCTCTAGCACAAGTTTGAAATCAATTGAGAAAATTTCTAGGGGTAAGATGCACAGGGATCAAACTCTTAGGCTTATTTTAGTAAGCATAAATTGAGAAAAGTTCTTTGGGTCTCAGGTGACGACTGTGCTTTCTAGCACCTTTACCCTGGCTCGAACTGTGGAGTTAAAGGTAGACCTCACACCAAATAAAGTGGTGACTCTTTATTAGCACTGACTGAGAGGGACAGGATACAAAACTGCATGTTCAGAAATGCCTATCTCTAACCTACACTGGTTCACCTCAAGGAGTCAGGTCCAGAATAGAATGTACCCCTCATGAGCAGATGTGAACTAAAAGAACTGGCAGCATGTAATTCAGGCATGTTTGATTCTTTCTCCAAATGTTAGTATGGAAAATTGTATTTTAGGGTCCAGGTGGGAAGTTGAGGTGAAGGATTCTGTACTACTTAGGGTCATATAGAAATGCCATTCTAGGACAAGTATCTTTGTCATCCTTTGCCATTCCCTCAGATCTCTCCATCTTATTGCTCACTATAAACAAAACAACTAAGTAAACTCAGAATAAATCAATCACGACCAAATGCTATCGTCAGAATAAACAAATGCTAATTTTTTATATATTTTATATCTCCTTTTGGGAAGATGTGAATGGTAACATGTACCTATTGTATTTCTTTATTTTAGAATCATATATTCATTTTATTTCATTCCTTTGTTTTTTAATCTTTTTGGTTTTTTTTTTTTGTGAATTTCACATCATGTACCCTGATCCCACTTATCTCCCACCTCCCTTCAGACCTCCCCTCTACCCTTGCAACCTCTCCAAACAGGAAAAAAAAAAATCTCATTGTGGAAGCTGCAGTGTGTCACAATGTGTCCCACAATATTCCTTTTTCTACTTTTTTTTTTTTGCTTGCAAGTGTTCATTACAATGACTCCTTGGTCTGATATGAGGCTTCTGGCTTCTGTTACTTTGTCAATACCTTGTCAATACCCCTTGCTGAGACTTCTCTCAGATATCCTGTGGTTGCCTTATGTCATGGAGATCCTGTAGTTTTAGGTCTGTAGAACTGGCCCCTTCTTGAATTCCAGCAGTTCATCTATGAGGTAGATGTTAGCCCTGATTCTATGCCTGCAACCTCCACATCCAGGGCCAGCTCTACTGTGTTGCCAAGACAAGGTGCAGGGCCTGCTCTCCCTAGTGCTGTAGCATGTGAGGGGCAAGGACAGTGATCCTGCTCTTGTGACCCCTTTGGGGCCAGATCTCCTGTCTGCCACTGGTAGTGAGGACAAAAGGGAGGGGAGGGTATCTCTCCATTGCCAACATTACCACAAAGCAGACAAAGGGCAGGGATGGATCTCCCACACTCACACTCACAGGGCTGGCTGACCCACAACCCCAACATCCAGGGCCAGCTATATTATGCTGCCTGCTCTCCCAAATGTTGCAGCTGGTGAGGGACAGAGACAGCTCTCCTCCTCTCATGACCTAAGGGCCAGGTTCTCCTACAGGTGATGCTGGGGATGAGGGACAGGAGGGCATCTCTCCCTAGCTCATTCCACCACAAGGAGATGAGTGGTAGAGTCATCTCTCCCAAGCTCATATCTGTGAAGCTAGCTCACTGGCAACTCCCAAAATGTACAGGCCTGCTCTCTCAAGTACTGTAGCTGGCTAGGAGCAGGGTCAGCTGTTCTGTGCTCATGCCTCTAGGCCCAGTTCTCCCATGATGCCTAGGTTGGGGATGGGCCAGTTTTTCACAGCTCTCAGACATCAACATGTCCCTGGGTGGCAGCCCAGACTAGGGATATCCACCTGGCTTTTCATGGTAACAGACCCCTGCTGCTTCAAGGCCATGGACCCAGATATGGCCCCTGTTGGCAGCAGAGGCCAGGATTCTACTATAGTCTTAGGTGGTGGTATCATTGGCTACTCACATCAGGTTGTTCCTACTACCCTCAAGTCCCTAGTTCTGCCTCTTTTCATTGTGTACACATCTTTTCTTCTATTTCTGTTTCTCTTTCCATTTCTCCATCAGTTCCTTGCTCCTCTTAGTAGTTGTTGGGGTCTCTGAGTGTCTGGACTTGTCTCAGGAGTGATATCAGGAGTGCCATGACCCACTTGTGCATTGCGTTTTATGGTGCCTAGCAGGAGTCATCTTTAGTATGGTCTGACCCCCAGGCCTGCATGGGACCAGACTGGTGTTCATCTCAGGCTAGCTCCCTGTCTAGGCCCCATGGTACCAGTGTCTTGGGCTTACTCCTTACCCAGCTCTCCTGAGTGGCCATCTGCTTGGGGTCTGTGGTACCAGGTAGGGTTCTTGTAATCTGTGGCTTGCTTCCTGTCCTGGTAGTCCATCTTGTGCTTGCCTGGTGCTTGATTGGTGGTTATCACAGGCTAGCTTCTATATGGGCCCTTTGATGCCGAACTGGTAGTGGTTTCAAGTTTCCTTTTTTTTAATGGAATGTCAGGGTACTATACATTCAGATATTCATAGGTCAGAATACTGAATATAGCCTCTCTCCTCTCTGCCACCTACTGACGCGCATGCGACACAGCAGTCACATCTGCAAAGCCTCTAGGGCATCGTATTTCTAAAGCTGTTATATAAATGGATACATGGAGTAACTTCCAGTATGTATGCTGCCCAGATATAAACTAACCTTTGAGTTTCAAAAGGAGCCTGGCTCTAATCTTAAATACTGAACTCTGGTAGATTCTGCATGTGTTTATATACTACTATGTAGTTAGGTCTGAATTATGGGAGGATCAATGCACATCTTCTTATGTACATTGTGTACTGAGATCTTGCTTCTGAACCAATAGATCAGTGTCATAATTTTTTCTACCAAGTACACCTTTCCCGTTTTATGATACAGATACTGAGAGCAGTCTCTTCCTTCTATTGCCACCACAATGACAGAAACAAAAACACTTCCTTGAGGTATTGGGTTGATTCTGTGTTGCACATCTTACTGAAAATTCGTTGGGATAGGTGGTGTCAGCAAAGTCACAAAGGTGAACAAAGCAGTGCTATTCTTTCACAAAGTGTGTCATTGTCAGTATGGTCCTTTCTAACCCCAGTCCTTTTCCGATTCCCCTTTATGATGTCTTTCCTCAAGAATTAACTTTGTGAATACTTAGCATTTCTCTCAGTTTTCTCCATTCTTATCGTGAAGTTTATCCCAAGGTGGATGGAAGGGTGGGACTGGAGGGGGGAGTAGGGAGGGGATTGTGATTGAGATGTAACTTGAAGAAATAAAAAATAAATTATTAAAAAAAAGTGTGGTTTTGTTTCTTCCTTCCTGAGCTGTAAGTGTGTGGAAATAAAGGTGCTGCATAAATTTACTTCCCCAATGAGATAAAAAAAAAATCATCAATATTAGGAGCCTCTTCCATCTATTTTTGGTTTTAAATATTAATACTTTGTCTTCATTAAACACAAATGGATATCTGTCTACATATTGCCTATCTGTAATCTATCTCTCCATTTATCATCTGCTCATCTATTCATTGATTCTGACCTATTTCCTACCTTCTATCTTTACATTAAAAAATACTGTTACTTTCCAAGTACAGAATCTTAGCACTAGATATAGTTTGAGGAATGTGTCCACAATATTTTTAAAGCTTTCTGGTATTTGTTTGCTTATCTAGCTGTGATTATATTTGTAATCTGCATTGTGTGGTTTCAGAATACTTAGTATGCCTAGCCCTTATAGATTTAAAGGACAAAATTTTTATGTTTCTCTTTGTAATTCATGAAATTTCAACAGATATAACTAAATTATTTTTATTTCATACAAAAATGAAAAACTTAATATAAACACAGCATATTATATAGTCCTTAAGACAGTTTTTGGCTAGAAACTGGGTAGGCAGACTACAAATATTTGAGAGTATGCTTGTACTCCATAAGCACTCAAGCTAATTTTTATAATAAAGCACCCCTTAATATACTTTTACAGTGAAAGCTGCATAAAAATCTCTTTGGAGGCTGAGCATGGTGGTATGTGCCTTTCATTCCAGCACTTGAGAGGTAGAGGCAGACAGATTTCCTCGAGTGTGAGGCCAGGTTGGTCTACAAAGCAAGTCCAGGACAACCAGGGCTCTGTTACACAGAGAAACCCTGCCTCAAAAAAGGGGGCGGGGGATTAACAGGGGGGCTGGAGAGATGGATCAGAGAGATGGCTCAGAGGTTAAGAGCACTGGCTGTGTTTCTAGAGTTCCTGAGTTCAATTCCTAGCAACCACATGGTGACTCACACCCATCTAAAATGGGATCTGATGCCCTCTTCTGGCTTGTAGGCATAAATGCAAACAGAACACCGTATACATAATAAATAAATAATTCTTTAAAAAACTAAAACAAACAAACAAAAATAGCCAACCAACCAACCAAACAAACAAACAAACGAAAACCTCTGGTATACTTTCTCAAAAAAAATGTCTCTCACATCAGTACAATGATATATTCCCTCAAGCCAGTACATTAAGGACATCCATCATTCAATGCTACTGATTGTGTGCTTCATACCCACGGTGTTTGGAAAGCGAAATCTAGCAAGTTAATCTCTAATGAGTGAAGATAGTTCTAGAGAGAATTTTCGGGAAACATGGGAAGCTAGTGAAGAAAATGACTGCTCATGCTTTGGTTTCCATAATCTTAATTGTGAAGTCCCACTTTTAAATTTAACTCCCTAGGTTTCCCAAATGCATTCTGAATTCTTTCAAGGTGGTGACAGTAGCCCAGTGCTCTGCCTCGCAAAATGTAAGGTTTGGCACATTTGTTACTGAATGACACAATTATTTAACAAATGCAACAATTTCCATGTTAAATAGATTTAATCCACAAACTCACTTTGGGACATAGGTATGGAAATTTCTTACATATCCAAATCCAGTAGGCATATACCAAGTGAAGGGACTGTAAAATTCAGATGCAGACTGTAAAAATGAAAGTCACAAGGTGACAGTTGTATGACAGTGCCTGTACACATTTGATTCTATTGCTTAGACAAGTGAGAATTTCCCCAGTTGAGTCTTTATTTCAAATTAACTTTAGTCTCCAGTAGCAGGAATAATTATTTAGATCTGCATTTAGAGGCAGAAAAAGGAGAGAGATTTTTCTTTTATGCCTCATTAGGCTGCAGACTAAGTAACACAATACAAATGTCCCTGAAAGGATTAATGATACAACTCAGGATAGCTACTATTTGTTCTAATTGGAAATACGATCATCATTTTCTCTGATCTTCAAATCTAGGGATGAGCAAAGATCACGACTGAACAGGAACTAAGTAGGCAACTGGAAAGAGATGAAATCAGCCTAAAGTCAGCTATTTCCAGTCTCTAGTTCATCCAGTCCTGCTAAGTTTTTCTTTTTCACTGATGAAGTAGCAACAGAACTCCATGGATGGTTTTAATATTATTGAGGAGTAAGCTATTGTCTCCACAGCCTACAAGTACTTGAACCAATATTAATTAAAGTTTTAGGAAATCCCTGCAGAGATACTGGGAACCTAAATAGTTGTACAAATGGTGGCATAATGTGACTTGTATGAGGTACTTCAAGTCTTAGCTTCCCCACTTAACAGAAAAAAAAAACCTAGAGAAATTTGTTGCTTAAGACAATCTATTATATTTTATAAAAATAGTACAGTCTGGATACTGTGCTGTTCCTAATAAAGCAGCTATCCTGTTCATTTCTACAGTTCCATTGACAGGTCAATGAATGTTGAAGGTTGGTCTTCCACTACTAGTTACTTGACAAGAAACAGATATTTGACATCATTGCCTTTAAATGCTTTTCTTTAGTAAATGAAGATTATAATATTCCTTTCTAATACAGTTATTATGAGAATTATATAAGTTGATTTGTATAAAGTGCTTCAATATTTTGTATATGCAAGACTATCATTTATTAATTTTTATAGAATATTTAAACACAACAATAAGGCATCTATTCTGCTATTTTGAATAGATATTATTCTGTCTATTTGCTTCATTGTTAGTATGATGTGCATACTAGAGTACAGCCTGTATGAGCATAACACATTGGTAAAATTGATTACCATTGAACTCCTAGAATCCAGACTGACATCTAATGGGAAGTAGGTTGCCAATAAATACTTCTTAAATTAATGTGTCAAGTAGAACCTATGAGATCCAGATATATGACCACTCCTGAACTAGAAAATGTTGCATTCCTATAATATAAGTGAGGAGAATGAAGACCTCAGGAAGGAGAATAGCCAATTTTGGATCTCAGTATAGCTAATCCACCTAACAGATGTATGACCTTGAACAGATTTATTTTCTTTTATAGTTTGTAGATGATGCATTCTGCTTGGAACAGTTGTTTTGAGAATAAAATAAATAATGTAGGTGAAAGTGACTTGCACATGGTAAACAAAACATTCTTCAGAAATGAAGTAAGTTCTAACATTAATATAGCACTTTAGAATTACCCAAATGCAAGTCTCATCCCATTTGTTCCTTATAACAATAGGAGTAGTGTGGATAAAAGAGAGCTTTTTTTGTACAAGAATAATTATTCGCTACATGGGAACATACTTAAAACTGCAACAAAAATTTCATGGTCTGAAAGGAAAAATGATTTAATTAAGGCTTTATCTTTTAAAAATAGAGTTAAAGTAATAAAAATAATGTTGTTTTTTCCTAAGTACTTTTAGTTATAATGACCAAGAGTACCAGCTGTTGAAAATAATGGGTTTTATTAAAAGAACATAATTTCTGACAAAACTATGTGAGAACACAGTGCAACATCCTTTCATGTTTAATTAACTTACAACACATCATATAAAAGGAGATCACTTTTGAGCAATGGACAAGATTTAATCAGCTTTCTCAAGGATTTTTTTTTTCTTATTCTGATATTTAAATCCTTTTGCTTTCAAATTTCCACCTTGTCACCAGTTTTATCTTTTCCCACCTCTAAGCTTTGAGCTGCTTGAGTAGGCCAAATCCATGCAATCCATGGGTGATTCGGACTGTCCTCTGTCACTACTCTGTTACTGCTTGAAATCCTGAAGTCTTTCTGAGACTTAGTATTTTATTTGACAAAGAATTTGCATGATATTTATAGACTGATGATCAAAGGCATTGATTTAATGGTTGGAGATAGATATGAATCTTCAGAGGGAAGGGATATGGAGAGTAGACTAATTTTGTAAATGATCAACTCATTAGAGCATTAGAGAATATTTTCATGTTTGATGACTTTTGCTTTCCTGTGCAGCCTCATTATGGTGCAGACTCATAATAAAATTGAGATAATGAGGAACCTCTGTATTATTAGTGCCTTCAATTTATAGATGATTAAAATGTAACTCAGAGAAGTTTAGCGACTGAAGCTGGCACAGCAAGCAAACACTCTCTTTTAATCCATGCTCCTTGTGCAAAGAAGCAGATAGGAGAGAGGTCAAAAGTAAATCTGCTCTCTTTCTCTTTCTCTAACAACTTGGATTTGTGCTTTACTGTAATAAGAAGTCTTTTCAAACGACCCATTACTTTGAATAGATATTAGGACTTCCAAATGATCTCTGCTCTCAGACTCAGGTCTTTTCTTCTACAGTTGAATTTGTCCTCAACAGAAAAGGACAGTTGGTCCCATGTGTGACGGTTTTCACTTGAGGAACATTGAGTGCAATAATAAAATGAATGTTAAAGGGAAAGTCAGTGTCTGAGTTCTAGGTTTTTGCTCTGGTTTTGAGAATTGTTAAAATTAAGCATGGCCACCTGCATATGCTTTATATGTTAGTAAAAATTAAATTTCTTTGAACTGAAAAATATCAGGTTTGAATTTGACTAAGGAAATATCTCATTCTGAATATTACCTTTCTTAAATTGTATGATGCAAAACCCTTTATCATTAAAAAACCTTTTCATATAAAGAATTTAAATAATCAGAGGGACTGGAAAAACGTCTCAGTAATTAAGAGCATTTGACGATTTTTGCAGATTACCCAAGTTATGTTCTCAGTATCCTAATCAGATGGCTACCAACTCTGTAATTCCAGCTCTAGGACATTTGACGTCTTAGTCTGACCTTTCGAGGCAGTAATTCATATGTTACACACACACACACACACACACACACACACACACACACACACACACA
>CAJQZJ010034450.1:1063690-1129578 GCA_907164525.1 Lophiomys imhausi
ACACACACACACACACACACACACACACACACACACACACACACACACACACAGGGAGAGGGAGAAGGAGATACAGAGAGAGAAGTCCCCAAGGAAATGATGGTCATCTTTTATTGATATCTATTCTTTTGTCTCCCTTCTATTCATTTGCATGTTCTTTGAATGATATTTGTTTTAATCACAAATGCAATGCACATGTTAGTAAGTAAATGCCATATATTTTCTCCATGTTTTATCCCTTTTTCTTGAACTATGAATAACTCAGGTAAAGAATTTCTGGGAAAGGAATTTTACTGATGAGGTTGGAATTCTCTAAAAGGTAAGGATGTTAACTGGTGTGTAGACAACTGGGAAGAATCTTTAGCAAACTGAGGACCATTGGGAAATTGTACAGAATCACAAGTCTTATCAACAAGGTATCAGCCTGCAGAGTTAAAGCCAGAAGAATACAAGTCATGCCTGCTTACCTCAGCCCATTTGTAATGTCAGGATGGCTTCGATAAGGTGCCACTAGTGGTCAAGTTTCAGTGATCTTTCCTTCTTTTGATTTGAATAGTCACTGGTGGAAAAAGACATCTCCAAACTGCAAAGCTATCTCCAAATTGTGATGCGGATTAGCTGTCAAATTCCCTCAGTGTCTGTGATTTATTACCCTAGGAGAATTTTGAATTCTGATGGCTTGTACGTGATGCCATTATGTATCATACCTAGGGTAAAGTCTCTCCCACAGTCATCCACAACTCATCCGAGGCCTTCTCATTCTCCTCCATCTTGTGTCAACTCTAATTAAAATTCTACTTAATGAACTTTGCTCATGTTGTGGGCATTTGCATATCATTTGAGGAGATTCAAAAATTAAATAAAAAAATAGGTTCCTCTCCCCAGAGCTCACATGTTAAGCATTCAGAAAAATATAAAGGTATCCAGGAGAAGAATCCAAAGCCAGGCCAATCTCTAGATATGCCCATGTCCACTTCACTCATCAGTCACTGTGCCTGGATGATGAGTGTGACAATAACACGTCATTCAGAATTTTAGCCCCAAAGCCAGGCTGGAATTATGTTACAGGCAAGTGAACTACTGAAGAATTTTATCTTAAAATTTTGGAATATTGGACATTCATAACTAGTAATGTAAAAGAAGTCAAGAGTTAAGATATGGACCAAAGATTTTTAAACGCAGAACTCAGGAGAAGTCAAACAGGGGAGAAGGAGATAGATTTTAGGTACATGGTAAAACTTGGTTACTGAAAGATATACAGTGCGAAACTTGACATTTGGAAGCAGTTTATCTAGGTGCATACAACTACTATTTCAACTATTAATTTAGTTGTTATTCACATGTCCACGGAATTTGATAGTAATTTACATTTTTTATATTCATGATACCAAAAGATAGACAGTCCATTCAGAATAGCCTGTTTTGTTTGTTTTGTACAAAAAAAATAAAAACCCTACAGTGATATTCCTTGTCTGTTTGTTTGTTTTTCGAGACAGGGGTTTTCTTTGTAGCCCATGCTGTCCTGGAACTCATCCTGTAGACTAGGTTGTCCTTCTACTATAGAGATCCACCTGCCTTTGTCTCCCAAGTACTGAGATTAAAGGCATGTACCACCACGCCTGGCTAGTTTTATGAGAATTTGTCAATGAGTGAGGAAGTACAGAGAGCAAAGATTTTTTTCTAGTTAACTATAACTGACAATTTGGGGATAGAAAGGAGTTTCAACTGAGGAAGTTGCCCAGATGAGTCTGACCTGTAGGTATATCTCTGGAGTGTTGTCTTGAATTATAATTGATGTTTAAGGGTCACGACCACCAAGGAAGGCATCATTCCCTGGGTAGGTGGTCCTGGGCTATTTAAGAAAGGTACCCAAAGGGTGAGCTATTTGATGATACAGCTGCATTTGAGTAATCCATGCTGTTACAAGCCCTCACCCATACCCCTGTAAGTAATGCCAGTAAACTACTGCTTAACTAAGAATGAAGAGGAAAGCTAGGTAAGTATGAGTCAGTGAGTGAGCCAAAAGTCCACATTCCCATGGTTTCTGTTCCGAAGTCCTGCTTGTGTTCCTGCCCTGACCTCCCTGAATGATGGGCTGTGGCATGGAAATGCAAGCCAAGTAAATCTTTTCTTCCCTTAAGTTTCCTGTGCTCAGAGTGCTTTATCACAGCAACAGAAACAATGTAAGAACAGTGATTGGTACCAGAGAAATGGGTTGCTGATGTCCTAGACTTGATCCCTGTGTTTTTTCATGACTTGTACTGTGTGTGTGTGTGTGTGTGTGTGTGTGTGTGTGTGTGTGTGTGTGTCAGGGGAGAGACATCGAAGCATCTGGAACTTTTAGTTTTAAAAGCCTTTGAGCGCTGAGGGCAGGACTTGATGAGGTGTTCTCATGGGAACTTAGAAGATAACAAGGGTGAGAAAGCTGCAAACAATGAAGGCCTGGCTCGTGATGTTTCAGAGAAGGAAAAGGTTCTGTTGAGATGAGGAAAAGAGGCTATTTTAGCAATTTGTCTGCATTGATCATTTATTGAGGGCTGAAAAATCAACAATTAATAAGAGTTCATTGCAATCCGAATACAAATCTCTGTACTTCATCGTCTTATAGAACCTGTGGTCCAAGAGAGCCAAGGCTACATCTCAAGCTGGCTGTTGCACTAGGCAATGTGTAACAGTGGCCCATGTGGTACTAGCTTTGGAGGGATGAAAGATACAAGATTGAGGGGGTCATAGAGAGTGGCTGATGACTGGTACTGAAATTCACTGTCATACTTCCTGAGGAGAGAACACAAAAGGATATTGATGAAGCTGCAGTGGAGGCCTCAGGATATTGGAGATGCCAGGACAACTGCCTAAAACAGCACCAAGTATGAAGTGGTGGGCAGGTGGGTGAGGCCAAGGCTACAAGATAAACTGAGTCGGCTGGGGATGGAAGAACTAGAGAACTAGGGCTGTTCAAGCCCTTTGGTGCTCATAAGATCATGAGTGGGTCTAAGATGCTAGGCATTGAGCTCTAAGATTTTGATTTTCATTGCTGGACTTTGGTTTTGATTCAATTGTTTTTTTATGTCTCAGTTCTTCTCTTTTGGAATAACAAAATATATAACTTAGTTTTGATTTTACAAGAACCCTGAGTTTAGACTTTTAAAGAGATCATGGGCTTTTAAAATGTTGTGAAATTTAATGACTTTTGAGATTTTTTTAAAAGGTATTTTATGTTGATATTAATACGAGATCCTGGAGACAAAGGATGGAAAGTTATGGTTTAAAAGTGATGTGTTGGTGTGCCAAGACTCCTAGTTAGCTTTAACATGACACAACACAGTCATCTAAGAAGAGAAACTCAATTAAAGGCTTTCCCAGTGCATACTGCTCTGTGGGCATGTGTTCCGGGGTTGCCATGGTTTTTAAATGGTGTAGGAGGTCTCAGTCTGCTGTGGGTAGTTCTGCTTCCTGGGAAGGATGTCCTAGCCTGTATAAGAAAGCAATCAGCACCATTCCTGGCTGTTGCTTCAGTTTCTACTTGAGTTTCTACCTGACCTCCCTCAATGATGCATTGTGAGCTGCAAGTGCAAGCTGGATAAATCCTTTCTTGCCTAAGTCACTTTTGGTCAAAGTGTTTTTATCACAGCAACAGGAAAGCAACTAGAAAAGATATTATTTCCTTCCTCTTTCAGAAGCTATGGCTCTTGAAGTATGCTTTAGAACTTGCAAGCTTCTTTTACAGACATCTTTTTGAACTGAGGTGATAGCCCTCACAGTGATGAGAACAAAGCAGATCAAGCCATCTCTGTTCCCAAAGAATGCTGTTTTCTTTAAGCCACTTTCTCATTACATTGGAAACTTCACTCGATCAATGGTGGCCTCTCTGAAAGTTATTAGTCTAGAACCCCACGGATTGTCTTTAGGGGCTGCTGGGCACTGCACATCTGTCACTTTTCTTTGACAGTCTGCAAGGTAAAGAGTACAACATCTGTAGATACTGGATTAATAGTGCTGTCCTGGTTTGTTTGAGACTCCCCATGGTGAGATTGTAGGCTAAACACACAGCCTGCATATGCTTAGCATACTGGCTGGAATTAAATACCTCATTTAAAAACCAAGACACCAGAAAGGAAAATAGAGGAAGTATCTAGTATTCAATTGAATTCCAAATTGGACTGAGTGAGGCTTAGAATTGTGTTTGGGTTTTTCTGAATCCAAATGGTTACATCTAGCTGAAGAGTGGCTGGGGTGTTTTGATACTTGAGCCCAGTAAAACATGCAAAGTGTAATGACTACTTTATTCTCATAATTAACCATTTGTTTGCCAATTTAACAAATATTTATTGAACATCCACTATATGCTGCAGTTGAAGCCGAGAATAAGACATGCAAATGTCTTGTCCTCATGGAGTCTACATTCTGGTGGTAGGAACTGAAAATGTTATATATAAACATATAAAATAGTGCCATCAGTGAATAACAGTAGCTCAGACACCACAATGTCTGGTACCATTATCATGAACGACAATGATAGATACTGATCTATCATTGGTACTTTTGAGCCAGTGCTCTCGGGATAGAGGCATTAGTGAAGCGAGGAAGAGAACCATGTAGATATCTAGGGAAAAGAATCCTGGGAGGTTCTGATGAAATAGTGATGTTGTTATACACACACACACACACACACACACACACACACACACACACACACACACGAATAATGTGGATGAAAATACATAGAAATGAGTGTGGACAGGACAATAAAGTATAATACAAAAGAGTAGGAATAGACATATCAGGAAAGACTTATTCTTGGTTTTTGTTCTAGTTGTGAAAAAGAAAGCAATAGAGGATGTAGGAAGTGGGAAATAAGATCTGATTAAAATATGTCAATATTATAAGAAAGACAGAGACAAATATACCTATGGTCTAAGTCCTGAAAACTATAAATATGTTATATGGCATCGTGGCCAAGGGCGAGTCAAGTCTCAGATAAAAGTAACACTGCCAACCAAAAAATGCTGAATGACAGAGATTATTTTGGATGTTGAAGATTGTTTCAATGTAAATGGCAAGTGTCCTCAAGGGTAAAAGAACCTAGGAAAAGATGACCAAGTGATGAAGTATGAAAAGGACTTAGTCCTCTGTGATGTTGTCTTTGACTGCTGTGGAACAGGGCAATGATCCACAGAGTGTGGGAGCTCTAAGAAGCTAAAGAAGGGAAAGTAATGGACTCTACACTAGAGTCTAAAAAAAAAAAAAGCAGACAACACTGGTTGTAGTCTATTGACATTTAAGTTGGATTCCTGATCCACAAAAATGTATATGGCATAAACTACTGAGCTCATCATAATGTATTATAATATAAATAAATAAAATATAAATATACTCTTATTTTTGTTGGAGACAGAATGTACTATGCAAAAGTAGAAACATGGAACCCTATTGGGTTACCACTTTGATTTTACCTTGCAGATAAATGGAAAGACCACAGTATGTTTCAGGGTATGCATGTGGGGGGAAGTGGTCAAATTTGGAACACATTTTCAAGAGTCCAGGAATTATTTAGGATAATTCTTAGGACTTTGGTTTAAAGCCATTGAGATTTAATACCCAGGTAAGCAGTGTATTTGCTGACACGGGGAAGACAGGAAGAGATACAGTTGTGAATAGCAAAGCCCGAGTTCTGGTTTAGAAATTCAAATTTGAAACTTCCTTTTGACACCCAAGGGGAAATATTGATTAAGCAGCTGGATAAATGAGTTGAACATTCAGAAGACAGGTCAGGAGTGGGAATGGAAGTGTGAGGTGGCAAAGCTGCCAGTGAGAAAAGGCTTTGGTCCTGCATGCTTCAGCACTAGCATACCAACCCCAAGTGGTCACATTCTACACAGAGCCGCTTCTTTCTTGTCAAGGGTCTTAACCGTATAGCTGCTAAACTGCCATTCTAACTGCCCCTCCACACGCTGTTTAATCACTTCATATTCAGTATAATTTGGATTTCCAAAATTTCTCAAATTGAGTCCAGAAAAGAGCAAAATCTAGCTTATTTTGCTGACTATCATGGGACATATCATGAATATTCCCTGATCATATGCTCTTGTCTAAACTTGCTGGTGCAAACTGGGTCAAAAAGACCTCTGTGGTTTGAGAGGGGAGTAGTAGGTGTAGACTCTGTTTGTACAGTTGAGAATGCCTCAGTCACAAGGTTAAGCATGAGAGTGGGCTGTCATTTCCTAATTGGCACGTAATCTTGCATTTGCACACATCTCTTCTATGCATAGTCTCTTGTTCATAACATAATAGTCAATACCATTTGAAGCTTTGTTTTGTCTGAATACCTTCAGTGTAGCTGAGATTTTGGCTTCTGTTACTAAAGAAAAAGTAGGTGTGGGGAGTCAGTAGTAAGTCTGATGGTGTTCCACCCTAATATTCTTATGTACCCTCCTCTATGCTTTGAAAACACACACACACTTTCTCTGAAAGTCACTCACTAATGATTGCTTCCAACAGAGTGCCTCAGACTTCCACGTGAACCACAGTCCCCTTCAGGAGGAGAAGGTACAGTTCCTTGTCTAGTATATTGTATGCTGAACAGCTTGTTATGCTACCTTTCAATCAGGAGTGCCCAACTCTTTTAATATATGTGCAAGTATACACACATACACACACACTTGTAAAACGTACATTATTTTCTTTTTCTTAATTAAAATATTTGAAAATTTTATGCATGAGTATTGTATTCACATGATCTCAACCTCTCCTCTTTCCCATTCCTGTCACTCCCTTTCAAATTCATGACTTTTCTTTTATTGTCATTACAAACATACACATATGTACATATGTATGGATTCAACCTACTGAGTCCATTTGGTGTTGCTCATATGTATATGTCCTTAGCCCTGACCACTTGGGATTGGATAATATGCCAGGAGCTCATCCTTGGTGAAAATGGTTTCTCCCTCTCTCAGCAATCATTGATTGATTATTTTTTTATTTATTCTTTTAAAATTCATTTATCTATACAATATATTTTGATTATACTCATCCATCATTACCTCCCTCCAACCTTCGCTTGTGGTCCCCACCCCTTCTCCATCCCAACCTTGTGCCCTCAATTTTTTGGTTATTGATACCCCCCGAGTTGTTTTGATATTGGAATATTACATTGTCATCTGCAAAATTCATGCTTGAAAGCCATATAAACAACTTTCAAATGGAAAAACTACCTCAAAATGTGTTAGGTTTATGGTTTCAGGTTGACCTGTGTTCATAGCTACTCTTGGCTGCATACGGCACATGAGCTGTGAGTTGGACACGTCTGAAACCTTCATAACGGCAGTTAACATCTAGAAGCAAATTCCCACGTGTCCTCACAAAGAAAAAAATAACTAGTCAGAACAGGCAATCCTAAGGACTCCTGTGTATGTTCAATAGGATTGCTATCACAAAGTACATTAACTAATATACTTAAGCAACAAACTAGTTCTTCTTACAGTGCAGGAAGCTAGAAATCTGAGGCCAATGTATTGATAAGCTGTTTTTCTCTGATGCTTTTCTCCTTTGCTTGCTACACTTAGACTTTCTACTGTCTTTCTTTGGGAATATTACTGGTGTCTCTTACTCCTTTGTAAAGGATACAAAAAATTCTGGATGATTGCTTACCCCAAGGGCTTCATTTTAATATATATATATATGTCTCTACAGAGGTAAATGCAGTCTCCAAATACAGTCTCATTCTGGGGTGTTGAGGGGGTAAAGCTTCACAACAGGATCTTAAGGGAGATGTATTCATTGTATAGTAGCTCTTTCCTTTCAAAATAGAGTAAACTCCTTCTTAGTGCACCTGGCATCCCTCATTTTGTTCTCTTGGCAGAACTTTCTGTGTGTCTCCTAGAGATAAGACCACAGGGAATAGCCAGTGAATGGGATGAAGTGAATGAAGCAGTTTCCATAGGTACAAAATCTAAGAGGGCACAATGTGACACACACACACACACACACACATACACACACACACACACATACACACATGCACACATGTGCACACATATACACACATGTAAAATACATGGATACAGAACTCAGCGATTTATTTTTTAAACACCAATTTGCATATTACCCAGTGTCAGTCTAGAGTTTGAACCCTGATGAAGACTTTCTTCTTTCCTTTACATCTGTTATTTGTGTGACATTTTCATACGTAGAATATATTTTGATCCTGTTCATTTCTCATTGCCCTCTCTTATATCCCCTCAAGATAAAAGTGTTTCAATGAAAGGTTTTTAAACAAATAACAGATACAAATGGTCTATGATGAATAAACTATCAATTTTTAATAAAGACAGGATCAGAATTATTGGCTCTTCATTTTCCCACAGGCTCCAGTATGGCTCCTATGCCATAGGTACTGATCTTGTCAAAATTTGTATTTTAAAGAAAATTTTATCATTGCAGAATTTTTCACTAATTTTGCTTTGTGAAATACATATCTTAAAGTATTGCCTTAGTTACCAATTCTATGCCATCTTGAATCTTTAAACTGAGGCCAATATCTTAACTCATTTATCTTATCTGGCTCCTATATACCAATTCTAAAACATTTCTTCTGGATTTTTTTTCTTATCTATTGACTTTTTTCATTGCATCTGAACTAGACACAGGAAAGAATATTCCCCTTAGTGGTCAAACCTGCCACTTCAGGTTGTAGATACTTCTGCCCTTGGCAATCTGGATTCCCCATTTATTTGGTAATGCAATTCCCTCAAAACCTCATTCTTCTTAAGTCTATTTACTTCTAATCAATTCCATGGAACAGTGTTGGAGGAATGTCTAATACATTGCTTCTGATTGGCTGATTTCAAGGCTGAGATGTGGTTACTGCCTCTTCTGAGGCATTCTCTTGATTAGCTAATAAAAGTCACTGATGGCCAATTAACTGGGCAGAAAGAGTATAGGAAGGTGGGACTTCCTGAGATGGAAACAGGAACTCTGGTTTTACATAGAAGAATCTCTCTTTCTGCCAGGAGACATAGAAGCAGACAGACATATTTGGGAACTCTGGAAGGTAACAACAGGCCACATAGGGGTTTGGAATTAAGTGGTCCAGATTAATTTAGATTAGCTAATTGAGAGTCTGCCCAGCTAAGGGCTAAGCATTTAAACATTAAAAGGTCTTTCTGTATTTATTATTGGGGAAAGGACCGTGGTGGCTTCTCAGCAGCCAGTCCAAGTAATCCAGGGCCATCTGCCTCCTGCCAAACTCCAGTGACTGTCCCATCAGGCTACCAGCAATTCTGGTGGTCAAATATAATAGTATATAGTTATTAATAAGTATTTTGCAGCTACCCCACCAGTTCACTGCCAGACCACACCTCCAGGACATCCCTCCAGACATTCAGACTTCTAAAGCAAGTCAAGCCTGCTGATCTCCCAGCAAGCCACTGGCTCTTCTGCTGGCCTAATGTAACAATTTATAGTTATTAATGAAGAGATTAGTTAATAGAGTTTAGGTTGCAGGTGGTAAAGGCTACCCTTGGTCCAGGGCTTTTTCCCCAAGGCAAGTCAGGCTGCCAGTTAAAGTGGGTCAAGCTTGCTGGCCTCCCGCCAGCTTGCTAGCTGCTCTGCCAGCCTAATCTTATAGTTTATACTTATTAATAAATACAATTGATAATTAAATTGCAGTTTCAGAACAACAGTAATAGCCAATGGTCTTGTAACATATATTTATCAAGCATGACAGATTTAGTCTTTAATCTTCTCTACTCTTCTTACTGCCCACTTTCATGCTGGGCATTTTCTCTAAGGTACCTGATGCCTTAATCCATTAAGAAGAGATTTTTATGATAATGAAATATACTTTTTAGGCTGTGTGCCACAGTGCCCTCTCCCAATGTCTGGAAGAAAACACTGACTAGGGAATATATGAGTAAAGCTCACGTTGCCAGCTTGGCTCCTGATGAGGCTTCTCCTTCAGAACTACTCAAGTAGAGAAGTCCTTAATTCCTCAGTCCTCAGACTCTGTGATCTGGACCCTGCTCCAGCCCAAAGAGAAAAGAAAGAAAAAATAGCGCTACATACAGAGTGCTGGAATTTCCTTCATGTCATTCATTTTTCTTCTTTTTTTAACATTTATTTATTACTTCAGGCATGGCATCTATTCACTTATAATTGGATTTTAGCCATATAGTACAGGGCAACTATCCTTCATGCCATTTTTCAAATAGCCATACTTACTAGAGTTACTTTTATTTACCATTGTTACATACAGATATGAAAACATGCATTATGTTCCTCCAATGGACTCAGAACAGTCTCTGATTTTCAAGCTGTTTCTGGAGAAGATGTAGTAGACAAAGTTATGTCCTCCAACAAAGATGTGCACACCCCATCTTGAAAGCTACGTGCATATTACCACATGTAGCAAAGAGGAATTAATGGAGCAGATGCAATAATGTGACTAATTAGCTGTCTTAAAGACAGTAAACTGATCCTAGATCTTTGAGGTTGATACATTATAAGCACATGTGTTTTAAAATATAAATGAAGTAGGCAAAAGAAGAGATTAAAGTGAGCTGACATAAAACAGGCTTGTCCCTAGCTTTGAAGATGGAAGAAAAGGCCATATGCTTAGAATGCAGGAGGCCTATAGAGCCCCAGACAATGACATAAGATGACTCTTAGAGTGAGCAACAGAATTCAGCCTTGCTAACATCTTGGTGCTATACCGATATGATCCATTTTGGAGTTTTTGTCTCTAGAACTATGAGAGAGTAGATTTGAATTGTTTTATCTGATATTAACTCTTGTGGCAGTTTATACAGTAAAATACAAGAAACACAGGCAGTGTTTTACCTAATATTTTGATATCAGAATCTTAGCTTGAAATTTTTACTGTTTATTTACTGCTTCAATTTACATATCCATCATAGTCTCCTCCCTCAACTCCTCCTGAGCTCACCCTCTCAACACTCCCACCCTCTCCCCCTTCTCCCACGTATCCTACTACTCCAGTGTGGAGTGCTCTACATATCAGCCCCCCTTAGTTCAGCAGCCATATGAGGGCTGAGAGCTTCCTCTTGCACTGGGGGCCTACATGAAAGCTCCACTAGGGCATAGTATCCCACTAACAAGTAACAAAGTCTATGTTCCTGTTCCTTTCAGTCTGTTGGTTGTAGGAAAGTTATCCTGTACTATATGGCTAAAACCCAGTTATAAGTGAATAGATGTCATGTGCATCTTTCTGGGTCTGGATTAGCTCACTCAGGATGAACTTTTCTAGTTCCATCCATTTGGCCAAAAATTGCATGATTTCTTTTTTTCTAATAGCTGAATAGTATTCCATTGTGAAAATGTACCACAGTTTTTTATCCATTTGTCGGTTGAGAGACATCTGGGTTGTTTCCAGTTTCTGGCTATTACAAATAAAGCTGCTATAAACATAGTTGAGGAGAAGTCCTTGGGGATTAATGAGGAATTGTTTGGATGTATACCCAGGAGTGGTATGGCTGGATCTTGAGGTCGGGTTATTCCAAGTTTTCTAAGATATTGCTAGACTGATTTCCATAAAGGTTTTACAATTGTGCACTCCCGCCAGCAATGTAGGAATGTTCCCCTTTCTTCACAACCTTGCCAGCATGTGCTGTCATTTCAGTTTTTGATCTTAGCCATTTTGACAGAGATGGAATCTCAGAGTCATCTTGAGTTGCATTTCTTTGATGATTAAGGATGCTGAGCATTTCTTCAAGTGCCTCTTGGCCATTAGAGATTCCTCTTTTGTTAATTCTCAGATTAGCTCTGTTCCTAATTTTTTGATTGGGTTATTTGGTTTCTTGGTGTTTAATTTCTTGATTTCTTTATGAATTTTTGATATTAGCCCTCTGTCAGATGCGGGGTTGGTTGGTAAAGATCTTTTCCCAATCTGTAGGTTGTCGTTTTGTTCGAATGACAGTGTCCTTTGCCTCACAGAAGCTTTTCAGTTTCATAAGGTCCCATTTATTGATTGGTGGTCTTAGAGCCTGAGCTATTGGTGTTCTATTCAGAAAGTTGTCACCTGTGCCAATGAGTTCACAGCTTTCCCCCATTTTCTCTTCTATTAGATTTAGATGTCCAGTTTTATGTTAAGGTCTTTGATCCACTTGGACTTAAGTTTTGTGCAGGGTGATAAATATGGGTCTATTTGCATTCTTTTACTTGTTGACATCCTGTTAGACCAGCACCATTTGTTGAAGATGCTGTCTTTTTTCCATTGTGTGGTTTTGGTTTTTTTTTTTTTTTTTTGGTCAAAAATTAAATGACCATAGGTGTATGGGTTTAATTCTGGGTCTTCAATTCGAATCCATTGATCAACTGATCTGTTGATATGCCAGTACCATGCTGTTTTTATTACTATTTCTCTGTAGTACAACTTGAAATCTGGGATGGCGATACCTCCAGATGTTCTGTTATTGTATATGATTGATTTAGCTATTCCAGGTTTTTTGTTTTTCCATTTGAAGTTAAGAATTGTTCTTTCAATTTCTGTAAAGAATTGTGTTGGTATTTTGATAAGAAGTGCATCGAAACTGTATATTGCTTTTGATAACATGGATATTTTTATTATGTTAATCCTACCTATCCATGAGCAAGGGAGATCTTTTTGTCTTCTGATATCGTCTTCAATTTCTTTCTTCAGGGACTTGAAGTTCTTGTTGTACAGGTCTTTCACTTGCTTAGTTAGAGTTATCCTCCAGTATTTTATATTATTTGTGAAATCTTTGCTCTTGCCTTCTCCAGGGCTGAGAATTCTCTCTGCACATTCTCCAAGCAAAGGTGTTTATAATACATACTCTGATAGTAGATTTTCAAAGTCTAGGTCAGTGTTTTATCATGTAATCTCTTCAGTAAACTTTCAGCAATGCTAAAGCCACTTATACTTCTCATTTCTCCATCACTGAGAAATATGAGTAGAAGAATATGTCTACACATTGTCTACACATATGCCTCAAGATTCGGGCACTCAGATACATTCTTCAAACGTCCTATTGCTTTACCAGGTGCATTAAAATGTTCCCAAGAATTCAGAATGGATCAGTGGGTGTTCTGGTCACAACTTTCTGTAGCTGTGGTTGTGTGACATTAGTCATTGTGATGATTTGAAAGGAAACTCTGGGGTTCTTGATCCATCTAACTTTTTATTTCATGAAAACAATTGTTGTTTTTTTTATCATATTTCTAAGAAGAAGCTCCTGGAACCCCATGAATGAAATCAGATTTTTTTTTCTATGTAGATAATATGTGAGTCTAGTAATGTTTCCTGAGAATTTTATAGGACTCTTAATTATTATTGTATTTATCATCCATGACTACAAATTATTGTCAGAAAAATGATGGTTGATGACTTAATCCTTAAATAAGAAGCTAATGTATTTGGTTATTCTACCAACTTTCTTTGTAATTCATTTGAATATTATATTTAGCAAGTGTCCCTTTCACATGTTACCATATGTTTCTCCCTCCTTGTGGTATCAACACAACTATTTAAAATTAATTTATTTATTTGTTTATTTTTACATCCCAATCGCAACCTAACTTCCTCCTCTCCTCCCTGTCTCACCCTCCCACCCACTTACCATATATTCCATCTCGACCAGGTACCAACACACTCTGGAACATCAGTCCCATCAGGACTGAATGCATCCTCTTCCACTGAGTCACTACAAGGCAGCTCTGCTAGGAAAATGTGATCCTGAAGGACGCAACAGAGTCCAAGTCGGAGATAATCCCTGCTCCAATTGTCAGGGGATCCACTTGAAGACCAAGCAGCCCATCAGCTTCATATGTGTAGTGGGCCTAGGACCAGTTAATGCATGTTCTTTTGTTGGTAGTTCAGTCTCAATATGTCCCCCTATGCCCGAGTAAATTGGCTATGTAGATCTTCTTGTGGTGACCTTGACCCTCCCCCAGCTCCCTCAAACCTTCCCCTAACTCTTCCCCAACACTCCCTCAGTTTCACCTAATGTTTGGCTATGGGTCTCTGCAACTATCTCCATCATCGGCTGAATAAAGCCTTTCAGATGGAAGTTCCTGTCCAGATCTCTCTCTTCTTCCACTTCCGGTGTCTATTTCATTTCCACTACTTAGAGGGATTCAAGCATCATGCCTTGAGCCCTGCTTGTTACTTATCAACAAAGCTTTTTAAGTAAAAAAAGTAAAATTGGCATATTAATTATCCCTAAAAATGCATGTGTCTTTAAACCACAAACACAATACTCTATTTGCCATTAAATTTGCTGATATCATTGATCTACAATATCTTTATTTTTTCTTGTAATTAGAATTTCCCAAATTGATTTTTTTCAGATCTTTAGGTAGTGAAAAATTCATAGTGCATATAAATTATAGAGCATAGAAGTTGGTGAGAATGAAGAATAGCAGAAATGTTCTAGAGAGAAAGGAGAATTTGAAACTCAAATACATATTTTTTTTTCTGAAACAAATTATCACGTATTTCAGGCACACTTTTAACAGAGGCTTTCCTTGAACTTCTGATTTTCTTGCTGAGCTTACAGATAGGGATGCAACACCATGCCTGGTATGCTAATGACCTTAACATAGTGGGAATGGAAGAAAAGTGGTACCACCTGCAGTGAAGGGCGCAGCACAAGAGCAGCCAAAAGTGCAATGGAATTATGGAGGCATTATGAGCAATTGAAAAGTTCAAAACAGAAGATAGAAACATACTCATGTTGGTAAAATGATTAGCAAAGATGAAGATTCACTTCAGGATAACATAATCATTAGCAGTAGAAGGATTAAAAATGAATTTCTGGTGGGAGTGCAGGCTTGTGCAACCACTATGGAGGTCAGTCTGGCGATATCTTAGAAAACTTGGAATAGCTCTGCCTCAGGACCCAGCCATACCACTTCTGGGTATACACCCAAATGCCTCTTCACGGAATCATAAGGAAGTTTCCTCATCTACGTTTATAGCAGCCTTATTTGTAATAGCTAGAAACTGGAAACAACCCAGATGTCCCTCAACCAAAGAATGGGTTAAAAAACTGTGGTACATCTACACAATGGAATATTATTCAGCTATCAGAAACAATGAAATCATGCAATTTGCAGCCAAATGGATGGAACTAGAAAAACTCATCCTGAGTGAACTAACCCAGACTCAAAAGGACACATATGGCATCTATTCACTTATAGTAGGATTTTAGCTATATAGTAGAAGGTATCAATACTACAACTAACACACCAAAGGGAACTTGGACATAGACTTCTTATTTTTATTTTTTAATTTTTATTTATTTTTTTATATATTAGTTATATTTTTTTCTATTTTTTAGTCTTTTTTATCTATTGTATGCTTATTGATTTGTTTGTTTAATAGTTCTCTCTCCCAGGCAATGAGACACTTTTCACTTATGGTACTGCTTCATAGATCCCCAATGAATGAAGAGGCTCTTGGCCCTCACACGACCTCTCAACTGAGATGAGGGACTGTTATATAAGGACACCCCACCCCAGAGAAATGGGATGGAAGGGTTAGGAGGTAAAGAAAAAAAAATGAAATGTGATGTTTCAGCCTTTTACTACTAACTGTCATGAACTGTTTAGGGTAATTAAGAAATGCAAACTAATGGTTATGCAAGCCGGTCATTCAGTTAGGTACTATGACAGCCTATTATAGTTACTTGCTAAGCTAATCAGAAATAAACCTGCTAAGAGACAAGCAACATCTGCTTACCCTAATATAAGAGATAGATAGGGCCTCTTCAAAAACCTCAAGAGATCTGCAGAATATGGCATTCAAAGATGTTTTCGTAACTTTAGATTTTTTTATATCAAGACATATCAACTCCTGACAGCACCCCCTATTCTCCTCCAAGTAGAAGATGAGCATCGAAGAATCTCCAGTGGGAGATGATTGAATTAGTCGCAAGCCTATCTCTTGGTAGGAAAAGCCCCTTGCTCCAACTGTAGACAGAATGCTGTCCAAAAAGGACAAAACCTGGAAGCAGGTAAGTCGACAGCCTAGCTCTGCCAAGACAGGGTAGGTAAGTCCTTCATAACCCCTGCTCTACAATCAATGTCTGTCAGAGAAGCGGGGCCAAACGACTGAAGAGCGATGCTGTAATGTATGGAGAGAAAATGGGAACTGTCCAGGCAGCCACTGGTATGTCATTTCTTAGTTTGGGAAGCTGCAGACCCTGTACTTCCTATAAAATCAGATATATTTATCCCTCTCAGGTCTCTGAGGTGATTGAAGAACAGATAGATATAGTCTCATAATTAAATCTTGAGTTGTTTAGGAGTCAAGAGAGTGTTATACATCTAAGAAGATACTTTTAAAATTGTGTTGCAATTAGTATGAATGTTGAGTCAGATACAGAACTTCAAACTCATGGAGATGTTTAGATAGTAGAATGTTAAAGTCAGGTAACAAATACATATGGACTGGTCATTGGGAATGTACGTTAAGCCATATAACCCTCATAACTGTGGCCTAATTACCTCTGTTGTACTGTATTGTATTTATTATTATAAGAGAAAGAGCCATTTGTTGGACTGAAAGGAGAAACTGTAGGGGGAAATAAGATATACCTTAAACTTAAAAGAAAAAAAAGGGAAGAGGATGGGAGTTTGAGGGTGGGAGGGTGGGACTGGAGGGGGAATAGGGAGGGGACTGAGATTGAGATGTAACTTGAAATAAAAAATAAAGGAAAAAAAAGAAAAAAATGAAGAATTATCAATGAGGCTATATACTTTTTTGTCCATTTGTACTTTCAGTACTGTTTAGTAATATAACTATATATTTCACAGGCAGAAAACCTTATTAGGCAGTAGCAAATGAGTCAATGGAATTGTTAGCTGACCAGATAAATGCTACAATTTCAATATCTGCTAACACCCCTGTAATGAGAAGATTGATTCCAGACATTGGAAGCAAGCTCTCTGGCAAAAACAATAGCATTCCTTAGGGCTTGGCATGAAACTCTCTCTGCTACATCTCACCAGGCCAATTCCACACCTAAAAACAGATGCAAAAATAAATAAATAAATAAATAAAGAAAGAAAGAAAGAAAGAAAGAAAGAAAGAAAGAAAGAAAGAGAGTAGCAATGAGGAGAGATTTTCTGTACTGGAAACACAGAGGGAGAATATGAAAATCAAAATTTGAGGACTCATTTTTGTTAGTAAACTCTCTCGTGGAATGAATATTCACTGAGCATATAATAAGTGCCAAATGTCACTGTGAGTTCTAAGAATAAAGAGCTTATTGATATTTTAAATATTACAGTG
This sequence comes from Lophiomys imhausi, assembly GCA_907164525.1. Taxonomy (NCBI): domain Eukaryota; kingdom Metazoa; phylum Chordata; class Mammalia; order Rodentia; family Muridae; genus Lophiomys; species Lophiomys imhausi. The sequence continues at coordinate 1,080,963 of CAJQZJ010034450.1, forward strand.
AAATATTCCATGAATTGACAGAGAATGCCTGTTGATCAAGTCTATTACTGCCTTTTTTGCAGTTTATTGATCCATTTATTCACATGTTGTCTATATTTTATACTGTAATGCAACATAGAGTTGAACACCAGGGAGAGGAGGGACCATATAGGTTAGAAAATAAAAAGTCATATTTATATTTTACTTTTATAAAAATAACTAGATAAACTCAATTGTTATAATGGAGTTAGCAGTTTATGGATACAAAGAAATTAAGGTAATCTTTTGATAGCTATAGGAATAAAAAAGTAATAAAAATAATACATGAATTTACGAGTTAACTCATTGATTGCTGTTCTTGAAGAAACACAGCTTTAAATATGTGAGAAATATGAGGGGAAAGAAATTAGCCAGTAAAGTACGGAGTAGCCTTGGGTTGAAGATTTGGTGGAATGCACGACCACTCCTAGCTTTTTTTCACTCATCTTCTTCCTCCTGATTCTACTCCTCATTTATTGTTCCAAGACAGTCTAGATGTATAGCCAAGACAAACCTCCATCAGCCTCACACCACCATACTAGCTTGTATTGAAAACTTATGAACGCACTCTGTATGGAAAGATACTCCAAATTAATAGAATGTAGTTTCCCTTTTATTAAGTTCAAACTCTAATAGAACAAATAAATATGTATTAAGGCTTAGGACATAATTATATATACCATATATTATATACAATAATAATGAGTGTCATAGTTACTGTTCAACTGCTATGAAGAGACACTATGACCAAAGCAACTGTTATAAAAGAAAAGCATTTAACTGGGAGCTTGCTTACAATTTCAGAGGTTTAATCCATTACATTCATGGTGGGGAGAAGTAGCTGATAGACACATTCTGATCTTCTGGCCAAGAGAGAGACTCTGGGCTTTCATGGGTTTTTGAAACCTCAAAGCCCACCCCCAAATGACACACTTCCTCCAACAAAGCCATACCTCTTAATCCTTTTAATCCTTTCAAATAGTGTCACTCCCAGTCACTAAGCATTCAAATATTTGAGCCTATTGGGCCATTCTTATTGAAACAACAACAGTGGATATTTTGTTTTTAATAAGAAAAATAATAACTGATTGTTGAATCAGAAAATTAATTATGGTAATGATGTATCTTGAAGGACAACTGAAGGTTTGGGGATTAGCTGGAGATGTAAGCAGACATAAGCAATGTAAGCAGATGTAAACAGAAAAATGATTTAGAAAGAGACAGAAATAAATGCTAAGAGATTTGGGATGTAAGGAAAATTAGTTTCACTAAGTAACATAATTTGTGGACAAATCTTTGAGACAATATTTTATAGGGCAGAACAATGTTGGTAAAGCAGAGGGTATGAATTAAAAAAATTAAAAAAATAAAACAGAAATGCTGTGGGGGCCTTTATAGGGCTATCACCACATAAGGGAGTCCCAGGGAAAAGGTGAGTGCACTGCCAGCCCAACTCTCCAGCCTTCACTCCGACGACAAACGGATGTGACAGGGGTAATGTCTAAGCATTATCCGTTTTTACTATTTTGTCCCCTAGCTTATATACAGAACCAAATGGGTGTTTCCACATGAGGCTATGTGGGCCAATCACATTAAAGGTCATCTTATTACATCACAAAACATAAGCCTGGTAACATGATAATCATGCATTGGTCACGAGTATGGAATTCTTGCTCCCCCAATCAGCTATATCCATGATCGGGCTTAAACTCCTCCCCAGCATCTTCCAGCCAGCACCATCTTAGATATCTCCGACAAGTTACTTTCACTTACCAGCCACGAGGCATTTCTCATAAGCCTCTATTTCCCGGGTCCCCACACAAAACTAGAAGGCATGCAAAAATGAGGGATTCCTCCCTAAACATAGTGTATAACAAGAACATTTGATTACTGTAGGTTATGGGCTATTGCCTAGAGGGTCTATGAGTTTCTCTGCTGTATGACATGAAAAGAGAAAGAGGGAAGAGACATATATCTATTTTCCCTTGCTTTGCTCCATTTACTAAATTTCTCTTTGAGAATTAACCATCTCTGGAATTCTGGACTTGCATTCAGCCATCCTGGGATAGGATGGTCATCCACCTTTTCAGTCTGATCAGAGGGCATGCTCACCTGCCTCTCCTTATTAGCCAATATCAAAAGAAGAATTCTTCTGTTTGAGTGGACATGGCTTCATGATCTCAGGGGCCATTCAAGATAGGAAGCTACTAAACAAATAAGGTGACATGTAAATTGAGTGTGACATGAAGAACATTAAACTGCTTTTCTGTGTTATGGTGTAAACACAAGAGAAGTTTCAACATCTGATGGGTGATACTGAGTTCTTGTTAGCATCATGGATTTAATTATTAGCAAACAAGCTTTAGATAAAGACTTTTTAGAAGGACACTGTTCAAATGTGTGGCATATGTTGCTAGTTTGGAAGGGGACCTAATATATCAGCAGTGTACACTGACTTTAGAGAATCAACCTGTGGGACAGGACCCCTTTGGCAAACCTCTATCTCCAAAAATATTTATCATCCATAACAGTAGCAAAATTGCAGTTATGAAGTAGAAAAAATAATTTTATAGTTCGTGGTGGTCTTACTTAGGGCTTCTATTGTTATGAAGACACTATGACCACAGCTACTCTTTTTTTCAAACATTTATTTATTTATTTATTTATTTATTTATTTATTTTATTCAAATTACATCTTGATCACAGCTCCCTCCTTCTTCCCCTCCAGCCCCACCTCTCAACCTTTTACCACTCTCCCTCCTCTCCTTCTCAGGTGAAGGGGGCCCCACACATATCAAGCCCCCGCAGTTCATTAGTCCTGCGAGTACTAAGAGCGTCCTTTTGCACTGGGGCCCAACATGGCAGCCCAGCTAGGATAATATGTTCCACTAACAGGCAACAGAGTCCATAACAGACACATCCCCCACTTGCTAAGGGATCTATATGAAGGCCAAGTTGCCTATCATCTATATATGTATAGGGGTGCCTAAGTCTGCTCTATATATGCTTTTTCTTTTACTCTTTTTTGGGGGGGGTGCTTAGTGTTTCATTCTCTGTAAGCCTCTAGGGGCCTAGATTGGTTGGTTCTGTTTATCTTCATTGGTGTTCTTGTCTTCGCTGGGTTTCTCTACTCCTCCCCCTCTCTCATACATGACTTGAAGAGCATCATCTAATGTTTGACTGTGTGTCTCAGCATCTGTTGTGATCTGCTGCTGGGTGGATTTTCTCATAGGGTAGTTATGCTAGGTTCCTGTTCCTTTGTGTCTGTGGATTGTAGGATAGTTAACCTGTACTATATGACTAAATTCCAATTATAAGTGAGTACATATCATGTGTATCATTCTGGGTCTGGGTTAGCTCACTCAAGATGAGTTTTTCTAGTTCCATCCATTTGGTTGCAAATTGCATGATTTCCTTGTTTCTGATAGCTGAATGGTATTTTACTGTGTAAAGGTACCACAGATTTTTTATTTTTTATTTATTCATTTATTTTTTATGTCTATTTATTACTTCAAGTTATCTCCATCACAGTGCCCTCTTTCCACCCCTCCAGGTTCCCCCCTCCCACCCTCTCCTCCCTTTCCCACCAATCCCACTCCTCTGGAGTGGGGTGACCCTACATATCAGCCCCCTCAATTCAGCAGTCATATAATGGCTAAGAGCTCTCTCTTGCACTGGGGGCCTAAATGGCAGTATCCCTAGGGCAAATTGTCCCACTAATAAGTTACAAAGTCTATGTTTCTGATCCTTTTGATACATTGGTTGTAGGATAGTTATCCTATACTATATGGCTAAAATCCAATTCTAAGTGAATAGATGCCATGTGCATCCTTTTGAGTCTGGGTTAGCTCACTCAGCATGAGTTTTTCTAGTTCCATCCATTTGGCTGTGAATTGCATGATTTCCTTGTTTCTGATAGCTGAGTAGTATTCCATTGTGTAAATGTACCACATTTTTTTTTATCCATTCATTAGTTGAGGGACATCTGGGTTGTTTTCAGTTTCTAGCTATTACAAATAAGGCTGCTATGAACATAAATGAGTATATAGATGAAGATTTCAAAGGAGAAATAATGCTTATGTAAAAAAATGCAATTTAACACAGGTGATAGGGTTGCTCAGCTGTTACTGTTTCCCTATATCAAAGGCAAAGCTGCTCCAATAGAAAGATCAGGAGGGTTTGGATGTACAGGAAAACGTGCATTTTGACAAACAGTTGTAAAGGATCAGAGACCAAAGTTAAAGCTCCAAGTAAATGACATTGTAATAGAAACTTTGGTGGATACAGGAACTGATAAAACTATCACTTCACAAAAATCTTGTAATTCAGAATGGTGACTTCAAAAAGTTTAGACCCAGTTTCTAGGAATTAGAAAGTTATCTCAGTTAAAACAATATGTTCAATGGGTTAAATGTGTGGGATCAGAAGGTCAAATGGCAAACTTAAGGCCTTATGTGGCTGACATAGCCATAAATTTATGGGATCAAGAATTATTACATCAGTGGGGAACTCAGATTAATAGTCCCTCAATACCAGACACAATTCCTAAAATAAGGGGTGAAATGGAAGACACATTTGGGGAAAGTATTGGAAAACATTATCCAGATCAGCCACAGAGTGTGAAAGTTGCTCAAAAACAAGACACAACAGGGATTAAGTTTTCAAGTTTATAAGGGGGAGCCACTGCTGAAATTTTACCAAAGGCCCTATGCTTAAAATGGTTGGCTAACAAATTTGTGTGAGTAGAGCAATGACCCTTAACTAAAGAAAAATTACAGGCACTTGAGTGTCTGGTACAAGACAAGCTGGAAGTTCAACATGTAGAAGAGGTCTACCAGATAATGGAATTCCCCTATATTTGCCATAAAAAAGAAATTAGGAAAATGGAGAATGTTAACATCAGAATGGAAGTCAGATAATGTTTTGCACTGGGAACACAGATTTGTTTAAAGTTCCACATGAATATGAAATGCATAAGTTGAGCAAGTGAGTCTTCTGAAAACCTTGGCCACTGACCCAAAAAGAGCAAAGAGGAGTGCCTGACCAGCCACTCCTTTAGTCAGAAAAACCTGTACAAGTAATGTTCAGCACCTAACCACTGACAGGCCTAAGAGTAGGACTTTGATCTCCTGAAATACAGAGCCATCCACAAGGCAAAGCAACAATAGGCCGAGGAGCAAGACAGACTATGCTGAATATTGCATCCTGCATGCTCAAGTTGAGCTGCAAGCCAAAGGTTCACAAAGATGGGAGTAGAGGTTAAGAGACTTCAGTGAGGAACTCCAGAACACAAGACAGGAAAGAGAACTAACGCTGTTAGCTCTAATCTCAGTTGTGGATATGCTTTTCAGAGGCCAACAGAAAGATCACATCAGACACCAGCAAACCATGGAAAAGACACTGGGAAGAATGGACTTCATCTACACTAGTACCTGCCATGGCTTTTCCATGAAGTTGCTAAAGAAAGGCTTTGCCAGTCCATCAATGAGTAGGTTTACTAAACTCTAACCCCTAACCCGGGGAAGAAGAGGACTTAATTGATGGCCATTTGATTTCAGGAAAGAAAATGAATTGCAATCATTCTTGAAGATTCTTTCATTGTTCTTAAGGACAATTCAAATTATGGGTTCAGTTTCATTCTTTATTGAGACCAATATTACCCACTTAGTGAAGAAGACAATAAAACAGATATTTAAAACCATAGCATTGAGGATCTTGTTAGTTTCATCATGTGCTTTTTTTTTAATTGCGGCATTTTTAAATAGTACAGTTTAAAATTCAAAAAATAACCAATGACACTGGAATTCTCGGATTCAAACACTGATCATACACTAACTAGCTGGCTTAAGTCATTTAAAAAACATTTATATAAGAACTAGAATAGTTGTCTTTTAATAGGGCTGCTGAGAGGATTAAATAAAATAATATATGTAAATTCTTAGTGTAATTATTTTCAGAGATTATCAATATTACTACAGGAAAGTAATCACTTATTTGTAATTCTTAAATCCCCAAATCTGAAAAAAACTCAAAGTTGTTTTGCAAAGCATTTGGTAGCAAAACATTATCTGTGGCTATTTAGAGTCCTAAGTGTCACATGTAGTCATGCTAGCTTCATCTTTATCCTGAGTTATATGAATTGCATATGCTTCGCTATAGAAATGGGGAATTCTTTCATCACAGAGGATAAGTCCAGGCCAGATGGGTATGGGTATCATACTTCTAGTTTAAAAGCTCCCAATTTCGCAATTTTGCATCATGAATTTAAGATGAACAGCATACATTGGATTGGAGGTGTAAAGTGACAATACTGGGATTAACATGGACTGTTGCTCTCTATTCTACAATTAAGGCATATTAAAATTCTTAGGAAACTTTGAATTTCTCTCAAAACAAAATTCAGTGGCAAACTTTTAGAAACAGTATTACTTTATGTTTCAAACTGAAAGAAAAGACCTAATAACCTCCTCACGTTGGCTCTGTTCAGAGCCTACTGATGTGGGACAGGTGTATATGTCTTCTCACCCTGGGGAACTCTTTAGAGGGTGCTCTGTTAACATTATACTCTTGAAAGCTGGTTTGCACACAAACATGGATGAGTAGTGCTTCAGTGATGACCCTCCATTGGAGAAAACGTCATTAAAAATTTCCTGTAAAAGTTTCTTGGTTTATATCCTGGTGGGATGTATTTTAGTATTAATTTTGAGACTTATGTCTAAATCTAAGGAACTAAAATCTTTCCCTCTAAAATACCATTGAAACATGTGTCATTTTGGTTTGTAACATCAGGTTCTTCTTAAGACAGAGTCAGTGCAGGCATTCAAAATGCTGTTGAGCAAAAGCTAGAATCTGGCTGTACTAATTTTGAGTCCCAAAATGTTGCTGTTTTATCTACATCAAAGCTGAAGGAAAGCATACTGCTTTTGGTTTTTGTCCAAATAAACTGTAGGTATGATATTGGATACCAAAGGTGTCGTTTTCTCAGCCATGTCAAATTTGGTATTAGGGGGATTTTCATTCCAAAATACTTTACGGTGTTTCAGCTTCCTTATTGCCGCTGCCTCCAGGCTTCTAGTTTAAGTAATACCTACTCTCTCTCTCTTTTTTTTAGCATTTATTTATTTCAAGTTACATCACAATCATAATCCCTTCCCTCCTCTCCCTCCTGATCCCACCCTCCTATTCTATTCTCTTTCCCCTAACCCTATTGTCTGCTTTTTTTTTAATGCAAGGTGTATCTTTTCCCCCCAAAAGCACCTCCTTTTAGTGCAATAAATGGCTCTTTTTCTTATAACAATAAATACATTACAATACAATAAGAACAATTAGGAGAGTTTTTGTTTTGTTTTTTTTATTTTTCGAGACAGGGTTTCTCTGTGTATCTGTGGCTATCCTGGACTCACTTTATAGACCAGGCTGGCCTCGAACTCACTGAGATCCACCTGCCTCTGCCTCCCTAGTGCTGTGATTAAAGGCATGTGCCACCACACCCAGTGATAATTAGGAGAGTTTTATCTCTAATTCTGTAAGATATCACAGCTTAAAAAATTAATTCTGAATTTTATTTATTTACTTATTAATGTTTATTTATTACTTCAAGTTACATCTCCCTCACAGTCCCCTCCCTCCACCTTTCCAATCCCACCCTCTCACCCTTCTCCCAGAACTCATAATTCTTTTTTTCATAATTAGGCCACTATTATGAAAATTATAAGGTATAAAATACATTTCCAATATCCATTCCATACATATTTGGCAACTGATATTAATATTCTATTATATATCTATCTCCATGAGTTTAAAGTTCTGTACATAACTCAGTTTCCATTCTAAATTGCATTACCAACTTAAAAACATTTTCTTAGACATAGAACTTCATTTTAATTCCAAAACAACTTAAAATTTAACTGTGAGACTATAACTAACTAGTCTTCAACCACATCAGAGACCTGAGTAGGATAAATATATCTGATAAATATATCTGATTATATAGGAAGTGCAGAGCCAGCAGCTTCCTAAACTAAGAAATGACAGACAACTGGCTGCCTGGACAGTCCCCAATTTCTCTCCATACATTAGAGTATCTATCTTCAGCCTCTTGGCCCAGTATCTCTGACAGACATTAATTGTAGAGCAGAAATTATGAAGGACTTTCCCACCCTGTCTTGGCAGAGCGAGGCTGTGGACTTACCTGCTTCCCAGTTTTGTCCTTTTTGTACAGCAGTCTGTCTACAGTTGAAGCAAGGGATTTTTCTTGCCCAGTGACAGGCTTGCCACTAATGCAACCATCTCCAAATGGAGATTCTTCAATGCTCATCTTCTACTTGGAGTAGAATAGGGGGTGGTGTCAGGAGCTGACATGTCTCATTATCAAAAAAATCTTAAGTTAAGAAACCTTCTTTGAATGCCAAATTCTACAGCTCTCTTGAGATTTTTAAAGAAAACCTATCTATTTCAAAATATATTTCATATATTTTGATAAGCAATCTCTTAGCAACTTGATTTTCAGTTAGCTTAGAAAACCTCTGTGATAGACTATGCTAGTACCTAACCAAATCACATGTTTGAATAACTATTAGTTTGCATCTCTTAATTATCCTAAACAGTTTGTGACAGTTGCTGTCAATGGGCCAAAACTTCACATTGAATTTTTTAAGCATTACCTAGGTACAATACCTTAAAAAGGGTTAACCTTAATTTTAGATCAATATATATGATGTAGCCAAATATAATCTTAAATTTGTATCAGTATACAAAGATTATTTTTTAAAGGTATGACATACCCTATGATTATTTTTGGAAAATTTAATCTGTGGCCAAATTTCAAATAATCTTAGAATTCTCCTTGAATATATGTTAGCTTTGTCTCAAATATGCTCAGCATTAGTCCTTCCAAAGCTAGAAAGCTAGAGAAATGTACAGAGATTTTCATAACGGGAGAGGTCATAATGGGTCCAGATCATTAAGGGTGTAATTTTCAGCCTTTGTGATGTTGCTTTTATGTTGCAATTTTAGAGTTCAGTAAAGAATAAAACTTGGTAAATGTGTACAGTGTGAAATATTTTGGTGGTGTATGTTCAAGTTCTAGGTAGTGTTACATATATTTTTCTTTTTCTTCTTTGAGTCCTGAATACACTGATAGAAACATAATCATCACATGAAGTGTTAAATAACCTGTTTTGGTGGAGAATTATTATAAAGTTAACATTGGGCATGAGGTAATATTGATCTTCTAATACTTAAATTTGCAACATACAGTAATTCTCTCCAAGTATGTTAGTAATGGATAACCAGAAACCTTCCACCCAAAGGAATAGGGCTGTCATTATTAAACACAATTAAGAAGAGAGGAGGGTGCACTTTCCAAAAATTTAGATGAATTCAAAGAAGAAGGGAGAAGAAGATACACTCATGAATGTCAAGATTCTGCTGCTGCTAAATTTACTAATAAGATAATTTAATTGTCTTCCCATGGAGAAAGGTCAGTGAGGATGTAGATGATTCCTAGAATGCCTGTACTTAAATAAAACATAAAGGGAAAGGGAGTAACGACCAATGATACACAGCCCTAATAATACAGAGGATGATCAATGTTAGCTTTAGCATTTCTGCCTCTCTCTTGACCTCCAAGGACACAGGAAATGTGGCTTACAAGCAACTATTTATCTTCTAGGTGAACCGTTGAAGGCTATTCCCTGAGCAGACTGCAGTGATTGTCAGGTAATACAAAGAGTGGGTATCACAGGCTAAAGCTTCCCTCTTTCAGAAGCTTGGTGTGAGTCATTTGTCACATATGTTAGGATATTAAGACCACAAGAATCAGAGGTGAATTCTCGTTTTCAGTCTGCATGACACATACTTTATCAAAGCACCATGGAAGAACCAGAGAACCTCAGTAAAATTTGCTTTGAGGTTTCCAAGTGGAAGCCTTCACCATGGCCCCTACATAAGCTATTTATACATACTTCAAGGGTGAAGAATATTTAACTCATATATATGATCAGATAGTAGTTCATTCTTTCAGAGTAACCACAGCTGAAATATGGTATCATGACTTCATTTCTTTTGGTATTTGAGCCACACCAACAAAAGCACACAGGAAACAAAACAAACAAACAAACAAAAAAACCTTAATGGACAGTGGATGTGATACTAGGTGGTGGTGGCATCAGCAGCACCATCATCTGCTTCTACCATTGCCGATACATTTCACACATAAATATAAGCTACTACATGGATAATTATTCACTCTGTAAGACCCTGGAGATTGGACCTCAAAGGGCCATGAGATACGTGTTTCTGAGAATAGTCATTGGTGGCACATCAGAGTGAAGAAAGAGGAGAAGACATATAGAAAAGAGAAAATGAATAATTTAAAGCATTGAAGTTTAAGATACAAAACTTTGGCAAAATCAGTATGCCAAGTTTATTTGACTCACTAATATCATGGCTGAGAGGAATCAGAGCTCCTACAGGGATAAGATTGTCAGAGATGAAATAATTCCATTCCAAGACTATTATGTTGCTGATTAAGATAGAATAGACACACAAAGCAATACAATTACCCAAGGAAGGGTCTGTCGGGGTAAAGACATATCTTTACCCCAGCATGTCAGTGCTTTCTATTTTACTGCACACAGTCGTCCATTCTCCAGTCATATAAACAAAACACCTTTAAAATTAGTGGAAGACTTTCTTTTTTTTATATATATTTTCAAATGTTTGGTACATATTTTATTTTCTTTTTTTTCCTTTATTTTTTATTTCTTCAAGTTACATCTCAATCGCAGTCCCCTCCCTATTCCCCCTCAAGTCCCACCCTCCCACCCTCAACCCCCCATCCTCTTCCCCTTTTTTTTTTCTTTTAAGTTTAAGGTATATCTTATTTCCCCCTACAGTTTCCCCTTTCAGTCCAACAAATGGCTCTTTCTCTTATAATAACAAATACAATACAGTACAACAGAGGTAATTAGGCCACAGTTATGGGGGTTATATGGCTTAAAGTACATTCCCAATGACCAGTCCATATGTATTTGGTACTTGACTTTAACATTCTACTATCTAAACACCATGAGTTTAAAGTTCTATATCTGACTCAACATTCATACTAATTTGCAACGCAATTTTAAAAGTATCTTCTTAGATCTATAATACTCTCTTGACTCCTAAACAACTCAAAATTTAATTATGACACTCTAGCTATCTGTTCTTCAACGACCTCAGAGACTTGAGAGGGATAAATATATCTGATTTTATAGGAAGCACAGGGCCTGCAGCTTCCCAAACTAAGAAATGATATACCTGTGGCTGCCTGGACAGTTCCCATTTTCTCTCCATACATTACAGCATCGATCTTCAGTCATTTGGCCCGGTTTCTCTGACAGACATTGATTGTAGAGCAAGGGTTGTGAAGGTCTTACCTACCCTGTCTTGGCAGAGCTAGGCTGTTGACTTACCTGCTTCCAGGTTTTGTCCTTTTTGGACAGCATTCTGTCTACAGTTGGGGCAAGGGGCTTTTCCTACCAAGAGATAGGCTTGCGACTAATTCAATCATCTCCCACTGGAGATTCTTCGATGCTCATCTTCTACTTGGAGGAGAATAGGGGGTGCTGTCAGGAGTTGATATGTCTTGATATAAAAAAATCTAAAGTTACGAAAACATCTTTGAATGCCATATTCTGCAGATCTCTTGAGGTTTTTGAAGAGGCCCTATCTATCTCTTATATTAGGGTAAGCAGATGTTGCTTGTTTCTTGCCCTAATGGCTGAGAAACACTTGAAATGCTCAACATCCTTAATCATCAGAGAAATGCAACTCAAGACTACTCTGAGATTCCATCTCACACCTGTCAGAATGGATAAGATCAAAAACTCAAATGACAGCACATGCTGGCGAGGGTGTGGAGAAAGGGGTACCCTACTCCATTGCTGGTGGGAATGCAGGCTTGTGCACCCACTATGGAGGTCAGTCTGGCGATATCTTAAAAAACTTGGTATAGCTCTGCCTCAGGACCCAGCCATACCACTTCTGGGTATACACCCAAATGCCTCTTCACAGAATCATAAGGAAGTTTCCTCATCTATGTTTGTAGCAGCCTTATTTGTAATAGCTAGAAACTGGAAACAACCCAGATGTCCCTCAACCGAAGAATGGGTCAAAAAACTGTGGTACATCTATACAATGGAATATTATTCAGCTATTAGGAACAATGAAATTATGCAATTTGCCGCCAAATGGATGGAACTAGAAAAGCTGATCCTGAGTGAACTAACCCAGACTCAGAGGACACATATGGCATCTATTCACTTATAGTAGGATTTTAGCTATATAGTAGAAGGTATCGATACTACAACTAACACACCAAAGGGAACTTGGACATAGACTTCTTATTTTTAATTTTTATTCTTTATCTATTTTTTATATATTAGTTATATTTTTTTTCTATTTTTTAGTCTTTTTTATCTATTGTATGCTTATTGGTTTGTTTGTTTAGTAGTTCTCTCTCCCAGGCAACGAGACACTTTTCATTGATGGTACTGCTTCGTAGATTCCCAATGAATGAAGAGGATCTTGGCCCTCATACGACCTCTCAACTGAGATGAGGGACTGTTATATAAGGACACCCCACCCAAGAGAAATGGGATGGAAAGGTTAGGAGGTAAAGAAAAAAAATGAAATGTGATGTTTCGGCCTTTTACTACTAATTGTCATAAACTGTTTAGGATAATTAAGAAATGCAAATTAATGGTTATGAAAGCTGGTCATTCAGTTAGGTACTATGACAGCCTATTATAGTTACTTTGGAAGACTTTCTAATGTAGCAGTACACTAGATACGGTAGGTAAGTTTTTGGGAGATAACTTTCCAAATGTTGTCTTTTAGAAGTGTAGTCACTAGATATTGTTTCAATTTGATTTTGTCATGGAATATCTTGTTTTCTCCATCTATGTTGATAGAGATTTTTGCTGGGTATAGTAGTCTGGCTGGGCACCTATGTTCTCTCAGGGCTTGTAGGACATCTGTCCAGGCCCTTCTAGCTTTTAGAGTTTCTGAGGGGAAGTCAGGTGTAATTCTGATGGGTCTGCCATTATAGTTACTTGACCTTTTTCTCTTATAGCTTTTAATATTATTTCTTTGTTCTGTACATTTGGAGTTTCAATTATTATGTGGCAAGAGGAGTTTTTTTTTTTTTCTGATCTAATCTGTTTGGTGTACTGTAAGCCTCTTGGAATTGTCAACTCTTTCTTTAGGTATGGGAAATTTTCTTCTATGATTTTGTTGAAGATGTTTCCGGGACCTTGGAGTTGGGAGTCTTCTCTTTCCTCTATGCCTATATTTCTCAGGTTCCGTCTTTTCATTGAGTTCTTGATTTCTTGGACGTTATGAGTGAGGACTTTTTTAGTGTTCTCATTTTCTTTGGATGTTGTACTTATTTCTTCCATCGAATCTTCCATGCCTGAGATTCTGTCTTCCATCTCTTGTATCCTATTTTGATACTCATATCTTTAGTTCCTGTTCTCTTCCCTTGATTTTCCATTTCCACTCTTAGCTCTGACTGTGTTTTCTTTATTGCTTCCATTTCCAGTTTCATGTCTTGAAAGATTTTATTCATTTTGTAATTTCGTGCTCCAATTTGCTTGTCTTTGCCTGGAAGTCTTTCATCTCCTTTATATCTTTTAAATCCTTCATTGCTTTGTCTCTTTCCTGTTCAAGTTGAGCCACTTTGGCTTGGAGCTCTCTAATAGTATTATCCATTGCTTTTGCTTGTAAAATTGTGAACTCTTTGAATTCCTTCATAGATTTAACTTCTTCTTGAAAGGACTCTATCATTTTCCAGACTGTAGAATTTTCATCATTTTTATGTGTTTCAGCTGTGGTGAAGTGGTCAGGGCTTCCTGTACTGGCATCGTTGCATTTTGTTGGGCTCATAATTCCCTGGCTTTTGTTGATTCTGCTTTTTTGCTATCCTTTTGCCATTTGGTTGTTCTTAGCTGTTTGTTCCTGTTGCCTTCTGGACTTGGAGCCAAAGGGGACGCTTTGGTGTAGCAGTCATATTGCTTGGTGATCAGTAGCTTTCCACTGGCTGGATAGGGCCTTGTGTGCCTGGGGGTAACTCTAACCAAGCAAGTAAAGGACCTGTACAACAAGAACTACAAGCCCTTGAAGAAAGAAATTGAAGAGGCCATCAGAAGATGGAAAGATCTCCCATGCTCATGGATAGGTAGGATCAACATAATAAAAATGGCTATCCTACCAAAAGCAATATATAGATTCAATGCAATTCCTATCAAAATGCCAACACAATTCTTTATAGACCTGGAAAAAGTTATTCTCAATTTCATATGGAACAACAAAAAACCCAGAATAGCTAAATCAATCCTGTACCATAAAAAAACATCTGGAGGTATCAGCATCCCAGATTTCTAGCTGTACTACAGAGCAATAGTAATAAAAACAGCATGGTACTGGTATAGAAACAGGCCAGTAGATCAATGGAATCGAATTGAAGACATAGAAATGAACCCACACACTATGGTCACCTAAGAAGCCAAAACCACACAATGGAAGAAGGACAGCATCTTCAACAAATGGTGCTGGTACAACTGGATGTCCACATGTAAAAGAATGAAATTAGACCCATACTTATAACCTTGTACAAAACTTAAGTCCAAGTGGATCAAAGAGCTTAACATAAGCCCATCACACTAAATCTACTAGAAGAGAAAGTGGGAAAAACCCTCAAAATCATTGGCACAGGTGACAACTTCCTGAACAGAACACCAACAGCTCAGGACCTAAGATCAACAATCAATAAATGGGACCTCATGAAATTGAAAAGCTTCTGTAAGGCAAAAGACACTGTCATTCAAACAAAATGGCAACCTACAAATTGGGAAAAAATCTTCACCAACCACACATCTGACAAAGGGCTAATATCCAAAATTTACAAAGAACTCAAGAAATTAAATGCCAAGAAATCAAATAATCCAATCAAAAAATGGGGAAAAGAGCTAAACAGAGAATTCACAAAGAAGGAATTCCTAAAGGCTGAGAGACACTTGAAGAAATGCTCAGCATCCTTAATCATCAGAGAAATGCAACTCAAGACAACTCTAAGATTTCATCTCGCACCTGTCAGAATGGCGAAGATAAAAAGCTCAAATTACAGCACATGCTGACGAGGGTGTGAAGAAAGGGGAACCCTCTTCCTTTGCTGATAGGAGTGCAGGCTTGTGCAACCACTATGGAGGTCAGTCTGGCGATATCTTAGAAAACTTGGAATAGTTCTGCCTCAGGATCCAGCCATACCACTTCTGGGTATACATCCAAATGACTCCTCAGCGAATCATAAGGAAGTTTCTACATCTATATTCATAGCAGCCGTATTTGTAATAGCTAGAAACTGGAAACAACCCAGATGTCCTTCAACCGAGGAATGGATTAATAAACTATAGTACATCTACACAATGGAATACTACTCAGCTATCAGAAACAAGGAATTATGCAATTTGCAGTCAAATGGATGGTACTAGAGAAGCTCATCCTGAGTGAGCTAACCCAGACTCAGAAGGATGCACATTATAGTTGGATTTTAGCTATGTAGTACAGGATATCTATACTACAACCAATGCACCAAAGGGAACATGGACATAGACTTTTTGTTTGTTTCTTTTCTCTCACTGTCATTGAGATACTTTTCCCTGGTGGTACTGCCTTGTAGGCCTCCAGTGTATGAGGAGGCTCTTGGCCCGCATATGACTGCTGAACTGGGGCGAGGGAATGTTATGTAGGGACACTCCACTCCAGAGGAGTGGGATGGAAGGGTTAGGGGGTAGAGGATGGGAAGGTGGGACTGGGAAGGGTGGAAAGAGGACACTATGATGGAGATGTAACCTGAAGCAATAAATAAATTAATTTAAAAAAAGAAGTGTAGTCACTCTTCTTTAACTTCTTACTTCTATTCACTGAAAAAAAAAAAAAAACCCTGAAACAATGCCTGACATATTTCATGGCCTAAGTAAACTGATATAAATTATATTCTTCGCAAACAGGTGTGCCCCCTTCCACTTCTGAACCAAGAGTCCTCTCAGATGGTGAGAGTCATGATAAGATCCAGAGGTAAGTTGCCAGTCTTGCTCAATGGCACCTATAGAATATCTGTTGAAACTAAGTTTCATGCATCAGACTGAAAGGCCAGTATCTGAGCCATGTGCCTTTTGAGGCACCATAGTGCCAACCTTATTGAAGACCCAATGTATGAGGAACAAATCCAAGGGTTGGTGGGGCTCTAAAATACAACCTTTTATGTTCTTTCACAGAACCTAGAAGGTGGGTTTCTGTACTTTGTTTTTTCTTCCTTCATGTTTTTTTTTTTCAGTTTCTCTGATTAGTTCTTTTATCTAGTTTAGGGGACTTCTCTGAATTCTAAACAGCTTCCTCTCTGGCTCTTAGAAGAGTTCAATCCCATAGATGAATTCTCCCTTGTACTTCCATCTGAAGGTAAGGTATTCACAGAGGTCAACCTTAGCCTTTCAGGCTTCATTCTTTGCTGGTATCTTCATCCCAGAGTGCTGCTGGCCAGACAGGCATCCACAAGTGCCTGAGTTATCTCAGTTCTTGGTACTGCAATTCATACTGCCTATGTCCTTATCTCATTGATATTATTGAAGAATTATTTCTTACTTCTGTACAAAATATGTGAGTGGAGTGTTTGCGTATTGTCTTGTCTTCATTACCACTGATTTTCAGACTAGGACAAAATGGACTGATCATAAAAAGTAAGGAATGAGTGAGACTAGAGGGAAGACCAGATGGCTTGTCACTCAAAGATGTCTGTGACTTAAACCCAAGTCTGTAAAACTTAAACAAGTGGATAATTTTATTTTTCTTTGTCTTTGTCCAGATTCACAGTCCTTTCAGTATTTTATTCATTAGATTATTATACTTAGTATTCTGTGCTCAGAACTTTTGTGAGACAGGAAATAAGCAAATTGCAAAGCCCTTGAAGCCACGAGTCAGGAATTGTTTCAATTACTTCTTTTCTTGCTGAAATCCAGGATATAAGCCCTGATGAAGCGTCATCAGCACTTTTTCTGTTTTCCTTACAGAACAAATTGCCAGCAGGATTTCTGTTTATGAGGGTAGGAATTGCTGGTACAAATTTCCCAAAAGAGTTCTGATAGGAAGTGTCTCCCTGCTAAGGCAAAAGACACTGTGATTCTGATTGTGGGCATACAACCAGACTGATTGTGGGCATACAACCAGAATATGTCTGAGTTCCCTAAAGCCCACCCACCAAGATACCCTTCCCCTTATCTGTACATTACATTTGTTTGGAAAAAGAAATGCAGTTTATTTCTATAATTATCTCAGGAGGTAGAAGTCACAGTCTGTGTGATTATGCTGTCCATGCATATTGAGGATTTCTTTAGTTTGGATGTCAGCAGGGTGCCCAAGGCTGGGACTCAATGGTGAGTTAAAGTGTTGAGACCACAGGGAGCAATGGAAGAGGAGTCATAATGACCTGCCAACACCCAATTCATCCTGATGAGTGCAGCTGTGCTGTGAGAGGCTGGGAAGGTTAGAAGCTGCAGCAGCAATGGCCACCCTTCTTAAGCTATTTCAGTTTGCACAGAAGTAAGAAGAGTGGAAAGGTGACACTCAAACTAAATATGTCGTCCCAAATAGCAGACAGTGTAAAGAAACAATTATAGTGCAAATGTATCCTTTAGTGAAAGATACTGAATGGAATTCTATGCCCTTAAATCAGACATTCGATGGTGGTACGAGGTGAAGCATGGGAGATAGGGAAGGCTAAGGCATATGCAGAGTAAATATTAGTTCATTTAAGGATGAAAGGATACATCATCTAGGACAACAGGGCAGGATGTAATCAAGCTCCTACAAATTGACTGTCAGATCCTTTTGGAAAATGATACCATATCAGCAGATGCAATGGTGGTCTTTTGATGCAAATATGAACAGCTGGTGGCAAAGAAGAAGCTTTTCTGCCTTGATCATGGGATCCCAACTCCAAAGCCATGTATACCCTTTATCTATGACACAATAGCTACTCAGGGCTTACCAAGGACAACTGACTGACAGGCAGTGGATGGATTATCTTGTATTAGGCATTTTTATTTGTTTGTTTTGTTTTGTTTTGTTTTAGAGACAGGGTTTCTTTGTGTAGCCCTGGCTGTCCTGGACTCTCTTTGTAGACCAGACTGGCCTTGAACTCACAGAGATCCGCCTGCCTCTGCCTCCCAAGTGCTGGGATTAAAGGCTTGCACCACCACGCCTGGTGTGTATTAGGCATTTTTATAATAAACATTCTTTAATGAAAATTATTACTAAGAGAGCAAAAGATCAACATGGTTTTTGGCCACTTCCACCGGCACATCTATGTGTTTCTTTTGCACATGCTCTTGTCTCTGATCAAGTAGTGCTCCTTCTAAGCCCATGTTCAAACAGACAATCTGTATGAGGACCATCACCATCACAGTTACCCTTTTAAATAATCATCCTTTGCTGTAGAAGTAATCAGGGCTATGCCACCTCTACTCATTGTCAAGGAGTGTAGACAACATCCTTAACTATCACAGAGCCCACTACCAGTACATGGGAACCATGCTGAAGGCAGCTAGTCCTGTAGTCTAGAACTATTACAGAGCTTTCCCACATGCCTCTCTTCTGGATCACAGAATGATAGAACTTTTAGGATGATAGATAATTTAATTGGAAAAGTACTCTCAAATGCAGTCATTATGTGACCTCCAAAATCCCAAGTGTTTGTGCTTGTTTTTAGAAGTAATAAGTACAAGATGTAAAAAACTGCCCATCTTTAGAATGTACTTCTCATCATGTCTTGAGCCACTGGATTCCTAACGTTACTAATGTAGTATACAGTATACAGCTAACGGTCATGTTGTTAATCTCCATCCCCCTTGACATGCATTTACTGTGAGAGATATAGAATACTTACTGATTTCTGTTAATCAAATATTACTAGAGTGATATCACACTCAGTGTTGTAGGCTAGCATGTCATATTTTAAAAATTTATTATTGTATGTATGTGCACAATGTGTGTGTGTGTGTGAGGGGCACACATAGCACATATCATTGCATGCATGTGCAATCAGAGTTGGTTATCTCCTTCCCCCCAACATAGGTTCTAAGATTAGATTCACTCAGGTTGTCAGAGCTGTGCAACAAATACTCTTATCCACTGATCCATCTCACTGGCCCTAGCATGCAATTTTGGACAGTGTTCATATGATTAATATTCCTGATGACATTAGGACAGATGGCAAGTGCCTTCAAGTGTCCTTGAGAAGGCTGCTGAGATGATTCAGCATACAAAGGCACTTGACACCAAGACTGCTATCCCTTTGATCCCCAGGACTCATATTGCAGAGAAGAGATTTGGCTCCTACAAGTTGTCTGACCTGCACACATGTGTCATGGTACATCTTCCCTCCAATCAATACAGATATGTAATAAAAATTTTAAAGTTGGTCCTGAGAAAACAAGTGAATATGTAATGTTGCTTTTCTCATATAAAAAGAGAGCATTTTTTATCCTCCTTCCTGGTAGAATTGAAGAAAGAGAGGAACAGTGGCCTTGTACATAAGACCAAATTCTGTGCTGCTCTGTATCATAAATACTTTAAGCAGGTTATGGGAGCTGAGTTAAGATAAACATAACCCTATAGGAGTTCACTGTCTTCCACCATAATGAACTGGCTTTCCTTTTTCAATAACTTTATATGTGAATTGAGTAGCAGCTCTGGCGCCCACCATCCTTTCATCTTGTAAGCATTTGGTAGGAAGGTCAATATTAGTCATCGTGGAATGCAATATTACGTAAATATTTTGGCCACATGGTGGAGCCAATCTCTGCAATGTGCTATAGTTTTTAATCACATTCTATAAGTCAAGAAGAATAATGTTCTGTCCACTATTAAGAATATCTATCTAATTGTACACCTTGGAAATTGATATCTGTGTCTGTAGACTCAGCAGGTGGTCTGAGGGGTTCACATAGTTCAAAGTACAGCTGGAAGCACTTGGCTTCCACATCATTTGAGGTTTCTGAGTTCCATTTTGGGACCCTTAGTTATGCTTGAAAGTCTAGGTGCTGCATTTTCCTCTTGCACAATTACTCTAGAACATAGACTTGAGAAATGTTTCTTGGGTGTACAGGCATTATTGCTGGGTCTCTCCCAAGGGGAGCCAGGCCTGTCCTGCAATCACTATTCTCTGAGTGTAGGGTGGACATGCTGATTCAGTATAAGAAATGCTTGTTGTTCAAGTATACTGATTTAACTTTGATCCCCTGAAGCCATAATGAAAGGAGAGAATAGAATCCCAAAAGTAGTACTCTCACATTTGCATGTGCACTGTGGTGTGTATAGATCTACCTTTATCCTTAAGTGTACACACACACACACACACACACACACACACACACACACACACACCCGCACGCACACACGCCCGCACGCACGCACACACGCACACACACAGAGACAGACAGACACAGAGAGGCACACAATAAAGATGATGATGGCGATCTTGATGATAATGTGATAATAAATGAAATTAAATAAGAAATAGCCTCTGGCTAAATAACAAGGAGGACTCTAGAAGGGATGTATAGATCTCCTTAGGAAGGGGAAATAGAATAGATTTTGTGGGCAGACTGGGGATGTGTAGGAATGGAAACAAGAGGGATCAGGTGGGGAAAGGAGGGACAGTGGGAGAGAGTACTTAGAGACACTACTGGAATTGGGGAGCATTCGGTGCAGGGTATGATGTGGAAATAGTACAGTGGAAATTTTTTGGAACATATGAAAGTGATCCTAGTGAGGACTCCTAGGAATGGAGGATACAGAACATGTTCTTCTTCTCTACCAGGCAAGGTTTCCTATGGTGGGACTGGGACATCAACCCAGCCATAAAAACTTTAACCTACAACCTGTTCTGTCTGCAAGATGTGCTGGGGCAATGGTGGCTCAGAGCTTGTGAGAGTGGCCAACCAATGAACTGTCTAACTTGAGAGCCAAGTCATGAGAGGGAGCCCACGCCCAATAATTTCTAAATGGTCAGGAACCGGAAGCTGGATGGCCCATAGACCTAAGGTAGAATCAAACACACTGGCAAAAAATAAATAACTAAATGAAATGATTCCTAGTGATGTTCTGCTATGCTCATAGGTCAATGCCTAGTCCAATCATCATCAGAGAGTCTTTGTCCAGCAACTAACGGAAACAGATGCAGAGACTCATAGCCAAACATTAGGTGGAGTTTGGAGAAGGAAACCAGCCAAAGGATTCAGGGAAAGGATTATAGGAATCAGAGCATGATCACAACACACAGAATCAAACTAAGCAGGGTTTATAGGGTCTCACAGACTAAACTGGCAATCAGGGAGCCTGCCTGTATCTGAGCTAAGTCCTCTGGATATATTTTATGGTTGTGTGGCTTGGTGTTCTTGTGGCACTGGGAATGGTGGGGAGGTGGTTGGGGAGTGAAGGCTATCTCTGACTCTTCTGCCTGCTCTTGGGACTCTTCATCCAACTGGGTTTCCTTGTCCAGCTTTGATATGAGGGTTTGCACCTCATCTTACTGTAATTTGTTAAGCCATGTTAGGTTGATATCCCTGGGAGGGCTGTTCTTTTCTGAAGGGAAACATAATAGGAATGGATCTGGGAGAGAGGGGAGGTGAGGGGAGAGCTGGAAAGACTGGAGGGAAAGTAAACTGTCATTAGGATATATTATATGAGAGAAAAATAATTTTTTAAAAAGAAGGAAAAATCAGCCTCTGAGTTTATAAATTAATTTGGAGCCAGAAATTGGGTGAATGGTAACAAGTTTATTTATTTTTTACTATTTTGATGTTTGACAACAGTCAGCTATTGCTTTTGTTGAAATAGATGGGGTAGGGATTATATTAAGCCAAGTTGAACAATATCCTCATGGACATTCTAACAATTTTGTAGATCCCTTTGAGGTCAAAACAATTAGACTACTCCCTGGCTCTTTCCATTCTGATAATCACATTTACTTTGCTTCTGAAGGTTAGCTGTAGTCACTTGGACTTTGTTATTTGGCATAATTTCATAGCTCTCTAATAGAAAACACACTGAAGTATCCCATGACAATGGATAAAAACCTTCTCTGAGCAACTCATATTGACTGTCTTCATCAGATCCTTCATTATGACCTCCATGAGCAGTACCTGTAGTTTCTTTGAGTATGTAGTTCATGGTGTTTTCTGGTCTCAACTGTTAAGCCTGTTCTAAACATTCTCACTTCATCTTATCCCTTTTGCTTTTCATACATTCTTTCTAGGAAGTCCTGGCATGTTTATCTCATTTACTGTAGCCTGATACTTTGTAAAATCTTCAAGAAACCATATAAGAAGTAGACCAGATCTCAACACCAGGGTGGTAAATCCTGAATCCTTGTGCAGGCTATCCTGAAGCAAGACCCAAGTTATTGGTCTTCACCAAAAAAAAAAAAAAAAAAAAAAAGAGTGATCACTAGTGAGTCTAGAAAAGGCAAAGTACTGCCTTATATCCTTATATGATACTTTCCTTGAGTGAGTCTTTCCAAGGTATCTAGGTCATGGGCAGAAGTTTCTCTCTTCTGTTTGAACTGGAATGTGTCCTCTGCCTTGAGCACTAAGCCATGACTCCAGCACTTTTTGTCTTACTGGTACTTTTGCCACAAACTTTCCTTCTCTGTCCCTTTGTATGGAAGCTTCCTTCTTATCCTTCAAAGATCACTTCTCAGATAGGATGGGCCTCACCTGGAGCAACACACATGACCTTGCTCCTCAATCACTCTTGCCACCACAGTCCTAGCTGTGTTCTTCATGGAATGGTTAGAGAGTCAAACTTTGTGCACATTTTCTTAGTAAGTAGGGTCAATATATCATGCAGAGCACAGCCTGGACTCAGTCTTCTTCATGAAGTTCTAACTAAACATGACAGAATATTCACCAATCAAATCTGTAACATTAACAAATATGCAAACAAACAAAACCCTAACAATGAATGGCAGCTTTCTAGGTACAAGGTAACAACTTGTTATTTTCCTTGGAAGCCACTGGGGATGTTATTGCTCGCTCATTCATTCATTCATTTGTGAGGAATTGAATCAATAGTCTGACACATTCTAGTCAAGTGCTCTACACACAATTAATTCCCAGCCCAGCCAATGACTTATTTTTCTAAACCCTCACAGCTCCTTGACATTTCTTTTTTAACAATATTAGTTTCTTACTTCAAATCAGAAGGGGACTATGATTGTTTGGGGGAATGTTTTATTTGAGATCAAAACAACCAAGGTTGCAATGGAGACTACCAATTGTTGTCTATAGGGTATAACATGGGCCTCTAGAATTTCTTATTTTCTCATGCATGAAAAAATTGTATAAAAGTGTTTCATGGCTGGGAGTCTTGGCGCATGCTTTTAGTCCCAGCACTTGGGAGGCAGAGGCAGAATGATCTCTGTGAGTTTAAGGCCAGCCTGGTCTACAGAGTGAGACCCAGGACAGCCAGGGCTGTTACACAGAGAAACCCTGTCTGGGAAAAAAAAAGTATTTCCTGTCTCATGGCCTTGTGCTGATGAACATAACACAGGTATATAAAGCCCTTTGTGTAGCAGGGAGCCCATAGAAATCACTTGATAAATGTTTACTGTTAGTAACAAAAGCTCCCCTGGAATTCCTTTCTTTATGCTTCCACCAGGAAACCTTTCCTCCTTCAAGTCTACTTAAAATTGTTTTGCTATGTGTCTCCCACATCATGGCCTTAGTCACTGTTTCATCATCAGCGATGATATTATTGCTTATGTTGATAGGCAGGAATTGTCCCATGATGATTAGTCAATAAGTTCTGACTGAATGAAGGCTTATCCTCTGCATATTAGCCTTGAACTCACCTGAAGTCAGCGTTAGCTTTTTGCAAAGTGAGATTACTAGAGCTTAAATTGTTAGAGAAACAACTGTATTGCAGACATCAGAACACACAGAAAGCCTGCCACTGAATGCCTGGGCTGACTGCTCATTCTCTAGGCTTTGTATGAATGGGAATAGATCTCAAGGTTTGACTCTACAATCAAGGTCTAGGATTGTTGGCTTAAAATTAAAGTTAGAGTTTTGAGTCTGTAGTTACTAACTACTGCCTCTTGAAATTTGATAAACAGAGGAAAACTAATAGCAGAGTTGATATGCACCAAATATAACTAAAATATCTGTTACTATAGTCAGCCTAGGTACAACTCACTATATAATCCTTTTAATATTTGATTTAATCAATTAACTTCCAGAGTACTGAACACCACCTCCATCATAATTCTGGCCTCCTAAAATAGCAGTTCTCAACCTGTGGGTTATAATCCCTTTGGGGGTTGCATATAAAATATCTTGCATATCAAATATTTACATTACAATTCAGAAGGGTAGAAAAATTACAGTTATAAAGTAGCAGAAAAAGTAATTTTATGGTTGGAGGTCACCACAGCATGAGGAATGAGAAATGGGTTGTATCCCTTCTCTTAGTGCTCAGAGCAGAAGGAGACCCATGTGGCTTTCCAGTTTTGAAGGCCTGTGATTCTGTTGGCCAGATAAAATTGCCTAAGTCTTCATGGTTCAGACCAAGATAAGAGTGGCCACTTTACCCATTCACCAATAAATTGTGATGCTGTTAAAATCTAATGGGTGATTCAGAAAGGGATGACATAAGATGCTTTAAACCGTGTAGCTATGACAACTTTGCCTGGAGAAGATTCTAGAAGGCCTCAAACATTAAGAATTTTTGAAGCAAAAATTCCTTCCTTCCCACCAATTCTACACAAACTCTCTTTCAGTATGCTTGGCTAGCCAACTGCCAACTTCTCATTTTTGCATCATTTTCCCTCTTTTTAGCACCAGATAAGTGATCAACAGCAAATAAATCTGACAACTTCTTTTAATCTCTCTCTCTATCTCCTGCTGCATCTCTCTCTTTTTTCCCTAAGAATTTCATTTCTGACAGGAGAAATTTTATTTCTTCTCAGGAGTCATCTCATAAATCATCACACTTCCTCTGAGAATATTTGTACTTTGAGCCTTCCACCCCTCTGGGGAAGTTGTTTCCGGGTAAGAGGTGGATTGTATAGGTCATGGAAATGATTTAGCTTCAGCTGAGAGAGCAATCAGCAAACTTCAGCGTCCTTTGCTGTTTAGTTAATACAGCTGATATGACTATTCATTCACTCTTTCATCTTTTCCATCATCATTTTCTCTATCAATTATAATTCAATGTTAATCAGCTTCATGACATTTTACTTTAGCTATTCAAATGTTATTTGGTTTACTACTTTCCTTAAATGTAGATATTCAAATTGATCAATGTATTTCTCTATCTGACATCTTGCTAAAACATTTCTCTAAGGATATGCCATATTAGTATATTTTAGGTGTATATACACATTTTTTTACAGAAACATTTTTGGGATCTTTTTTATTAGTATTAGTCAGCACTGGGCTTTATGTTCCACATTAGGTCTTGGCCTATTTTCTTGACTTCTAGCTCAACATAGGCAGAATATGTCTTAGCTAACTTCTGGTATAGTGAAGATGAGAGGTACACAGAGAACTAACTGGCTAGTCATTAGTTTAAAACTTCAAATAGAGTCAACAGGTAAGCCAATGTTGCCAACCTAGGTCAGTCAAATTTTACTCAATGCAGAGTTAAGTCCAGCTGAGCTCTGCTGTGCTACCCCAACCAACTTACAGAAAGAAGAATGAAATGCTTATTATATTGGTTAACATTTATTAAGCATGCCATAAAAATATCATAGCCTGGATACCTTAGGCAATAGGACCTTATTTTCCTACATTACTGGAGGCTAGAAATATGAGACTAAGGTAACAGTGGGTTTCATTTTTCAGAGTTCTGTTCTCTCACCTTGGGTTGTAGGTGGGTTGGCCTTTTTCTTACTGGGTATTTATGCAATATTTCCTTCATATTCACACATTTATGCTATACTATGTTCTTACAAGAATACTAGTCATATTGGATTATTTCTTATCTCTGTGACCTCATTTTACCTTCATTACTTATTTAAAAATTTTCAAAAAAATATTATTACTAAGAAATGCTGGGCTGAAAGTTTCATGAACACTAATTTGAATGGACATAGTTTAGCCTATAAATGCATGCCCTCTAGAGTTTGCCTTCTACCTACTCCAGCAATAGCTGAAAAATACAGGTGAGAAGGGTCATCTTTAGTATGGAGATGAGAAGACCCCTGAACATAAGAATCTATACATAGTCAGACTATTTTTCTCGGTGCTAAAAGTTACCAAAATGTTTTTTAATGCTCACCCTAGCCCATTGGAAAGGCATCCTAATCATGAGAAAAGGCAACAGGAGCTCAAAGACACTACCATGAAATTAAAAATAAATGAAATGATTGTACCAACATCCAAGATGGGCAGACGTGAAGGGAATAGTAGTTCATTGCCCATGTAGTCCTACCCATACATGTAGTAGGTTTATGGCCAGAGAAAATAGCTTCTTGAGTAAGTAATGGCTCCAATGTGCTGAGAAGGCAGCTCTAAATTTGATGTAAGACATTAATGCCTAAGCATAGCACCTAGGTAAGAAGACTTCTGAGCTTCCAGAATTTATTTCTAGGAACAAATAAATGCTGCAGGAGATACTTAGATATATACTGGAAAGGACTTATTTGTGAGAGAATAGAGTAAGAGTAATTTGGACATTTGGAGATCTCAACGGTTATATTACAGTGCTCTTGAGTAGGCTCCTTCAGTTGGTAATATTTGTTAGAAATACATATGTGCAGGACCCAAACTAGTCAAATTCTGAAATCAGAATCTAGATTTTAACAAGACACCTGTATTATTCTTAAACATATTGAAACTTGAGAAGCACAGCTGTAGAGAGCACTGCTGGTTGGAGGTTCAAGAGCCAGTTATCACCCTAGTTTGAACACATCAAGACTATCTAGCAATGTTACAACACCACTATAATCCCATTGGATCTAGAATATAATTATGTACTGATGTGATGAGGGGCAGTTGTAAGCATGCAGTAACTTAGTTTAGAAACTGTCCAAGTTTGTTCACTCAAACACCAGTCTTGGAGTTTCTTCTACCATCTGCCATGAACATTCTAAATTTTGCCTTCACTTCATATGAGTCAGGGTTTATTTTCATGCTTCTAGTTCCCATATAAATTGTGTTTGCATCACTCTCCAGGTGTTGGTCAGGATGTTAAACTGAGTATCTGAAAAGAGTGTTGTTACGTGATAAAATTCTTGTTGTCCAAGTCTGCTTTCTTTGGTCTTCATAAAACACTTTCAGATCCGAGTCTCAGGCATACTCTTGTGGCACATGGTATTAAGTAGTCAGTGCAACTAGATTAAGTTACTTTTCTCCTTTCCCAAGCATAAAACACTTTCAGATAGGCTGAAGAATGATTCAACTCTACTTGTCACTTTAGTAGTCAAAAATGAGGGGATAAAATGTCTCGAGTGGTACACGTACTGGGAAGATTCCAAACATCTACAAAACCTCTTTCGGAAAGATGTGGTACTTTCTCTAACCGAGTACTTTCGAGTGTCTGGTGTATGCATTCCTCTTATGATTCTCATTTTCTCCCTTGTCCCTGCCACTTTCTCTGAGATAAAGGAGGAGTTAATGAGCTTCAGTAGTAGGAGATGGTGACTATTTCTGGGTGGCTAGATCATTCAATATTTTCAAATCCATCTACTCATATTTCTCTATCTCATTTGCCAATATTAAAAGATGAACCTTTTTACATGAACTGCTCCCATGCCTAAATGCTAAGCTTGAATATTAATTTTCAGTACACCCCAGAGAAAGAAAAACTCTTTGTTTTGTTACCAAGGTGGCATTCTAGGATTCACATTTAGATTTTATTTGATGATTAGCAATGAGGATTTGATAATTATATCTTTCCCCCACTGTCAGGGAAATAAAGACTCAATTTGAGTCTTTAAAGTTTCTATTTCCTCCATTTTGCTCAAATTCCTAATAACTTAACAATTAATGACTCTCATCAACCAATAAAACACTGAAACTAATTTTGTACTCAAGTTACCACTGGGAATGCGATCTTTATTGACAGCCAGCTGGCTAGAATATTCTCAAGCTACACAAAGTCCTTGTTGCATGCAAGATGCTTCTTGTAAAACACTGCAGACTGATTATCTAGGGAGTAGAATCAGAAATTGAAATTATCACACTAGATGTACATAAGCAAGCACCTTTTTTATCAAAACCTTTGGAAGAGAAGTGAAGAAAGCAGAATTGTGTAGTAAGAGAAATTATGGTGAGATTCTGACCACAGAAGGTCTCATCCAATGCCATAGAATGCTTAAGCTCTGAAATGGTCCTTCAGTTATCTAATATTTCAGGAAATGGGGGTGGAGTTTTGTACTCTTCTGTTATTCAGTGGGAGAAGAATGAGTGATAGCATAATTTCAATCACACAATGTGAACTCTATTTTATTGTTTGCTACATCTGCTACCTCTTAGAAAGACTTTTATTTGATCCTGACAGTGGCCTACAAACTAAGAGGTTAAAAACCTTCTCCACTATTTATGTTCTTCCTTGATTTTCAATTACTTAAGAGCTCTAACTAATATATTTTAAGTCTTACTTCTCATTTCTATCTTTCAAAAAGTTTCCCAAGTTATTTTTTCAATTGAATGAATTTTTGTTTCAAAACTGTTTGTATAAAGCACACGTACAAGGTTCCTTGACTGGTTGATACCTAATATATAGACATATGAAGAAGAACATGGTCAGATATAAAAGGGTTTGCTCACATTATTTTTTTGAGCTAAAAAAGTTTAGCCACTATTATCTGTCATCTCATGGTTCTGTAGAAATATATTATGCTAATTTGATTGTCTGGCTTTGTATGTGGAATTTGGTTTTATTTTGTTTTATAGGCAAAAGGAGCTTTTAAAAAAAACTACAATAGTTGCCCCAAGATATCATGGAGATAACTAATTCAGATCAGATTGCATTTCATTACATAGTGTATATACAATGTCTCCTTCCAATAATTCCAATGAATGGAAACATGTCTTTCTTTATTTCTGGAAAATATTCTTGGAATATGGTCTAAAAAACTGTTTTGTGCCCTAGAGACCCCAGTTATTTATAAATTGGCTTTCATTCCCTCTGTCAATTCCATCTCTAAATGCTGTTTCCTTCTCTGCCCTGTTTTCATTCTCTTGATTGTCAAGTGGTTCTCATTAAATTTTGCTTCAGTATGTTCCCATTAAAGTAATTTGTAACACTAATATTCCATTAAAGTAATTTATAAACAAAATAATTCAGAAGATGGAAATCTCACTGAGTCCCATCTCAAACTAAGAATTCCAGACAACTAAAGACTTCGGGAAGAGGGTACAGTAACCTCTCCAGGAATGACCTCCTTTCTTGGTTTTCCAATACAGAGGGATCAGTCCTGAAATCATATACATACAAACCATGCTAAATGAACTCAGCAGGAGTGCTGATTAAAAGATTTGTACTACCACTCTGAACATTTGTGTGAAAAAATTCAGCTGACTTTTTTTGTCATTTTGCTCCTTTTTAGTCTAATTTTACATGCATGTCACATATGGTTTTATTTTCAAAATAAATATTTTATTTTCAAAATATCTACTTTTCTAGATTAAACTTAGGCTTCCTATGGAAATAAAGCAATTGTTCTAGAAAGATAATTAGGCTCTTAGCTCAAGATTACCTTCAGCTGGTGTTAAGGTCAGTTTCTATAACCAATGATGGTATTTTTTTAAGTACATTTCTTTGTGTGTGTGTGTGAGTGTATGTTTTTGTCAGTATGTGCATCAGGGTGTGTGTTGCATATGTGAGTGTGTATATGCATGTGTGTAAATGTGTGTGCTGTGTATGTGTGTAGATGTGTGTGTAAATGTGTGTGCATTGTGTATGTGTGTGTTGTATATGTGAGTGTGTATGTGTGTGTGTTCTGGAAATGTGTGTATGTGTGAGTTGTGTATGTGAGTATGTGTATGTGTGTATGTGCATGTAAGTGTATGCTGTATATGTGAGTATGTGTGTGTATATATATATGTTTGTGTTGTGTATGCGTGTATGTGTGTGTATATGTGTGAATGTGTGTGTGTGTGTGTGTGTACACCATATTGTCCCTGGGGATCAAACTTGGCTCATGAGGCTTGACAGCAAATATCTTTACCACTGAACCATCTTGCCTGTCCAATTCTGCTATTCCTGTGTGTGGAATATTTGTGTCCTTATCCATATTCCTCTCCCTCTTTCTCCCCCCTCCTCTCCTCTCCTCTCTCTCTCTCTCTCTCTCTCTCTCTTTCTCTCTCTCTCTCTCTACCTATCTCTATCTCACATGTTTCAATTTTCCTCCTCCCTCCTTGCTTTCCTGTTCCTTGTTAAGTACCCAGAGGGCATTCATCTATTACCAAATTGGCTCATTTTCCTGCAGAAATAGGGCTTTCTTTTCTGTAAACTTTATTGTAACTCATGTTTGATAGTTTCAAACATGAAGTTTTGTCCATTCCTCCTTCATCACCAAGTTAGATACCCCCTTCCTTTGGCTACTGAAACTCTTCCAGATTCTCTCTCCTACTTTTCTATCTTTTATGCGTGATTGTGACCCAATGATTTTAACTACGGTTGCCTGTGTGGGCCAGGAAGTCACTTTCCTTATGGTGATTTATCATTCACTGATGAGTCGCCCATATTTTTGTAAATAACCTCATTCTCATGCTCACGTGGAAGTATTGCTTTCTAAACGTGTTGCTTTGGCTCCTGCTTGAATTAATCCCCTCCTTTTTGATTCTCTGGTGACCAATGTTTGAATCTGCCCGACCTTAGACTTCTTTTCAGTACTTTGTAACTAATGGGGTGTTTTTTTTAACTTTAAAATTATTTTTGTTTATTTTACATTCCAATAGCCATCCCTCTTGTTCCTCTCCTCCCAGTCCTACCCTCCCACCCACTTTTATTGGATGATTAATTTTTTGGATTCTGTCTTTCTTTCTCTTCAGTGGTCTCTGAATCCCATTATTAGATCTCTTTAGTGATTACACATACTTTCCTCTATATTAGCTAAAATCTTTCCCCTATTTTCTAATACTTTAAGCTCATAACATTTTCTTTTCTGACCCTCAGATGTACAGAAATAATGATATTTTTTTTTGGTCCCTGAATATTTATCCAGACTGGTATAGGGGAAATGCATATGTGAGAATAGCTAGAAGTCACTATTATTCTATGTCAACTCTGCAAGGCTGTCTAACTAAATTTTAAACAACAGTATGTCTGCTGTAAGAGTTGAAAAATAAATTGTGATAGGGCTCACAGATATGTTGAGATAATTTGTTCCTAGCTTGGGAGCAAGCAGTTCTCTAAGGAAACCCACTATTACTCATCAGAGCATCTTTACCTCACCCTGACTCAGGAGGGGTGAGACATAATAAAAATCACTGGGAGATTTTTCACAACAAACACCTCCCTGGCCTCATTACTGACTGTAGTTTCTCACCCTCACACTTTTTCTCCTGCTTGGATAATACTGGGTCCCTGGTAATCTTAGGCCTTTTCAATAGCTAATTTTGCCTTAAGATTCACTCTAAATACCATCCTGTTCAGGAGGTCTTCTCATGACTTAATGCAAGCAGGTTCTCAGCATTTTCTGTGTCAAGCCACAGCAAACAACATACAGTCCCATGATTACACTCTGTATGCTGTTCTAGTTCTACTTGTGAATATGTGTCCACCTGCTTCCATGAATGCTCCATGGTTACTGCTACATCCCTGTATTTCTTTAGAGTAATTCTACCCTGATATTTAGTAAATGCTCATCAGTGGAAGGATTGGTTAGATAATTAAAAGAATGCAAATGGTTCAGAGGTACCTGTAACTTTACATGGTCCAAGCCAGTGGGAAAATGGCCTTCCTAATGTTTTATTTTGTTATGGCTGGAAATGGTTGGAACTCATTGGTCTCTAGAAAATAGTTCTGTAAGATTGTAACATTGGTCATAGGGTTAATGGAGCTTAAATAGTAACCAGACTTGCCCATTAGGCTTATAAGTGTAGAGCACAATGTCTGATGACATTTCTTTTTCTTTTTTTTTTAAACTTATTTATTTATTTATTGCTTCAGGTTGCATCTCCATCATAATGTCCTCGTTCCACCTCTTCCAGTCCCGCCCTCCCACCCTCTACCTCCTAACCCTTCCCATCCCACTCCTCTGGAGTGGAGTGTCCCTACATAACATTCTACTGCCCCAGTTTAGCAGTCCTATGAGGGCCAAGAGCCTCCTCATACACTGGGGGCATACAAGGCATCACCATTAGGGAAAAGTGTCTCATTGACAGGGAGAAAAAAGAAAAAGTCTATGTCCGTGTTTCATTTGGTGCATTGGTTGTGGCATAGATATCAGGTACTATATAGCTAAAATCTGACTATAAGTGAATAGATGCCATGTGCATCCTTCTAAGTCTGGGTCAGCTCACTCAGGATGAGCTTCTCTAGTTCCATCCATTTGGCTACAAATTGCATAATTTCATTGTTTCTGATAGCTGAGTAGTATTCCATTGTGTAGATGTACCACAGTTTTTTAATCCATTCTTTGGTTGAGGGATATCTGGGTTGTTTCCAGTTTTTAGCTATTACAAATATGGCTGCTATGAACATAGATGAGGAAACTTCCTTATGATTCGGGGATGAGTCATTTGGGTGTATACCCAGAAGTGGTGTGGCTGGGACCTGAGGCAGAGCTATCCCAAATTTTCTAAGATATCGCTAGACTGACCTCCATAGTGGTTGCACAGGCCTGCACTCCCACCAGCAATGGAGGAGGGTAGCCCTTTCTCCAGACCCTCGCCAGCATGTGCTGTCATTTGAGCTTTTGATCTTAGCCATTCTGACAGGTGTGTGATGGAATCTTAGAGTTATCTTGAGTTGCATTTCTCTGATGGTTAAGGATGCTGAGCCTTTCTTCAAGTATCTCTCAGCCTTTAGGAATTCCTTCTTTGTGAATTCTCTGTTTAGCTCTTTTCCCCATTTGTTGATTGTATTATTTGGTTTCTTGGCATTTAATTTCTTGAGTTCTTTGTAAATTTTGGGTATTAGCCCTCTGTGAGATGTGGGGTTGGTGAACATTTTTTTTTCCCAATCTGTAGGCAGCCGTTTTGTTCTAATGACAATGTCTTTTGCCTTGCAGAAGCTTTTCAGTTTCATGAGGTCCCATTTATTGATTGTTGGTCTTAGATCCTGAGCTGTTGGTGTTATGTTCAGGAAGTTGTCACATGTGCCGATGAGTTCGATCATTTTCCCCACTTTTTCTTCTAATATATTTAGTGTGTCTGGCCTTATGTTAAGGTCTTTGATCAACTTGGACTTAAGTTTTGTACAAGGTGATAAGTATGGGGCTAATCTCATTCTTTTACATGTGGACATCCAGTTGGACCAGCACCATTTGTTGAAGATGCTGTCCTTTTTCCATTGTGCAGTTTTGGCTTCTTTGTCCAAAATTAGGTGACCATAGGTGTGTGGGTTCATTTCTGGGTCTTCAGTCTGATTCTATTGATCCACTGGTCTGTTTCTATACCAGTACCATGCTGTTTTTATTACTATTGCTCTGTAGTACAGCTTAAAATCTGGGATGGTGATACCTCCAGGTGTTTTTTTATTGTACAGGATTGATTTAGCTATTCTGTTTTTTTTGTTTTTGTTTTTGTTTTTTTTTGTTCCATATGAAATTAAGAATAGCTCTTTCCAGGTCTAAAAAGAATTGTGTTGGTATTTTGATAGGAATTGTATTGAATCTGTATATTGCTTTTGGTAGGATGTCCATTTTTATTATGTTGATCCTACCTATCCATGAGCATGGGAGATCTTTCCATCTTCTGATGGCCTCTTCAATTTCTTCTTCAAGGGATTGAAGTTCTTGTTGTACAGGTCCTTTACTTGCTTGGTTAGAGTTACCCCCAGGTATTTTATATTGTTTGTGACTATTGTGAAGGGAGTTGTTTCCCTGATTTCTTTCTCAGCCCATTTATTTGTATAAAGAAGGGCTTCTGATTTTTTTCGAATTAATTTTGTACCCAGCCACCTTGCTTAAGGGGTTTATCAGCTGTAAGAGTTCTCTGGTGAAATTTTTGGGGTCGCCTCTGCATACTATCATATCGTCTGCAAATAGGGATAATTTGACTTCTTCGTTTCAAATTTGTATCCCCTTGATCTACTTTAGTTGTCTTATTGCTCTAGCAAGAACTTCAAATACTATATTGAAGAGATATGGTGAAAGTGGACATTCTTGTCCTGTTCCTGAGTTTAGAGGAAATGCTTCAAGTTTCTCTCCATTTAATTTGATGTTGGCTACTAGCTTGCTGTATATTGTCTTTATTATTTCTAAATACGGTCCTTGTATGCCTGTTCTCTCCAGAACTTTTAGCATGAAGGGGTGTTGGATATTGTCAAATGTTTTTCCCCCTTCTAGCTAGATTATCATGTGGTTTTTTTTCTTTCATCTTGTTTATATGGTGAATTACGTTGATAGACTTTCATATGTTGAACCATTCCTGCATTCCTGGGATGAAGCCTACTTGATCATGATGTATGATACTTTTGATGTGTTCTTGAATTCGGTTTGCTAGTATTGTATTAAGTATTTTTGCATCTATGTTCATGAGGGAGATTGGTCTGAAGTTCTCTTTCTTTGTTGGGTCTTTGTGTGGTTTAGGAATCAGGGTGACTGTGGCCTCATAGAATGAGTTTGGCAGTGTTCTTTCTGATTATATTTTGTGAAAGAGTTTGAAGAGTATTGGTATTAGCTCTTCTTTGGAGGTCTGGTAGAATTCTTTGCTAAAACCATGTGACCCTGGGCTTTTTTGTTGGGAGATTTTTAATGACTGTTTCTATTTCCTTAGGCATTATAGGGCTGTTTAATCTGTTTATCTGATCTTGATTTAGCTTAGGTAGGTGGAATCTATCAAGAAAATTGTCTATTTCGCTAAAGTTTTCAAATTTGGTGAAGTATAGATTTTTAAAGTAGGACCCAAATATTCTCTGGATTTCCTCAATGTCTGTTGTTATTTCTCCCTTTTCATTTCTGATTTTGTTGATTTGTGTTTTTTTCCCTCTGTCTTTTAGTTAATTTGGCTAAGGGTCTGTCTATTTTGTGGATTTTCTCAAAGAACCAACTCTTGGTTTCATTGATTCTTTGTATAGTTCGTTTTGTTTCTAAGTTGTTGATTTCAGCCCTAAGTTTGACGATTTCCTGCCTTTTGCTCCTCTTGGGAGTGTTTGCTTCTTTTTTTTTTTTTTTCCAATTTACCCAGTTTAGCTGTTAATTCACGAATATGAACTGTCACAATTTTCTTTTTGAAGGCACTTAGTGCTATGAACTTTCCTTGTAGCACAGCTTTCATTGTGTCCCATAGGTTTGGGTATGTTGTGCCTTCACTGTCATTGGAATTTAAGAAGTCTTTGATTTCCTTCTTTATTTCTTCCCTGACCCAGTAGTCATCCAGTAAAGAGTTATTCAGTTTCCATGTGTGTGTAGGCTTTCTGTTGATTCTTTTGCTGTTGAAGTCCAGCTTTGTTCCATTGTGGTCTGATAAGATACAAGGGGTTATTTCAGTTTTCTTGTATCTGTTGAGGCTATCTTTGTGTCCAACTATATGGTCGATTTTGGAGAAGGTTCTGTGTGGTGCTGAGAAGAAGGTGTGTTCTTTTGTGTTAGGGTGAAACGTTCTGTAGATATCTGTTAGGTCCATTTGGTTCATGACCTCTGTTAGACTCATTATTTCTCTGTTTGGCTTCTGTCTTGATGATCTGTTCATTGTTGTGAGTGGGGTGTTGAAGTCTCCCACTACTAATGTGTGGGGATCAATGTGCGATTTAAGTTTTAGAAGAGTTTCTTTTACAAATGTAGGTGCCTTTGTATTTGAGGTATAGATGTTCAATATTGATATGTCCTCTTGATGAATATTTCCTTTAACGATTATGTAATGCCCTTCTCTGTCTTTTTTGATCTACTTCAGTTGGAAGTCAATTTTGTTTGATATTAAGATGGTTACTCCAACTTGCTTCCTGGGTCCATTTGCTTGGAAAATCTTTTCCCAGCCCTTTACTCTGAGGTATCGTCTATCTTTGTTAGTGATATATGTTTCTTGTATGCAGCAAAATGATGGGTCTTGTTTATGGATCCAATCTGCAAGCCTGTGTCTTTTTATTGGGGAGTTGATCCATTGATGTTGATGGATATTAGTGACCAGAGGTTATTTCCCATTATTTTGGTGCAGATGGTGGTTCTGTGTTTCTTTTGGTTTAGTTGTGGCATTTTCTGTTTCCTCTGTTTTGGGTGAAGTTATCTTCTCTGGGTTGGAATTTTCCTTCTAGGATCTTCTGTAGGGCTGGATTTGACATTTCTTTTCTTAACTCCACCCATGTGCCATTTAGGATAAAAATTTTTATTATATCATCAACATTTAAAGCTAAGTAGTAGTAATAGCCTATGTATTCCCAAATCACAATATTGCATTCATGTATATAGAGAGCAGTATTTTTGCAGCTCAAGCCCCTCCTTCCCTTTGTATGATTTTTAATTGCATTATAGAAGAGTGTTTGGAAGTGAAGGGGTACATACCTCCATGCAAAATTATCCTAAGATTTGTAATTTCAAAGCCTCCGCTTTCTTCTCTAGAGAGACTTAAGACTGTAAGAATCACTAAAGCATATGTGAAGGACAGAAGGGATTTTGTGCTCATTTATCCTCATCTGATAAGTACTGATTTGCCTATAATTTTAGTAGCAGAATGAAAAGTAACAAAATTCACTGCCACACCCCTCTCTATCCTCTTTTCTTGTTCAAGTTGCCACGATAGTGCCTTCTCCCAGAAGTCCCCTAACATATTTTGTTTAGCAAAGGGGTTCCTAGTGGCAGCTTAGAAATCTCTCGATTACTCTGCATAG
Organism: Lophiomys imhausi; assembly: GCA_907164525.1. Taxonomy (NCBI): domain Eukaryota; kingdom Metazoa; phylum Chordata; class Mammalia; order Rodentia; family Muridae; genus Lophiomys; species Lophiomys imhausi. The sequence continues at coordinate 1,118,019 of CAJQZJ010034450.1, forward strand.
CCATGGTATTACAGGTGATATCATGCATTACATGATATTACATTCCCCTCTCAACCTATGTCTCAAAGTCTTACAATCTTGTATATGCTCTATTCTTCCTTCCTTTTACTTTTGGAACAGAAAAAGATACAAAATATCTCTAGAAAAATGAAACATAAGTGGGAACCTTCCCAGCCAGGCTTTGCCATGATTTTAATCAATTATCTATCGGCTAACAATTTTCTTTTTCAAATTCTTCATTAGGGAAGATAATTAACAATGAATTCGGGACAACTTTACATAATATGCAATCTCAAAAATCTCTCCACTCTTCTGTATCTAAATGATAAAAGGATGATCCTATTTTCTCCGAGAGCAGAACAGTCATTCACAATCCTGGTCTTACTCCATCCCAAGGTGTCTCAGCCATACAACATTGCCAAGAGACTTTCAAAACAAAATCAACTGAAATTGAAACAAAAAATTCCTTCTATATCCTAAGAAGGTGCAGAAAGAGTATATTATAAAATAAAGCAACAAAGGATGGGAATTGTTGACCCCCAAAAGAAAATGAAAATTCCTTTAACATTAACCATCTAGTTAGGATCTCACAGGTTTTAGTGAAAAAAAAAAAAAAAATCCAAGCAGAATACTCAAAACAAGAATCCACATCTAGCAAGTCAGGGCCCTCCACAGCATATCTGACAGTTTGAACACCAGCTAAAGTTTTTTTTATAACACCAAATTTAACATGCACAGGCTTCAGATCTGTCACTAGAAGCAGGATGATGTCAGCGAGAAAATCTGGTGTTGTTTCATTTTCACAAGTTCTTTAGGATATAAAACGGAGCTGTGGGTTGAGAGTGTCACTGCAAAGAGGGGGTAATAATTAGTGATCAGTGAAACGGCCTGCTGTGAGGTTACGAACAAAGATCTTGCTTATTACAAACAAGTCTGTCATAGGGAGGAGGAAGTGAGGCACATGTGGAATGCATCACTCTGGAGGCTCTGGTGGTTAGAAACGTGGGGAGTCTGTTTTCTAGGCCATGTGCGTGATGTTATGTGAACAGGGTCAAATTCACACCTCAGTGTAATGCCGGTAAATATGTGCTGGCATGGGCTCTTGTATCTTCCCCTGAACTAAAGTGGCCTCTCACCTTTAAGTCTTGAATTGAGAAATCTGAGAACTCAGTTCTATTAAGAAGCTTTTGAAATTTCTAAAGCAGTGTTGAAGTTTTGAGGCTCTTTCATTCGTCTCTCTATACCTGTTCTCTGGCCCATGCTGAAGGAATAACACATTTCTCTATTAAATGTCTTTGGCCTCAACTTAGTGTTTAATTGTTTTAGAATGGCTGCATGTCTGTGAGTTTGGAGAACCTGGAATTGAAGAATTTGGGGAATATACTTTAGCTACAGTTCCCCTGGGAAATAAATTGCTGGTAGCCTTTTGAAATCAAGTTGCTTCTTTTCATTAGTAAGGGGATGCTGGTTTTATTTGGATGACAATGGTTCATGGGTGGGAAAACTTATTTCTCTTGTCTTTCATTTGGGGCTATATAGCCATGAAATTGGATCTTTCTCTTGATGTGCTAAAAGGAAAGTTATATGAAAGGTAGAATAAAACTTAAAAAGTTGTGAAATCACAGATAAGTCTGCCCCTTTATTGTAACCTTCTTCTCCCTGTAATCTAACATTTGCTTCTGATGGTTTTTACTCCCCCGATGATGTGATTGATGTACTAATTGACTTAATGTGTCAAAACTTGCCTGAACCATGGAGCATTCAGATTGATCAGATGTTATTCTCTGTACATCTGAAAAGATGTTCTGGGGGGGAGGGGGGAGATGTTCTTGGAAAGCTTGTGTTGGTAAACTGAGTAAAACAGAATGCTTTCCCAAGTGTAAGTGGACCTCATATAATCACGGAATAAAAGGGAGCAAGACAAAGGGGATGATGTTCTTAGAGTGAAAGCAAGTTAATTACATCCTCCTCTCTTAGCTGGAGTATGATTATCAGAGTGCCTCTGGACTCAAACCAAAACATCTGCACTTTTATGGTCCAAAATATAGTCTGTTTTAGATTCATAGTTACTGTTGGTTGTTCTTGGCTTGTTGACCATAGAATGTGGAATTCTTGGCCTCTATAATACCATGAGCCAATTCTCCCTCCCTTGCCCCTTCCTGTCTTTCTGGGGAGAATCTGATTAATAAAACCATATAATTAAATATGAAGGTAGAAAACATGTTCAAGGATAATGATAGCAGGAAACTGGGTTTGGACTATTTCATGAAATTGTTATTTTAGTCCTATATTGATAAACTCTGAGTTTCCAAGTTATGCAATAAAATAAATAACTTGCTTAAATGCTGCTAGTTCTGCTTTTCTGTTACTGCCAAACTGATGCAGTTCTTAATTAATATACCCCAATGCTATACACAAGCTCAGCAAAAGCCGAAAAGAGAATTTATGGTTCTTTGTTTTATGCAGGGTGATTAATGGAGAGCTTGCTCAGAACAGAAGCTCTTGAGATGTTTGTAGAATCATTTGTTTCCTTCAATGAACATGTGCTGCATTCCTAACATGTGCCCAGCAATGTGCTAACAAGGAGAAAATAGAGAATATTTCTGTGAGAGCTCTCATAACTAACCCTGATTTAAACACTTTGATGGATAAACTCAGACTCCTCTTTTCCTAACATGCATAAGCATCAATGCCCATAGCACTAGGCTTTTGACTGAACAGACAGTACTCTGTTTTGCTTCCGTCCATCTGATCTCATGTGCTGGTTTGAGTGAGTGTTGTTCATGCTCAGGCCTTACTATCTCACCAGAATATATCATTGTAATTCTGTAATTATTATATAGCTAGTAAAATGAGAGTGTACAAAGAAATGAAGTTGCTCCTTGTATAAAAGTTAGGCTCATTTCTACAAAGTACAATCACTGTATTAATTATCTCTTTGTCACTATGACCAAATATTTGACACAAAGTACTTACAGAACAAAGAATATATACATTTTTGAATTGTGGTTTCTGAGGCGACAATCTGCAGTTACTTGGTTCCAACCTTGCCCAGCACATGATGTTGGCAGAAACATGTGGACAGATGTTCACATTGTATCAGACAGGAAACAGTGAGCTCAGCACAAAAGAACTGTGAAAATAGCTCTCAAAGTTCCACCTCCAATGACCTACTTCTACCAACGAAGCTCTAACTTTAGTTCCCACGGCCTCCCCAAAGGATGGGTAAATGAATGTAAGCTTGTGTATCATTTTGTAATGCCTCGTTTTAAATAAAGTTTAAAATGAGCAGACTATTGCACTCTGTTACCTCTGATTATGAGCCTTTTCTCTATTAAAAATAATCATGGTTTTGAGGTCAAGACATTTATAGCTTAGTGTCAGATTCAGATATTTACATATATATTGATGAAATGAGTCAAGTATTTATATTAGCAATTTTTAATACAGAATTCAAGAGACCTTAAAAATATTAAATTCAATGTCCCCCAAACCAAAATCCAGAAACGCAGATGATATTTTAAGAACATGAAACCAGCTAATGAGCAACAGAATTATCTCCAGTCCCCTGATACATACTTCAGGGACTTTGCGCTACCTAAGAAAACCAGAGGCAAAAGTGGGATACCCATCTACAAGTCTAAATAAGCCATCTGAATCATTTAAGCTAGAAAGACAGTTTATGGGCTCTCCATGTGAAGATCAGTGTTGAAGGATCTCCAGCTTATCTATATTGTCAGATATATTGATTATCATTTCCTAGATGTGATTTTTGTTGATTATATTTGCTCTTCATAAATTTATAAAGAGAAATTTTATTTAGCTCACTTTTAGAAGCTGTGGTTTCAAAGAGCACAGCACTGGTTCTGGCTGTACTACAGCAAGCACAACAGAACACTTTGCAAATATCCTTGTGTCTGTGGTTTCTTCTTGCTCCTTGTTTACTCCCTTGCCTAACAAAGCTACTAGGACTCAGTCACTAGCACTCCAATGATCTGAAATAATCACCTGTCATTTGCTTTTGATTTTTCTAAAGCCATTTGGTTTCATTCTTCCATGCTATAAGGTTTTCTGTCTGTGCTTGTAAAACTGGATTATCAGCATCCTCAAGTCGGCATTGTTTTCAAGAGGATCCTCTTTCCCTATTTAATGGTCCTGCGTAGGTGTATGCTCTTAGACTAACTGCAGGAAAGTCTAAGGGTGATCTTTGTCAGATCCAGTTTTCCCTCTCTTCCTTATTACGGTTCTTAAGAATAGCCAAGTGGATGGAACTAGAAAAGCTCATCCTGAGTGAACTAACCCAGACTCAGAAGGACACATATGGCATCTATTCACTTATAGTAGGATTTTAGCTATACAGTAGAAGGTATCGATACTACAACTAACACACCAAAGGGAACTTGGACATAGACTTCTTATTTTTATTTTTTATTCTTTATTTATTTTTTATATATTAGTTATATTTTTTTTCTATTTTTTAGTCTTTTTATCTATTGTATGCTTATTGGTTTGTTTGTTTAGTAGTTCTCTAGTTCTCTCTCCCGGGCAACGAGACACTTTTCACTGATGGTACTGCTTCGTAGATCCCCAATGAATGAAGAGGATCTTGGCCCTCATACGACCTCTCAACTGAGATGAGGGACTGTTATATAAGGACACCCCACCCCAGAGAAATGGGATGGAAGGGTTAGGAGGTAAAGAAAAAAAATGAAATGTGATGTTTCAGCCTTTTACTACTAATTGTCATAAACTGTTTAGGATAATTAAGAAATGCAAACTAATGGTTATGCGAGCCGGTCATTCTGTTAGTTACTATGACAGCCTATTATAGTTACTTGCTAAGCTAATCAGAAATAAACCTGCTAAGAGACAAGCAACATCTGCTTACCCTAATATAAGAGATAGATAGGGCCTCTTCAAAAACCTCAAGAGATCTGCAGAATATGGCATTCAAAGATGTTTTCGTAACTTTAGATTTTTTTATATCAAGACATATCAACTCCTGACAGCAACCCCTATTCTCCTCCAAGTAGAAGATGAGCATCGAAGAATCTCCAGTGGGAGATGATTGAATTAGTCGCAAGCCTATCTCTTGGTAGGAAAAGCCCCTTGCTCGAAATGTAGACTGAATGCTGTCCAAAAAGGACAAAACCTGGAAGCAGGTAAGTCGACAGCCTAGCTCTGCCAAGACAGGGTAGGTAAGTCCTTCATAACCCCTGCTCTACAATCAATGTCTGTCAGAGAAACGGGGCCAAACGACTGAAGATCGATGCTGTAATATATGGAGAGAAAATGGGAACTGTCCAGGCAGCCACTGGTATGTCATTTCTTAGTTTGGGAAGCTGCAGGCCCTGTACTTCCTATAAAATCAGATATATTTATCCCTCTCAGGTCTCTGAGGTGATTGAAGAACAGATAGCTAGAGTCTCATAATCAAATTTTGAGTTTTTTAGGAGTCAAGAGAGTGTTATAGATCTAAGAAGATACTTTTAAAATTGTGTTGCAAGTTAGTATGAATGTTGAGTCAGATATAGAACTTTAAACTCATGGAGATGTTTAGATAGTAGAATGTTAAAGTCAGGTACCAAATACATATGGACTGGTCATTGGGAATATACGTTAAGCCATATAACCCTCATAACTGTGGCCTAATTACCTCTGTTGTACTGTATTGTATTTATTATTATAAGAGAAAGAGTCATTTGTTGGACTGAAAGGGGAAACTGTAGGGGGAAATAAGATATACCTTAAACTTAAAAGAAAAAAAAGGGAAGAGGATGGGGGGTTGAGGGTGGGAGGGTGGGACTGGACGGGGAATAGGGAGGGGAATGAGATTGAGATGTAACTTGAAGAAATAAAAAATAAAGGAAAAAAAAGAATAGCTACAGAGGGTAGTAGAAATGCAACATCCTGATTGTTTTATCTTCCTTGTCATTTCTGATTTATAGCCATAGCAGAGCCCTTTGGGGTAAAGGAAAGGCAGAAAGTCTTCAGTCTCCCCACTGTTTCAGGGATCTACTCTGCTCCATCTTGGAAATAAAGCCCTGTGCCTCTTTAAGCCTCCTTTTCCCCCCTGAATGTAGCTACTATGTGAAGTTTTATTGATCTCTCCTTTGGCTATCAGTAGCCTTTGAATTACATATCATTCAACCTGAGAGAATCATAGAGCTCATTGTAATCTTCAGAAGTTAGTCACTGCTTCCAGATTTAGCTTTGAGGACATTAGATTTGATATATATTTTTAGGAAGGTTTAAATCCTAAGTTCTACAGCTGTGAATCCACACTTTTGCTTATGCCATATTTTCATGCTCTTGGAATATTTTTACCAGTGGAAATTTACATACAGAGTGCTCTCTTTAACAAACAGCCTGAATTCTGCATCAATCTCAAGATTCTAGAATAAGTACACTCTTCTTTTTGTTTTGGCCATTTGAGTACATTTATTCAAGAAAAACAGAGCCCCCCCCCCCCCTTATAGAAACCCTTGTGCTTCCTGGCTACCTTCAAATTAAATAGAAAAAAATCAAAGAAAGAATGGTTACAGGAAATTGTATCAAAAAATGATGATAGGTGGAGGAACCCAAGGGTGAGGAAATGTTGAAGAATCACCAGACCTTCTACTTTGAAGAGACATGTGTTTGGACACTTTAGATGAATATTGAATTATTTTAAAATGACAGAAGAAGAAAGAGTTATCAGACACTTCATGCTAGGCTCTGCACTAAGGTCTACTCCTGTTTTTGTTTTTGTTTTTTTCCAGTTACTTCTAATGACAACTTTGTGGGGGTAGCCTTCATTATTCAACCGCACAAATGAGAAAAGGAAGCCTTTGGAGATGGGTGCTCCAGGCTAATTAACAACTGATGGTAACAGTGGGGTTCAAACTTAGGGTCCTCCACTCTCACACCAGAGGCTGACCTTACAGAAAACCCACTTCCTGGGTGAGAATCTTTTCTACTACATTTCTTCACTGTTCCCCCCACCCGCACCTCCACCATTGCTTTCAAGTTTTCTTTTCTAAATTTGAACTAAACACTCTCTCTCTCTCTCTCTCTCTCTCTCTCTCTATTTAGAATGAGAATTTGAAATTTCTGCAAGGAGCAACTGCTTCATGATATTTGAAGGAAATTAATAAGTTGGCTTACAGGCCCTATAACAAGGAATGGAGAAAGGGAACCTTGTTGATAACTAAATGGTCTCTTTGGAATTTATTAATATTTCCTTGGAAACTATTTTAAAAGAAGGAAAGAATGTATCCATGAGGCTTGTGCTCTCCCGTAAAGTCCATCTGGGATTTCACAGGTGTACATGCCAAATTATACGATTAAAATAACACTTACAAAGGGCTGTTCCTTTTATAAGTTGAAAATCTGTCTGATTTTTCACACTCTTACCAAATCAATGTCTGGGGAAAGATTTTATAAATAAAAATATGTTCCCTGTTGCTACTGCTTCAAGTAAGTTAAGATTAAATTAGTCTAGCTTGCATTTGGATGTTTCCAAGTTTTCCCAGTTGTGATTTGCCAGCAATAAGAACTCAGTCCTCTGTTGGGAAGGACATTTAAGCCTTTTCCTTCTGTAGATTAGCAAATCTTTCTCTACTGCTAATCTCATAATCTGGCTTTCCTCTTTCAATATTCTATAGTCTTGAGATTATCTCCCAAGACACAGCATTTCTCCATTGGGTAACTACTCTGTTTCATTGTTGTAGCACACCATAATACTTTTCTGCTTGGGGACTGAGAACTTCTTTGTAAAGTGTCCTGTTGTTCATCTTTCCATGCTGAGTATGCACACAGATGGTAGCACAGACTTGATGGGGCATTGAAATGGCTTCAGGAGGAAGCAGGTTTCTAGATCAGAATGCTCAGAGGAATCTAGAGCAAAGACATAGTCATGGCTCAGAATTCACAACTGATCTTTAGAATCAGACATGAGAAGAATCACATTAAAGCCAGTGAATACCTGGCTTTATTAGTTTAGCTGAATTCCATGCATGTAACATTCACTGTGACAGGAAACCTCAGGAAGCCACCATAGAAACGACTGGAATAATTTCATTACTATATAGCTCAGGCATGTGAAGATGTGGTGATAGGAGGAGACAAATCAAATTTCATATGAACATGGGAACAATTGTTTTTTATGATTTTTGTCAAAAAGACTATGGTTAGCTGATGGGTATACAACTGAAAAGATTCAAGAAAAAGAATAAGCCAAATCACAGAAATTTTTGAATTTTCAATTCAAAGCTGTTCTTGGAAGCTTCGTATTGGGAACAATGTTAAAAACAGCCCTCCCACCCCCACTATGAATACAAAACTTCCAGTGTTATTTCAGGGCTAAAGACTCTTGACTCACATAGGCAGCTTCGAATCATAGGATGGCATTTATGAAACATTTTCAAGACTTCATACCACCTAGCAATATATTTCTTGCTAATTTAAATGTCAATATAAAACAACCTTCCTGCTCTCTGTTGTTTTCTAAATGTCAAATGCTATTACAATATTTATCAAGAGGCAACCAATTCTTCTAGAGTAATATAGCCTTGTGATCAAATACATTTTCTCTGGATTAATAACATGTTTAATCAACTAGGTTCTGTCTCTGCCGTCTACTATGTGATTCATCTCAGGTAAGTAATTAAAATCCCCTAAACTTCCATGCTCTCATTTGTTAAATGAGATTTTTTTACGTTATAATATGAAAGGATATATTTAAAGCCATGAAATGTATTAGATATTCAACTGATATTTTTTCTCTCATAAAAGGAAAGCATTCTTGAAATAAGTCCTGTATAACCTAATAGCCTTTACTCTCTGAGCAAAACAATTTCTTTTAAATATTCTTCTAAATCACCACAACCCTCATTCTTATTATACTATTTATATTTGGAACCATTGGTGGGTGTTTTTTTTTTAAGTGATGTGAAAATACATAATCAGACAGTAAGATGATGTTCAGCAGTTGTGATGACTCAGCTTTTTGTATTCAAAATTGAAGTGAGGTAAATTTCACAGGTGGCCTCATTTTAAGTAGTTAATCAGCGTTGGCTCAGGGTTCAGCATTTGAGAGAACAGAGCAAACCATCTTTTTCCAAAACAACATCAGCAAAGGAAGAAAATATATTGTCCGAGTTCTACACTTTAGACGTTATATAATTTCGGCTTCCTCTCTGCTGAGGTCCTAAAAGGTCTAGAAAACTGTTGTGACAAACTTTTCATAAGGTAATCTTCCTGTTGCTAGCTGAGACTGGGGACAGAAAGGGGAAGAGAAATGGTGGGGTCAGGGAAATGAAGAAAAGAATGTGCACATGCATGTGAGCATGTGTAATGTTCTAAATCTCCACCCAGTCATTTCATTCAGTCACAGCACCACTGAGTAATAATTCTATGATGTTCTAGCCATGAAAGATTTCAAATGCCCACCCAGTGTGCAGTTCTGTTGAAGCCTTGGCCACTTATATTTTATTTAACATTATGGTTGTTAGTATATAGAATTATAAGAGGAAAAATATTTGGAGAGCTAACATATTGGTGAATAATGCTGTTTTGTTGTCCTTGGATTCTTATTGTAGTCTATCTCTGGCCACTTCTAACTTTAAGATGATTTTTTTGTCTATGACAAATTAAAGATGGTTTCAGGACGTTGTTAGTGAACTTGATATTTGTGCTAAATACCAGTGCTTCAACAAGTAATTAATATCATGCCACTTTCAACATATCCCAAATGGAGACAGAATATGCTGTTAAGGAATATGGCAGAATGAATTGACTTCTTTGTATGTGCCAGGTGGAAGTGTTTATCCCATTGTGTGTCATCATGTGTAACTGAATCTCCGCAACACCTAAGTGATATCTCCACTTTTAGTTGAGAAAATAAAGAGTAGTGAATTTAGGTTATTTAGTCTCATGGGGATTAAGTCATAGAATTCATCAAGCAATCTGATAATGTACACTTGTTCTTATTTTTTTTTTAAGATAAAGTATCCATGGCTTTTATCCAACATAAGAAACACAGATAATTGCTTCAAGAGATTTGTTTCTTTCTATAGTCTTTTTTTTTTTTTTTAGTTAAAGGTATTTATTTTCCCCCCAACAGCTCTCCCTTTCAGTCCAAATAATGGTTCTTTTTCTTATAACTATAAATAAAATACAAAACAACAGAAATAAATAGGCCACGATTATAAGAGTTATATGGCTTAGCATACATTCCCAATGTCCAGTCCATATGTATTTGGCACCTGACTTTAACATTCTACTATCTAACCATCTCCATGAGTTTAAAGTTCTATATCTAACTCAGCTTTCATACTAACTTGCCTCATAATTTTAAAAATATCTTCTTAGATCCAGAACACCCTCTTGATTCCTAAACAACTCAAAATTTAACTATGAGACTCTAGCTATCTATTCTTCAACCACCTCAGAGACCTGAGAGGGATAAATATATTTGATTATATAGGAAGTTCAGGGCCTGCAGCTTCCAAAACTAAAAAATGACATACCAGTGGCTGCCTGGACAGTTCCCATTTTCTCTCCATACATTACAGCATCAATCTTCAGCCATTTGGCCCCATTTCTCTGACAGACATTGGTTGTAGAGCAGGAATTATGAAGGACTTACCTACCCTGTCTTGGCAGAGCTAGGCTGTCGACTTATCTGCATCCAAGTTTTGTCCTTTTTGGACAGAAGTCTGTCTACAGTTGAAGCAAGTGTTTTTCTTGCCAAGATAATGGCTTACCACCAATTCAATCATCTCCCACTGGAGATTCTTTGATGCTCATCTTCTACTTGGAGTAATATAGGGGGTGCTGTCAGGAGCTGACATGTCTCGATATCAAAAAATCTTAAGTTAAGGAAACATCTTTGAATGCCGTATTCTGCAGATCTCTTGAGGTTTTTGAAGATGCCCTATCTATCTCTTATATTTAGATAAACAACTGTTGCTTGTCTCTTAGCATCTTGATCTGAGTAGCTTAGAAAATAACTGTGATAGACTGTCATAGTAACTAACAAAATGACACGTTTTCATGACTATTAGTTTCCGTTTCTTAATTATCCTAAACAGTTTATGTCGGTTGGTAGCGAGAGGTCAAAACTTGACATTTCATTTTTAAGTATTACTATGAACAATACCTTTCAGAAAGGCTACACACAGGAAGCTTCATCAACATGGTTACTTAAACAAGACCTGAAGAATACCATCAATGGACATGCTATGATGAAAGGAAAACAGTTTTGTAGGACCTCAATGCTAGACAAAGATCTATGGGCAAGTTGGGAATGCTCAGAGCAGGAAAAAAATGGTTCTCCCCTGAGAAAAGCCCTCCAGTTAGTTATCCAATACCAAGTGGTCAACCTTGAGATCACATATATACAAGTAACTAAGGACTAAGCAAGCTGTATGTATATACTTATATTTATATGCATATTTTTTCTTAGATAACAACTTTTTTAATAATTTATTTTTTATTTCTTCAAGTTACATCTCAATCACAAGCCCCTCCCTACTTCCCCCTCCAGTCCCACCCTTCCACCCTCCTCCCCCTCAAC
>CAJQZJ010034450.1:1136579-1224881 GCA_907164525.1 Lophiomys imhausi
TGTCACGATTTTCTTTTTGAAGGCACTTAGTGCTATGAACTTTCCTAGAAGCAAGCTTTCATTGTGTCCCATAGATTTGGGTATGTTGTGCCTTCATTGTCGTTGGATTTTAAGAAGTCTTTGATTTCATTCTTTATTTCTTCACTGACCCAGTGGTTATTCAGTAGAGAGTTGTTCAGTTTCCATGAATGTGTAGGCTCTCAGTTATTTCTGTTGTTGTTGAAGTCCAGTTTTATTCCATGATGGTCTGATAAGATGCAAGGGGTTATTTCAATTCTCTTGTACCTGTTGCGGCTTGCTTTGTGTCCAACTATATGGTCAGTTTTGGAGGAGGTTCCATGTAGTTCTGAATAGAAGGTGTATCCTTTTCTGTTTGGGTGAAATGTTCTGTAGATTCATGACTTCTGTTAGACTCATTATTTTTCTGTTTGGTTTCTGCCTTGATGATCTGTCCATTGCTGTGAGTGGGTTGTTGAAGCCTCTCACTATTAATGTGTGGGGATCAATGTAAGTTTTAAGCTTTAGAAGGTTTTCTTCTGTAAATGTGGGTGCTCTTGTATTTGGGGCATAGATTTTCAGTATTGAGATGCCATCTTTTTTTTTCCTAAGTAGAGAATATTTTTTTATTTCTTCAAGTTACATCTCAATCACAATCTCCTCCCTACTCCCCTCCTCCAGCCCCACCCTCCCCACCCTCTTCCCCCTCAATCCCCCATCCTCTTCCATTTTTTTTTTTAAGTTTAAGGTATATCTTTTTCCTCCCAACAGCTCCCCATTTCAGCTCAGCAAATGGTTCTTTCTCTTATCACAATAACTACAATACAAAACAACAGAAATAAATAGGCCACAATTATGAGAGTTATATGGCTTAGCATACATTCCCAATGTCCAGTCCATATGTATTTGACCCCTGATTTTAACATTCTACTATCTAAACATATCCATGAGTTTAAAGTTCTATATCTAACTCAGCTTTCATACTAACTTGCCTCACAATTTTAAAAACATCTTTTTAGATCCAGAACACCCTCTTGATTCCTAAACAACTCAAAATTTAACTATGAGACTCTAGCTATCTATTCTTCAACCACCTCTGAGACCCAAAAGGGACAAATATATCTGATTATGTAGAAAGTGCAGGGCCCGCAGCTTCCAAAACTAAGAAATGACATACCAGTGGCTGCCTGGACAGTTCCCATTTTCTCTCCTTACATTACAGCATCAATCTTCAGCCATTTGGCCCTGTTTCTCTGACAGACATTGATTGTAGAGCAGGAATTATGAAGGACTTGCCTACTCTGTCTTGGCAGAGCTAGGCTGTCAACTTACCTGCTTCCAAGTTTTGTCCTTTTTGGACAGCAGTCTGTCTACAGTTGAAGCAAGGGGTTTTTCTTGCCAAGAGATAGGCTTGCCACTGATTCAATCATCTCCCACTGGAGATTCTTCGATGCTCATCTTCTACTTGGAGTAGAATAGGGGGCACTGTCAGGAGCTGACATATCTTGATATGAAAAATTTGAGGTGCCATCTTGATTAATTTTTCCTTTAACAAGTATGTAGTACCCTTCCCTATCTTTTTTGATTAACTTCAGTTGAAAGTCTATTTTATTTGATATTAGAAAGCTACTCTAGCTTGCTTCCTGGGCCCATTTGCTTGGAAAACCTTTCCTACCCCTTTACTCTGAGGTAATGTCTATCTTTGTTAGTGAGATGCATTTCTTGTATGCAGCAACATTTGGGTTTTGTTGATGGATCCATTCTGTAAGCCTGTGTCTTTTTATCGGGGAGTTTAGTCCATTGATATTGATGGATATTAATGACCAAAGGTTAATATTTCTTGTTATTTTGATGTAGGTGATGGTTGTGTGTTTCTTTCAGTTTAGCTGCAGTAGAGTTTTCTGTTTCCTCTGTTCTCTTGGGTGAAGTTATCTTCTCTGGGTTGGAATTTTCCTTCTACAATCTTCCGTAGGGCTGGATTTGTGGGTGGATACTGTTTAAATTTGATTTTATCATGGAATATCTGGTTTTCTCCATCTATGTTGTTAGAGAGTTTTGCTGGATATAGTAGTCTGGCTGGGCACCTATGTTGTCTTAGGGCTTGTAAGATATTTGCCCAGGCCCTTCTGGCTTTTAAAGTTTGTGAGGAGAAGTCAGGTGTAATTCTGATGAGTCTGCCATTATACATTACTTGACCGTTTTCTCTTACTACTTTTAATATTCTTTCTTTGTTCTGTACATTTGGAGTTTCAATTATTATGTGACAAGAGGAATTTCTTCTCTGGTCTAATCTGTTTAGAGTTCTGTATGCCTCTTGGAATATTATTGGCATCTGTTTCTTTATGTTTGGGAAGTTTTCTTCTATGATTTTGTTGAAGATGTTTCCTGGACCTTGGAGTTGGGAGTCTTCTCTTTCATCTATGCCTATAATTCTTAGGTTCTGTCTTTCATTCAGTCCTTGATTTATTTGGGGAATTTAGGGTTTGGGGGTGTTTGTTTTGTTTGTTTGTTTGGCCTATCTGTGGGTGAGAGTAGGGTACTGAAGTCTCCCAATATGTGTATGAGGGTCCATATGTAAACTAAGGTGTAGAAATGTTTCTTTTATAAATTTGGATGCCTTTTTGTTTAGTGCATAGATGCTAAGAACTGAAATGTCAACTTGGTGCGTTGTTCCTTTGATTCATATGTAGTGTCATTCCTTATCTTGTGAGTAGTTTTGATTTGAAGTCTAGTTTGTTAGATATTAAAATGGTTATGCCAGCTTATTTCTTGGTCCATTTGATTGGAATATCTTTTTCTATCATTTTATGCTAACATGATATCTATATTTGATATTAAGTTGTGTTGCTTAGATATAGTTTTCAAATCCATTCTGTTAGCCTTTGTCTTTTTATTAGGGGAATTGAAACCACTGCTGTTGAGAGATATCAATGAGAAGTGGCTATAGATTACTGTTATTTTGTTATTGTTATCATTGGTGGTGGTGGTGATTGTGTGTGTGTGTGTGTGTGTGTGTGTGTGTGTGTTGTACATGCTTTCTCTTTTTTGAATTGCTAGTGCTATTGTTTTCTTGGGTGTAGATAATCTCTTCAACTTGAAGTTTCCCTTCTAGAACCTTCTGTAGGGTTAGGTTTGTAATACATATTGCTTAAATTTGATTTTATTGTAGAATGTCTTATTTTTCCATCTATAGTGGTTGAAAGTTTTGTTGAGTGGAATAGTCTAGGCTGTCAGTTGTCTCTTAGAGTCCAAGGTATTATGGGTTTTAGAATTTCATTAAGAAGTCAGATGTCATTCTAATAGGTCTTTTACGTTATCTGGTCTTTTTCTCTTGCACCTTTTAATATTCTTTCACTGCTCTGTACATTTAGTGTTTTTGTTATTATAGTCCTAGGGGACTTTCTTTTTTTAGTCTAGTCTATTTGGTGTTCCTTATGATTTTTGTACCTTTATAGGCATCTTCTTCTTTAGATTTGAGAAATTTACTTCTATGATTTTGTTGGAAATATTTTCTGGACTTTTGAGGTAGGATTCTACTCCTTCATATATTCCTATACAGATTTCCTGGAAGACTATGGAAAGTTTTGTGCCAGGAAATTTTCAGATTTAATATTTTCTTTCACCAAGGTATTTATTTGTCCTATTATGTCTTCAATGCTTGAGTTCTCTTTTCCATCTCTTGTATTCTGTTGGTAAGGCTTGTCTCTAAGGCTCATGTTCAAGTTCCTAGATTCTTTATTTCCAGATTTTCCTCAGTTTGTGTTTTTTTTTTATTATCACTTTTATGTCTTGAATGGTTATATTCATTTCTTTCCACTGTTTATTTGTGTTTTTATAGATCTTTTTAAGGGACTTATTCATCTTTTTTATTAAAGACCCATTTTAAGGTCTTTCCTGTAGCTTAGCTATATTACATACTCAGAACCTGCTATGGTAGGTTTGCAGGCTCTAGTTAAGACACATTGTCCTGACTGTTGTTGATTGTGTTTTCATACTGGCATCGAGGCATCTAGGTTTGGGAAAATAGTAATTCTAGGTGATGATATCTAGTCTTGGCTTTGTTGTGTGGATGTCTTGTTTCTACTGAACCAAGAAACCTTTCTTGGTTTCTGTTGTCCTCTTTGATTCTGAGAAGGTTGTGGTGGCTGTGTGAGTTCTTCTTGGATCATGAAAAACTGACCTCTGGGGGGTTCCAAATAAAATATGTTTTTAGGTATTGAAAGCTGACACTAAAGAATGGAGATGGGATGTGCTAAGGGGGTCCATATGAGGGAGGAAAGCAGGGTGTTCTTTCAGGAGAATCACTGAAAGGTGTTCCACATGAAAGCAGGAGGATCAGGTTTTATCAGATCCACTAGTCTCCTGATAGTGAAGGGAGGCCACAGCAGAAGGTTGGCCACAGAGCCAGGAGTGAGACTGCAGGATTTGATTTGAAGGAATGGAGAAATAAGTGATAATCTACAATTAGCTGACTTGCTTCTGTGGTCAGAGTGGCCTGTGGGTTCCCAGGGAATGTCTGTTGGAGTTGGGAGGTGGGATAAAGCAATAAATTTGGGGGGAAGAAAGTCTGGAGGGAAAGATCTGTGTGGTCCACTGGGAATGAGGGCAAATGTGGAAGAGAGACTGTAGCAGGTATTTTTATACAGACCTATGGATAAGACTGCGGGATTGGACTTGGAGGAGCCGAGGAAAAGTAAAGATCTACAGTTAGGCTACCTGATTCCCTGGCCAGAGTCAAGTTGAGTTATATATATAAAACTCCACTTCTTTTATTTTTTTATATTTTTATAATAATTTATTTTTTATTTCTTTAAGTTATATCTGAATCACAATCCCCTCCCTACTCCCCCACCAGTCCCACCATTCCAGCCTCCTCCCCCTCAACCCCCCATCCTCTTCCCTTCTTTTTTTTTTTTTTTAGTTTAAGGTATTTCTTTTTCCCCCAACAGCTCTCCCTGTCATTCCAACAATTGGTTCTTTTTCTTATAACTATAAATACAATACAAAACAACAGAAATAAATAGGCCAAAATTATAAGAGTTATATGGCTTAGCATACATTCCCAATGTCAAGTCCATATGTATTTAGCACCTGACTTTAACATTCTACTATCTAAACATATCCATGAGTTTAAAGTTCTATATCTAACTCAGCTTTCATACTAACTTGCCTCACAATTTTAAAAATATTTTCTTAGATCCAGAACACCCTCTTGATTCCTAAACAACTCAAAATTTAACTATGAGACTCTAGCTATCTATTCTTCAACCACCTCAGAGACCTGAGAGGGATAAATATATCAGATTATGTAGGAAGTGCAGGGCCTGCAGCTTCCAAAACTAAGAAATGACATACCAGTGGCTGCCTTGGCAGTTCCCATTTTCTCTCCTTACATTACAGCATCAATCTTCAGCTGTTTGGCAACGTTTCTCTGACAGACATTAATTGTAGAGCAGGAATTATGAAGGAGTTTCTTACCCTGTCTTGGCAGAGCTAGGCTGTCAACTTACCTGCTTCCAAGTTTTGTCCTTTTTGGACAGCAGTCTGTCTACAGTTGAAGCAAGGGGTTTTTCTTGCCAAGAGAAAGGCTTACCACCGATTCAATCATCTCCCACTGGAGATTCTTCGATGCTCATCTTCTACTTGGAGTAGAATAGGGGGTGCTGTCAGGAGCTGACATGTCTCTATATCAAAAAATCTTAAGAAAACATCTTTGAATGCCATATTCTGCAGATCTCTTGAGGTTTTGAAGATGCCCTATCTATCTCTTATATTTAGATAAGCAAATATTGCTTCTCTCTTAGCAACTTGATTTCTGAGTAGCTTAGAAAATAACTGTGATAGACTGTCATACTAACTAACAAAATGACACGTTTTCATGACTATTAGTTTCCATTTCTTAATTATCCTAAACCGTTTATGACAGTTGGTAGGAAGAGGCCAAAACTTGACATTTCATTTTTAAGCATTACTAGGAACAATACCTTTAAGAAGCGTTACACTTAATTTTGTATCAATATACATAGATCAATACCAATGTGGCCAAATATAATCTTAATTTTGTATCAATATACAAAGATCAATACCAATGTAGCCCAATACAATCTTAATTTTACATCAATATACAAGGGCCAATACCATTGTGGCCAAATATAATCTTAATTTTGTATCAATATACAAAGATCAATACCGATGTAGCCCTATACAAACTTAATTTTGCCTTAATATACAATGATCAATACAAATTTAGCAAAATATAATATTAATTTTGTATCGGTGTACAAAGGCATAAGGCCATATTCAATAATCTGTCCTTTTTTTCTTGGTCTTTCCTATACTATGTCTATGTCCCATTTTTCTCAAGTCTGTCCACTCCTACATAGGAGAGAAAGAAGGATACAGAAAAGAAAAAAAGAGAGAAGTCCCTGGGTCTAACCTCCAAAACCCATTTAACAAGACCATTTAACAGATTGTAGTCTCTTCCCCTAAATAACAAAATTTTCTATTATCCATCAAATAACCAAAGGGGGGAGGAAACACCCTCCCCACCTTCTGGGGATGGGACGTTGTTCTCTTAAAATGACTTCCTGCTGATTTGGGACATAGTAAACCTGTTTGTGGCCCAAATAAGAATGGAAAAATGGTTAAAAATGTTAGTAGAATCATTTGATGTTCAGTCCTTTTGTGCTCAGTGTAGGGGTTAGATAAATTAGATTTAGAACATATATAGGAGTTTCTGATACTGTCTCTTAATTCGGGGCCTGAAGAGCATTATCAGCATGAAGTCAGGAAAAACAGGAAAGACTTAATAGACTGAAAAACAAGGTTGAAGTCAGGAAAAACAGGAAAGACTCAATAGACTTGAAGAAACGAAGTATCTAGCCTGACATTGTTTTCAGCTAATAAGTGGGCGGAGCCCAAATTAAGCTGAAACAGAGTTCTTCCTATTTAAGGACAGTGCATGGAGCCCAGAGAGGGAAGAGGCCCCTGATGCTAGAGAGCTCCAAAAGTCCTGCTGAAAAAAGTGCTGGCCATCATTTGATGGCCAGATTTCCCTGAAGCAGAAAGAAGCTGATGAGCAAAGAAAGCCTGAGCAAGACATCAAAAGGCCAAGGACTAAACCCTGTGGCTCAGCTTTTGCCTAGAGGGGTTTGATCTGTCCGATCAGTGGCCTAGGGGAAACTGCCTGGCTTTAAGGACTGAGGCAGAGCAGCTGAGTTCCTGATTCAAAAGAAGTAAGTTGGCCTGCAGACGGCTGGGGTCTCCCACAGAGAAGAAAGCATGAAGCCTTATTTAAGGTGAGACTGCAATAACCAACTTACCCTGATGAACCTGCATCTGAGAGATCCAGAAAAAGGACTGCTAAGTGCATTAAAGAATCTACAACAAAGACTATGTTCCTGACGACTGAGGACCTGCCCCAGAGACTGTATCATTCTAAAAGGTTATGAAAGTAGTTGTTATAATTATCAATAGGTTTAGTGGATAGGTTAAAGGGGTTGTAGGAATTTATAGGATTAATAGTTAAGAAATTGTTGGTGTTAGTTATAAGTGAATTTAGTAATAAATAAATAAGTGTTAAATAATAATTTAAAAGTTCGGTTATAGCTCAGCTATTTAGATGTTCTAAGAAGTTCTTAGACAGAAGCTGATCTTCAGAGCTTTACTGAAGTTCTGGCTGGAGCAGTCTGTCGAGCTGAACGATCTTAGCGATTTTGAGTTGTTTTGGTTGTAGACTTTTGAGGAAACTGCTATTGAGGAAGTCTGCAAGGCTGGATCATCTGGGCCACTCATCTTCTTTGGTGTCTGATCTGTTTTCTGCTGAGGTTTCTGTTATCCAGTTGTCCCTGGATTCCTTGAATGGGTGCTTTAAATCTCCTGGAAAGATAAGAACAGAGCCCTGCCCTAATCCTAACTCTGGGACAATTACATTTTTTTTGTGGGGGGTGGGTCAGGTAATATTTTTCCTGGAGCAAATTTGGTTTTTTGACAATATATAAAGTATTACCTTTCAATCCGGATTAAAGAAGAAATTATTTTGATATTTTGGAGCTAAACAATCTTTTAGTGTGTATATTTTGAGATCTCAAAGGACAATTTGTTTGAATTGCAGCCTGCCTTTTGTAAGTAGCTTTTAAACTTAAATCCTTCCAAATCCTAAGTGCCTGTCTCTGCATTCTAAGTTTTGGGATCAAAGACATGTGGTTCCCAACTGATGGGATAAATGATGTGCTCCTCCACCCCTGGATCAAAGTTTTTCTCTGTTTAGAGCTTGTTTTGTATCTGACCTTGAGCTCTGAGATCTGTCTGTTTCTGTCTCTAGTGTGTTGTGATTAAGGGTGTATTCTTCTCCAATGATGGGAATAAGGGTGTGCACCATCACCACCCTGTTTCTTGTAACTCTAGAATTTATAAGACAACTAACTCTATAGTGATCCTCCTGTCTCTGCTGGAGGTAAAGGCATGGGCTAACACCATGCATTATTTTACCTTAGCTCTAAGTTTTTTCAACTCTTGGAGGTTTGTAAAACCTGGTTGAACAGCTGTCACCTTTAATTTATTTACAGTGTTTTAAAATTGTTACCTGCTTTTTAATGCCAAACCATGGAAATAGCATATACCTCTACAAAAAAAAAAAAAAAAACTTTTAAGCTGCTATCAAGTTTGTGTAATCTCTGTAGCCACCTGCAGTCTAACATTCTAATCTGAAATTAAGGCCATTTTCCTTTCATGCCAGTAAGGCAATTATACCTTTGGTAAATTATAGTTTGAAATTTTTATATTGTATTTTTATTATATTTTTAAACTTATTAACTCTTTTCTCAAAAAAGTATTATTTACTTCTAGAACATAGTTTCCTCCCACCTCCCCTCCTGGCCCCTCCCTTCCTCTCTTCTTCCCTCCCTTTCTACTTCCCTCCCTCCCCCCTCCTTGTTCCTCTCTTTGGTACTCTCCTTCTCCTCAGATGAGGTGGGCCCTCACATATGATACTCCCTCAGATCTTGCCTCATGTGAGGGCCAAGAGCTTCCACTTGTACTGGGGATTGATAAGGCACACCATCTAGGGTGTGGTGTTCCACAAACTGCAGCAGATTCCATGACTCACTGGTGGGTAGAATTTTTCCTAGGATAGATATGCTAGGTTCCTATCTATTTGGGTGTGTGGGTTGTAGGATAGTTATCCTCTGATGTATGGTTAATATCCATTTATAAGGGAATACATACCATGTTTATCTTTCTGGGACTGCATCAGCTCACTTAGGATGAGCTTTTCTAGTTCCATCCATTTGGTTTCGAATTGAATGATTTCCTCATTTCTGATAGCTGTGTAGTATTCCATTGTGTAAATGTACCACAGTTTTTTATCCATTCTTCAGTTGAAGCACATCTGGGTTGTTTCCAGTTTCTGGCTATTACAAATAAAGCTGCTATGAACATTGTTGAGGCAATGTCCTTGTGGTTTCATTTCGAATCTTTTGGATATATGCCCAAGAGGGGTATGGCTGGGTCTTGAGGTAGAATTATTCCCAATTTTCTAAGATATCTCCAGATTGATTTCCAAAGTGGTTGCACAAGTTTGCAGTCCCACCAGCAATGGGGGAGTGTTCCCCTTTCTCCACATCCTCGCCATCATGTGCTATCATTTGAGTTTTTGATCTTAGCCATTCTGACAAGTGTGAGTTGGAATCTCAGAGTTGTTTTACGTTGCATTTTCCTGATGACCAAAGATGTTGAACATTTCCTCAAATGCCTCTCAGAGTTCCTTTTCTGTGAATTCTTGGTTTAGCTCTGTACTCCATTTATTGATGGGGTTATTTGATTTTTTGGTGATTAATTTCTTCAGTTCTTTATATATTTTGGATATTAGCCCTCTGTCAGATGTTGGCTTGGTGAACATTCTTTCCCACTCTGTAGGCTGCCGTTTTGTTCTAAGGACAGTGTCCTTTGCCTTACAGAAGCTTTTCAATTTTATAAGGTCCCATTTATTGATTGTTTGTTTTATGCCTGAGCTATTGGTGTTCTATTCAGGAAGTTGCTACCAGTGCCAATGATTTCAAAGCTTTTCCCCACTTTCTCTTCTATTAATGTTAGTGTGTCTGGATGTATGTTGAGGTCCTTGATCCACTTAGACTTAAGTTTTGTACAGGGTGATAAGTATGGATCTATTTGCATTCTTCTACATGTTGACATCCAGTTAGACCAGCAGCATTTATTGAAGATTCTTTCCTTTTTCCATTGTATGTTTTTGGCTTCTTTATCAAAAATTAAGTGATCATAGGTGTGTGGGTTTATTTCTGTGTCTTCAGTTCGATTCCATTGGTCAACTGGTCTGTTTCTATACCAGTACCATGCTGTTTTTATTACTATTGCCCTGTAGTAGAGCTTGAAATCCGGGATGGTGATACCTCCAGATGTTCTGTTATTGTACATGATTGATTTAGCTATTCTGGGTCTTTTGTTATTCCATATGAAGTTGAGAATTGTTTTTTCCTGATCTGTAAAAAATTGAGTTGGTATTTGGATAGGAATTGCATTGAATCTGTATATTGCTTTTGGTAAGATTGCCATTTTTATTATGTTGATCCTACCTATCCATGAACAAGGGTGATCCTTCCATCTTGTGATATCTTCTTCAATTTCTTTCTTCAGGGACTTGAAGTTCTTATCATACAGGTCTTTCACTTGCTTGGTTAGAGTTACCCCCACGTATTTTATATTATTTGTGGCTATTGTGAAGGGTGTTGATTCCCTTATTTCCTTCTCAGCCCATTTATCTTTTGTGTAAAGAAGGGCTACTGATTTTTTTGAATTGATTTTGTATCCGACCACCTTGCTGAAGGAGTTTATCAGCTGTAGAAGTTCTCTGGTGGAATTTTTGGGGTCACTAATGTATACTATCATATCATCTGCAAATAGGGATACTTTGACTTCTTCCTTTCCAATTTGTATCCCCTTGATCTCTTTTAGTTGTCTTATTGCTCTAGCTAAAACTTCAAGTACTACGTTGAAGAGATATGGAGAGAGTGGGCAGCCTAGCCTTGTCCCTGATTTTAGAGGAAATGCTTTAAATTTCTCTCCATTTAATTTGATGTTGGCTATTGGCTTGTTGTAAATTGCCTTTATTATGTTTAAATATGGTCCTTGTATGCCTGATCTCTCTAAGACTTTTATCATGAAAGGGTGCTGTATTTTGTCAAAAGCTTTTTCAGCATCCAATGAGATGATCATGTGGTTCTTTTCTTTCAGCTTGTTTATGTGGTGGATTACATGATGGATTTTCTAATGTTGAACTACCCCTGCGTCCCTGGGATGAAGCCTACTTGATCATGGTGTATGATACTTTTGATGTGATCTTGGATCCGGTTTGCAAGTATTATATTAAGTATCTTTGCATCCATATTCATAAAGGAAATTGGTCTGAAATTTTCTTTCTCCGTTGGGTCTTTGTGAGGTTTAGGTATCAGGGTAACTGTGGCCTCATAGAATGTGTTTGGCAGTATTCCTTCTGTTTCTATATTGTGGAAGAGTTTGAAGAATATTGGTGTTAGCTCTTCTTTGAATGTCTGGTAGAATTCTGTGCTGAAATCATCTGGGCCTGGGCTTTTTTTGGTTGGAAGACTTCTAATGACTTCTTCTATTTCCTTAAGGGTTATAGGACTGTTTAATTTGTTTACCTGTTCTTGATTTAACCTTGATAGGTGGAATCTATCAAGAAAATCATCCAATTCATTTAGATTTTTCAATTTTCTGGAGTACAAGTTTTTGAAGTAGGACCTAATGATTCTTTGGATTTCCTCAATGTCTGTTGTTATTTCCCCCTTTTCATTTCTGATTTTATTTATTTGGGTATTTTCCCTCTGCCTTTTAATTAGTTTAGATAAGGGCTTGTCTATTTTGTTGATCTTCTCAAAGAACCGGCTCTTGGTTTTGTCGATTCTTTGTATTGTTCTTTTTGTTACTAAGTTGTTGATTTCAGCCCTGAGTTTGATAATTTCCTCTCGTCTGCTCCTCTTGGGAGTGTTTGCTTTTTTTTGTTCTAGCTCTTTCAGGTGTGCTTTTAGTTGACTAGTATAGGAACTCTCCAGTTTCTTTTTGAAGGCTCTTTTTGCTATAAACTTTCCTCTTAGCACTGCTTTCAATGTGTCCCATAAGTTTGGGTTTGTGGTGCCTTCATTTTCATTGAGTTCTAAGAAGACTTTAATTTCTTTTTTTATTTCTTCCCTGACCCAGAGTTCATTGAGGAGAGAGTTGTTCAGTTTCCATGTTTTTGAAGGCACTCTGTTGTTGTTGTTATTATTGAAGCCTAGCTTTATTCCATGGTGGTCTGATAAGTTACAAGGAGTGATTTCAATTTTCCTGTATCTGTTGAGGCTTGCTTTGTGACCGACTACATGGTCGATTTTGGAGAAGGTTCCGTGAGGTGACAAGAAGAGAGTGTATTCTTTTGTTTTGGGGTGAAATGTTCTGTAGATATCAATTAGGTCCATTTGATTCATGACATCTATGAGGTTCATTATTTCTCTGTTTGGTTTCTGCATTGTTGATCTGTCCAGTGCTGAGAGTGGTGTGTTGAAGTCCTCCACTATTATTGTGTGAGGTTCAATGTGGGATTTGAGCTTCAGTAGTGTTTCTTTAATGAATGTGAGTGGTCTTACATTTGGGACATAGGTGTTTAGTATTGAAATTTCAGCTTGGTGGATTTTTCCTTTGATGAGTATATAGTGTACTTCCCCATCTCTTTTGATTAATGTTGGTTGAAAGTCCAATTTGTTGCATACGAGAATTGCCACTCCAGCTTTTTTCTTGGGTCCATTTGCTTGGTATATCTTTTTCCAGCCCTTTACTTGGAGACAATGTCTATCTTTTTTGCTGAGGTGTGTTTCTTGTAAGCAGCAGAATGTGGGATTCTGTTTTCGCATCCATTCTGCTAGCCTGTGCCTTTTTATTGGGGAATTGAGTCCATTGCTGTTGACAGATATTAATGACCAGTGATTGTTACTTCCTGCCATCTTGATGTTGGTGGAAATAGTGTGTGAGTGAGCTTCTTTTCTTTTGTTTTTGCTGCAGGCATGCTATTTGCTTCCTGTGCTTTCTTGTGTGTAGTTAACCTCTTTGGGTTGAAGTTTTCCTTCCAACATCTTCTGTAGAGCTGCATTTGTGTATAGATATTGTTTGAATTTAGCTTTGTCATGGAATATCTTGTTTTCTCCATCTATGTTGATTGACAATTTTGCGGGGAATAGTAAGCTGGCCTGGCATTTGTGGTTTTTTAGGGTCTGCAAGATGTCTGTCCAGGCCCTTCTGGCTTTTAGTGTCTCTGAAGAAAAGTCAGGTGTTGTTCTGATAGGTTTGCCATTATATGTTATTTTACCCTTTTCCCTAGCAGCTTTTAAAATTTTCTTTGCTCTGTACATTTAGTGTTTTGATTATTATGTGGCGGGAAGATTTTCTTTTCTGGTCTAATCTATTTGGAGTTCTGTAAGCTTCTTGTACAGTTATAGGCATCTTTTTTTTTAGATTTGGGAAATTCTCTTCAATGATTTTGTTGAAGATATTTTCTGGTCCATGGAGGTGGGACTCTTCTCTTTCTTCTATTCCTATTATTCTGACATTTCGTCTTTTCATTGTGTCCTTGATGTCCTGAAGGTTTTGTGTCAGGACATTTTTAAATTTGACATTTTCTTTGACAGATGTATCCATTTCTTTAATTTTATCCTCTGAGCCTGGTGTCTCGGATTGGATTTTCTTCATTGCTTCAACTTCCCTTTTCAGGTCTTCCATTCCTTTAAGTGCTTTATTCATTTCTATCACCTCCTTTGCTGTATTTTGTTGTTGCTCTCTGAGGTATTTGTTTTCCTCCCTTAGGCCTTCTATTATTAATATAAGCGTAGGATTAAGGTCATTTTCCTTTGCTTCAATTGTGTTCGGCTGTCCAGAGTTATCTGTAGCATTATTGCTAGGATCTGGAGACATCTTATTGTTTTGTTTGTTTGTTTGTTTGTTTGTTTGTTTGTTTTACCATGTTCTTGTGTTGACCTTTTGTCATCTGATGGACCCAGGTGTTATCTGTTTGTTTCTTTTGTTACCTGACCTTGGTGCTCAGGAAAACTCCCTGCCCTGGGGGTTGGCTGATCCTGAGATCCTGTTGTTTACCTCCAAATGGCTGGCAAGTTCCTGTAATAGACTGACTGGCTCTTGGAGAGGAGGGTGGCTGATGCTCTCCTCAACTGCTTGTAACCCAATTGGACCAATATAGAGGGGATTGGAGTCGGGAGAGGGCTAGCCTCTGAGGACCTGGGAGCTGACAGGTCTCCTCAGAAAGGCAGGTAGAGCTGTGGTTGGGTCTGTGTTCTCCTCTCACTGACCCAGTCGTTCTGGCTCCCCAGCTAGGCTGACTATGCAGGCAGGGAGCTCCACCCACAACAGATGGCAGCCTCAGTGTGCCTGTTGCTGACTGCCTCAGATGCTTGGGTGCTAGGGTTAGTAACCCACTCGCCCCAGTATTTGTAGAGAACACACTGTCATGGGCTCTGTTTGCAGGTAGTCTTGGCTCCTAATTGCTTTGCTGTGACTGGGTTAGGTCTCTGCCTCTCCGCTCCTGTGCATACTGTGCTGCCATGTTGGAAACTCCGAAAAAAATAATCTCACTTACCTTTGCTCTTGTGGTGCGGCTGTTTTTCCCTCTTGGGTGTACAGTCCGAGTGCAGGCTGGATATCAGGCAGACAGGTGGGGCCGCTGGTCTGTGGCTGGAGCTGTGGGCTGGATCTGCTCCTGGGTTAGATCTCCTCTAGCCAGAGCTCCTCACCAGACCAGTGACAGAGCTGGCTGACCTCAGGGTGGTGTTCCCGGGAACTGCATGGGCTGTTTTACCTGGTGACCGGTCACAATATTCGCTGTGGGAATTCAGACACCGTCTGTGTTTCACTGTAGGCTAGGGCACCTCACATTCACTCCACAGTGACTAATCTCATTCACCTACTACTCAGATGCACTGCTCTATGGTCGGCGCCATCTTGGATCTACACTTATTTTCTTCTAGACTTCTCACCTTATGTTTTACCCATTGTTATTCTGTAATGCCTGAAGGATTTTTTCCTAATTTTATTATTTTTTTCATGTATTAGAGGTTTTTATTCATCATATAGTCACTGACATTTTCTTTCTATATTTGGTCTTGTAATATTTTTCCTTCTGTTTCTACTCCTAGATTTGAATTTTACACTCATCAAATTTGTTGAAATTTCTCATGAAGCTATTGCTAATATCAGTAGGCATCATCAATCAGGTGTTCAGTTTGCATTGAAAATTGTCAACATGCTGCTGACAGATATGCTAACTATTCAGATGCTGTTCTGCTATGTCTGTCACTGGGTGGCATTTTACCATATAAGGGGAAGCCTGCATATGACGATGTCACTTCATCTTTTAGAGTGATAACACAGCAACAGCTTTTGTTAGTTTGTAAAATACTGAAACAGATTGAAATCTTGGCAAGATATGAAGAAAGTACTTTCACAGGTTCTGCTTGTTGTAGTGCACCCTGTGTCATAAATGTTGCTGGAGAGAGACCTTGTGATCTACACTGTCCACACTGTGAGCAACACATCACTAAGCAAATGCTTTCTTTTCACCAATCTTACATGGCAAGATTAAGATAGTAGAAAAGAGAGTCATTAAACAGAACTCAATAATTGTTCTTTTAGAAGATGACTCCTCCATTTCTGCCTCTCTGTTGATTTTAATATGGATTAAATCATAACTGGGCCTCCATTCTTCTTATTGTTCAGCTTCCAGACTCGTTTTCAGAGTCTTGATATTCTTACTTCTATTTCTTAGGTAAAATGAAATTTATGTTCCTATTGTGCAGACTTTTTTTTTTGATCCCACAGACTACAAAGACCTTCTGAAAACTAGGTCAACTCGACTTGAGAAACAAGGCTTGGTGAAATTGGATGACCACAATGATGTTAAAAACTTGTAACAATGTGCTTATGCTAAATAATAACTGTAAAAGTTCCACGTTTGTATTAAGATTTGCTTGCTTGCAAAAGTCATGAAAGACATATGTAAGAATTTTCCTGCTGCAGCTTAATGTTGCTTTTCTCCTACTCCCATGGAGAATATGTTGACTTGGCCACAATAAAATCTTCTGCCTTGCAATACTGCTGTCTCTGAGAGGGTTTGGATCTGGACTCCAACACTATAGCAGTTTCTTCTAAATGGAAAACATAGAAGCAAGCAAAAAAAATCATAAATAGCAAATTGGGCAGGTAAAGGAATGGGGATAGATGTATGAAAAGTTGGAAGTGGAAGTGAACATGGTAAAAACTCATTGTATGAAACTCTCAATGGACTGATAAAAATAAACATGCTATGTGCTGTCATTGTAGATGAAGTGGTTTACAACAAGTACACTATCGTGGAAGATGAAGAGATTTACAATAAAGTTTTCTAAAGCATTGTCTCTTTTCACTTCAAGCCTAGGTATTGGAGAGGCAAAATAGGAACTCTGCTGCAGATTCCATGCATGGACAGCTGAGCTGAGGCACTTGGACTTCTCTATCAGCAAACCGTTTAAAAAGGTTGGGTGGTTCGCTTACAACCGTTAACATGTAAGTTCATCTCTTATCTTACTAGGGCAGGCATATGGGATTGGTCTAATAAATATTACCAATGCTAGAAAATAAATGCAAATTATTTTCTCATAAATATTTTTAACTCTCATAACTTGGAAGCCAACATTATGAAGGTGGCTTTAGGGAGGAGGCAATTCCAGAGTTAAATTGGTATCAGGATTCTCTTCCTTTCTTTTGTCTGGGATCTTCTAATTCTCAATAAACTTTGATTTAAAGAAATCTCCTTTCAGCATGTCAACAAAGAAAATTCTTGCCAGTTTCTAGCTTACAGGAGTCATTCAGATTTTAATAGCAAAAGAAGATATGCTGTCTGTAAGTGGCCAAATCCTCTAAACAGAAAAAGCTAGGTCTGTGGAATAGACAAAGTATCTCAGAAGAAGATATATGAGCTTACAAAAAGAACCCACACAAGTTTAAAAAGAAAGATATAATAATTGTGTCTCCAAAAGAATACTAGTGTAGTAGTAGTGCCTATAGTTGAATATGCTAGAAATTGTGACAGTTATATCTTGAAGAAGCTGAGAGTAAATCTGCTTCTAGAATGGTAGAGGGAGCCCCAAGAGGATTCGTTTTCCTCTGCAAAATAGCTTTCAACTCTGAAATACAAAAGAAAGAGTGAGAGTGAACAAAAGGAGGCAGATTCTGGAGAAATATCAAAATGTGTAAGAAAAATAACTGTGTGAATATCCCATTCTTACAACTGCTAACATGTAAGTAGCTAAAACCTAAAGCACCAATTTAAAAAGGTACTTTCTCACCAGAAGAACTAGAGAACAAAGTTCAGTGAAATCACACCTGATGGAAAACATGATGGGACAGGAATCCAGGAAAAGAAATTTCATGAGAAAACAGTTCCTAAATTCCATAAATAAATCCTATATATAAGTAGCTCACTATGAAATACATATATAAGTGAGGTAGAATTAAATATTGAATTAGGTAACAATAAAGAATTTAAATAGAAGCTGAAGCTGCTTTGATAAAGAGAATCTGTGACTTGAAGTCAACCAGCTTGTCTGTCAACTAAACAAACCATGTGCCCACTGTTTTGTGGAAAGTAATGGTCTCCAGTGTTGCCCTCTAGAATATAACTGAAGATTTCTTAATATTTGAAAAACTAGGTGTGGCCCACCCTGAAGAGACTAGACAATCTAAAACACATGGATTCTAAATTACCATCTGTGATAACAGAAAGCAAAAGAAGAATGCCCCCAAGAAGAATACTTACAGGAACAGCAAAGAATGACTAAAGAAAAGACATACAATATTATGGATGAATCTAAACAATAAGGCTGAGTGAAATCCACATACAAGAGTACATAGCACATTCATAATTTTACATATAAGACATTCTAGGGAAAGTCATGTCTAGGAAGCAAGGTTTAGGTTTAAACGGGCTAGAGCATGAAGGGACACTGTGGGGAGAGGGTAGGAATATCTCAAATTGTTGAGAAGTCTGAGTTACAGAAAGGTGTGTTTTCCAATACACAAATTATCATCATATGTAAATTATATTGTAAATATATTGAACTCTGGATAAGCATATATGTTGACCTATGTAAAAAGAAATATGGCTAATTAAACTATTTAACCAGTATTTATATTATCATTAATTGGTTTGGTGGCTAATCCTTAACCTGCCATTATAAATGAGCACACAGACACCATGTGGATTTTAACAAGCCTTGGCCTGAATTGTGCAGTCCTAGCCAATCTGAGCTAGCTCTTAATTCTATTATCCAAATATGACCCCATATATACATACATCCCCTTGGACTGCCATTTTCCATGCCATGCCGATGTTCCTGGCCATGTGGAATGAGGTTCCTTTTTCTAATCCATGGTGTGTGCCTCCTTCTTCCTGCTCCTGGCTGGAATGCTTTCTTCTTCCTGCTGCTGGATGGAATGCCTTTGTCTGTCTAAAGCACAGGCTTCCTGCTCTCTCTCAGGAAGTCCCACCTTTCTCTGTCTTTGCCCAATCTCAGGCCTCGGCATTTTATTTAACCAATTGGAGTCAATGTAAGTAACAGACAGAAAGCAGGACCAATTAATTAACATTTAGAATGCTTAACACTACCCCAATAATTCCCTCCTTTTGTCTAAAAAACGGCTAAAATTTTTAAACTCATATAGCAAAAAAAATAAGAACACATATGAAAGAATCAAGAAAATCATATATAAAAGTTATGCACATAATGTTTAGCCTATTTGTATCAGGCAATCTTGAAGAAGAAAAAATCATCTATCTATCTTGGTGTGTCTAAAGTTCTGAACCTAAATAATTTCTTTCATATCTTATATTTATAAACCTAAAGATTTTATTTAGACATGAAAATATCCTTTTAAATACTAAACAACTCAAGTTCAATTAAAATTTTATAACTATCATGCCTTCAACCCCATCAAAGACATAAGAAGGGATAAAGTTATTATTTGAGCAAGTAGGAAGCATAGGAGAGCAGCTTCCAAAAAGAAATATTACAGTTTGTTCCCCAGACAGTCCCAAATATCTCTTGATATCTTTGAAACATCATCTTCAGCCTTCTGGCCAAGCATTTTTCACAGACTAAAGTGTGCAGAAGGAAATAAGGATTTTCCCATTCTGTCTCTACAGAATCAGGACATCAACTTACCTGCAGTTAAGCTATGGTCTATCTTTGGACTTTACATAGTCTGTTAAGAGAGCAGGGGCATTTTTGCCCAGTAGGAATATCTCCTGATGGGAGATTTCTTTTTGAGGAATTATCTCCTGATGGGAGATTTCTTTTTGAAGAATTATCTCCTGATGGGAGATTTATTTTTGATGCTCATTGTCTTCTTACAAGTCAAATGGGAGCTGCCCAGAACTGACTGTCTTAAGTTAAACAATTCTTAAAATAAAAAAAACACCTTTTTTTCCTTTATTTTTTATTTCTTCAAGTTACATCTCAATTGCAGTCTCCTCCCTATTTCCCCCTCCAGTCCCACCCTCCCACCCTCAACTCCCCATCCTCTTCCCTTTTTTTTAAGTTTAAGGTATATCTTATTTCCCCCTACAGTTTCCCCTTTCAGTCCAACAAATGGCTCTTTCTCTTATAATAATAAATAAAATACAAAAAACAGAGGTAATTAGGCCACAGTTATGAGGGTTATATGGCTTAGCATACATTCCCAATATCCAGTCCATAGGTATTTGTCACCTGATTTTAACATTCTACTATCTAAATATCTCCATGAGTTTAAAGTTTTATATCTAACTCAACATTCATACTACCTTGCAACACAATTTTAAAAGCATCTTCTTAGATCTATAACACCCTCTTGACTCCCAAACAACTCAAAATTTAATTAAGAGGCTCTAGCTATCTGTTCTTCAACCACCTCAGAGACCTGAGAGGGATAAATATATCTGATTTTATAGGAAGTACAGAGACTGCATCTTTCAAAACTAAGAAATGACATACCAGTGGCTGCCTGGACAGTTCCCATTTTCTCTGCATACATTACAGTATCGATATTAAGTCGGTTCGCCCCATTTCTCTGACAGACATTGATTGTAGAGCAGGAATTATGAAGGACTTACCTACCCTGTCTTGGCAGAGCTAGGCTGTCGACTTACCTGCTTCCAGGTTTTGTCCTTTTTGGACAGCATTCTGTCTACAGTTGGAGCAAGGGGCTTTTCCTACCAAGAGATAGGCTTGCAACTAATTCAATCATCTCCCACTGGAGATTCTTCGATTCTCATCTTCTACTTGGGGTAGAATAGGCGGTGCTGTCAGGAATTGATATGTCTTGATATAAAAAAATCTAAAGTTAAGAAAACATTTTTGAATGCCATATTCTGCAGATCTCTTGAGGTTTATGAAGAGGCCCTATCTATCTCTTATATTAGGGTAAGCAGATGTTGCTTGTCTCTTGGCAACTTTATTTCTGATTAGCTTAGAAAATAACTATAACAGGCTATCATAGTACCTAACAGAATGACCGGCTTGCATAACTATTAGTTTACATTTCTTAATTATCCTAAACTGTTTATGACAATTAGTAGTAAAAGGCTGAAACGTCACATTTCATTTTTTTTTCTTTACTTCCTAACCCTTCCATCCCATTTCTCTGTGGTGGGGTAACCTTATATAACAGTCTCTCACCTCAGTTGAGAGGTCGTATGAGGGCCAAGAGCCTCCTCATTCATTGGATGTCTACGAGGCAGTACCATCAGTGAAGAGTGTCTCATTGCCCGGGAGAGAGAACTAAAAAAACAAACAAACAAATAAGCAGACAAATAGATAAAAAGACTAAAATATAGAAAAAAATATAAAAATAGTTAAATAAATAAAAATAAAAAATAAAAAGTCTATGTTCAAGTTCCCTTTGGTGTGTTAGTTGTAGTATCGATACCTTCTACTATATAGCTAAAATCATACTATAAGTGAACAGATGCCATATGCATCCTTTTGAGTCTGGGTTAGCTCACTCAGGATGAGATTTTCTAGTTCCATCCATTTGGCTACAAATTGCATAATTTCATTGTTCCTGATAGCTGTATAATATTCCATTGTGTAGATGTACCACAGTTTTTTAACCCATTCTTCGGTTGAGGGACATCTGGGTTGTTTCCAGTTTCTAGCTATGACAAATAAGGCTGCTATAAACATAGATGATGAAACTTCCTTATGATTCCGTGAAGAGGCATTTGGGTGTATTCCCAGAAGTGGTATGGCTGGGTCCTGGGGCAAAGCTATTCCAAGTTTTCTAAGATATCGCCAGACTGGCCTCCATAGTGGTTGCACAAGCCTGCACTCCCACCAGCAATGTGCTGCAGACCACGGTGTAGTGGTCTCAGCAACCGAACCAGGTTTCAAGAAGTTTTCAGGTGGGGAGTGGATTCGGCGTGACAGACAACACAACTCAAGAGAAGTTTCAGTGTTGCTGCAAAGTTTTACTTTTTTTCAAAGCAGAATTTATACAGTAAAATCAGGAAGTGTGATCATAGTTACATAGCCAAAAGCATAAACATATGTTGCTAAGAAATACCTGCTGATCTTGGAAAGAACATTGAGCTTCTTGGTGGCCCGATTGACTGTGGTCAACGAACCGGACAGTTTCTAACCATTGTGTTTTATTTTGAAACAGACCAGTATTTCAATGTCTTTTTTCTAAATCTCTTTTTACTTCCTCAATTGTTTTTCATAACCATGAACGCTTATTTGCTTTCCCTTTTACACTAGCAAGTATTGGAATGTTTTTTGATAACTTTAACAATATCTTCTAATGTTTCAGCTTTATTCAATGTCTACCAGGGAGGACGTGATCTCCTAAGTCTTTTCATGAAACCTAAGCTATTCTTTTACCATCATCTATCATTTTCATAGGAACACCAGGTACATAGAATTTATTTGTTAATGTTCTCCGTTTTCTTTTGTATCTAGGCTGAGATCCTAACTCTTTTTTCCTGTAGAAGATTAATAGCTTCATGTACTAGCATATTAGAATTGTTCTGTATTATTTGTACAAACTGTTGCAAAGGACTATTATCTGCATCTGAATTATTTATAGTTAGTATAATGTTTGGGTTTCCTGAAACATCTAGTCTTTCTTTTTGTGGGGCTGTTGTCATCTGTTCAGGGGTAGACAGCGTATTTTAAGTTTCTTTTTCAAGTACTATACTTTTTGGAAATCTTGTATAAGCTATGAGATAAAGTAAGCATCCAAAAGTGAAACCAAGCCCTCCGAACATCCCCAACCTTTCCAGCTCCCCAGGAGACCTGATGATTCGCCCCCACAAATATCCAGGCTTCCGTCCAGCACCCCTTTTGGCTAATGGGTCATTCTTCAGGGCCTGGAAAAGCCCAGAAGAACCCCCCAGCCGTACAACACACATGTTTGTCACACAGCGGTCGTAGCCTACACTGCTGGCGAGACGGGTGTGACAGCAATGGAGTAGGGTACCCCTTTCTCCATACCCTCGGCAGCATGTGCTTTGATTTGAGCAGATTTGAGCTTTTGATCTTAGCCATTCTGACAGGTGTGAGATGAAATCTCAGAGTCGTCTTGAGTTGCATTTCTCTGAGGATTAAGGATGTTGAGCATTTCTTCAAGTGTCTCTCAGCCATTAGGGATTCCTCCTTTGTGAATTCTCTATTTAGCTCTGTCCCCCATTTTTTTGATTGGATTATTTGGTTTCTTGGCATTTAATTTCTTGAGTTCTTTGTAGATTTTTGATATTAGCCCTCTGTCAGATGTGGGGTTGGTGAAGATTTTCTCCCAGTCTGTAGGCTGCCGTTTTGTTTGAATGACAGTGTCTTTTTCCTTCCAGAAGCTTTTCAGTTTCATGAGGTCCATTTATTGATTGTTGATCTCAGTTCCTGAGCTGTTGGTGTTCTGTTCAGGAAGTTGTTGCCTGTGCCAATGAATTCAAGGGTTTATCCCACTTTTTCTTCTAGTAGATTTAGTGTGACCAGCCTTATGTTAAGGTCTTTGATCCACTTGGACTTAAGTTTTGTACAAGGTGATAAGTATGGGTCTAATTTCATTCTTTTACAAGTGGACATCCAGTGGGACCAGCACCATTTGTTGAAGATGCTGTCCTTCCATTGTGCCATTTTGGCTTCTTTGTCAAAAATTAGGTGGCCATAAGTGTGTGGGTGTATTTCTAGATCTTCAATTCAATTCCATTGATCTACTGGTCTGTTTCTGTACCAATACCATGCTGTTTTTACAACTATTGCTCTGTAATACAGCTTGAAATCTGGGATGGTGATACCTCCAGATGTTTTTTTATTGTACAGGATTGATTTAGCTATTCTGGGCTTTTTGTTGTTCCATATGAAATTGAGAATAGCTTTTTCAAGTCTATAAAAAATAAAAAATTGTGTTGCTATTTTGATAGGAATTGCATTGAATCTACATATTGCTTTTGGTAGGATGGACGTTTTTATTATGTTGATCCTACCTATCTATGGCATGGGAGATCTTTCCATCTTCTAAAGGCCTCTTCCATTTCTTTCTTCAAGGTCTTGAAGTTCTTGTTGTATAGGTCCTTTACTTGCTTGACTAGAGTTACCTCCAGGTATTTTATGTTGTTTGTGGATATTGTGAAGGGGATTGTTTCCCTTATTTCTTTCTTAGCCCATTTGTTTGTTGTACAAAGAAGGGCTTCTGATTTTTTTTTAAATTAATTTTGTATCCAGAAACTTTGCTGAAGGTGTTTATCAGCTGTAAGAGTTCTCTCGTGGAATTTTTGGCGTCTCTTATGTATACTATCATATCACCTGCAAATAGGGATAATTTGAATTCTTCGTTTCCGGTGTTTATCCCCTTGATCTCCCTTAGTTGTCTTATTGCTTTAGCAAGAACTTCAAGTACTATATTGAAGAGATATGGTGAAAGAGGACATCCTTGTCTTGTCCCTGAGTTTAGAGGAAATGCTTCAAGCTTCTCTCCATTTAATTTGATGTTGGCCACTGGCCTGCTGTATATTGCCTTTATTATTTCTAGGTACGGTCCTTGTATGCCCGTTCTCTCCAGAACTTTTAGCATGAAGGGGTGTTGGATTTTGTCAAATGCTTTTTCTGCATCTAGCGAGATTATCATGTGCTTTTTTTCTTTCATCTTGTTTATATGGTGAATTACGTTGACAGACTTTCGTATGTTGAACCATCCCTGCATTTCTGGGATGAAGCCTACTTGATCATGGTGTATGATACTTTTGATGTGTTCTTGAATTCGACTTGCTATTATTTTATCAACTATTTTTGCATCTATGTTCATGAGGGTGATTGTTCTGAAGTTCTCTTTCTTTGTTGGGTCTTTGTGTGGTTTAGGAATCAGGGTGACTGTGGCCTAATAGAATGAGTTTGTCAATGTTCTTTCAGATTCTATTTTGTAAAAGAGTTTGAAAAGTATTGGTGTTAGCTCCTCTTTGAAGGTCTGGTAGAATTCCGTGTGAAAGCCATTTGGCCCTGGGCTTTTTTTGGTTGGGAGATTTTTTAATGACTCTTTCTATTTCCTTAGGGGTTATAGGGCTGTTTAATCTGTTTATCTGATCTTGATTTAGCTTTGGTAGGTGGAATCTATCAAGAAAATTGTCCATTTCACTTAAATTTTCAAATTTGGTGGAGTATAAACTTTTAAAGTAGTATCCAAATATTCTCTGGATTTCCTCAATGTCTGTTGTTATTTCTCCCTTTTCATTTCTGATTTTGTTGATTTGTGTTTTCTCCCTCTGTCTTTTAGTTAATTTGGCTAAGGATGTGTCTATTTTGTTTGATTTTCTCAAGGAACCTACTCTTGGTTTCACTGATTACTTGTATAGTTCTTTTTGTTTCTAAGTTGCTGATTTCAGCCCTAAGTTTGATGATCTCCTGCCTTCTGCTCCTCTTGGGAGTGTTTGCTTCTTTTTTTTCCAATTCACCCAGTTTAGCTGTTAATTCGCTAATATGAGCTGTCACAATTTTCTTTTTGAAGGCACTTAGTACTATGAAATTTCCTTGTAGCACAGATTTCATTGTGTCCCATAAGTTTGGGTATGTGTGTCTTCATTGTCGTTGGATTTTAAGAAGTCTTTGATTTCCTTCTTTATTTCTTCCCTGACCCAGTGGTCATGTAGTAAAGAGTTGTTCAATTTCCATGTGAGTGTAGGCTTTCTCTTGATTCTTTTGCTATTGAAGTCCCACTTTATTCCATGGTGGTCTGAAAAGATACAAGGGGTTATTTCAATTTTCTTGTATCTGTTGAGGATATCTTTGTGTCCAACTATATGGTCGATTTTGGAGAAGGTTCTGAGAAGATGGTGTATTCTTTTGTGTTTGGGTGAAACGTTCTGTAGATATCTGTTAGGTCCTTTTGGTTCATGATCTCTGTTAGACTCATTATTTCTCCGTTTGGTTTCTGTCTTGATGATCTGTCCATTGTTGTGAGTGGGTTGTTGAAGTCTCCCACTACTAATATGTTGGGATCGATGTGCGATTTAAGTTTTAGAAGCGTTTCTTTTATAAATTTACGTGCCTTTGTATTTGGGGCGTAGATGTTCAATATTGAGATGTCCTCTTGATGGATATTTCCTTTATCGAGTATAGCCCTTCTCTGTCTTTTTTTATTAACTTCAATTGGAAGTCTATTTGGTTTGAATTGGGGTGGCTACTTCAGCTTGCTTCTGGGTCCATTTGCTTGGAAAACATTTTCCCAGCCCTTTACTCTGAGATAGTGTTTATTTTCAATAGTGAGATGTGTTTCTCTTATACAGCAAAAAGATGGGTCTTGTTTACAGATGCAGTCTGTAAGTCTGTGTCTTTTTATTGGTGAGTTGAGTCCATTGATGTTGATGGATATTAGTGACCAGGGGTTGTTATTTCCCATTATTTTGGTATAGCTGGTTGTCTTGTGTTTCTTTTTGTTTACTTGCTGTGGAGGTTTCTATTTCCTCTGTTTTCTTGGGTGTAGTTATCTTCTCTTTGTTGGAATTTTCCTTCTAGGATCTTCTGTAGGGCTGGGTTTGTGGGGAGATATTGTTTGAATTTGATTTTGTCATGGAATATCTTGTTTACTCCATCTATGTTGATAGAGAGTTTTGCTGAGTATAGTAGTCTGGCTGGGCACCTATGTTCTCTCAGGGCTTGTAGGACATCTGTCCAGGAACTTCTAGCTTTTAAAGTTTCTGAGGAGATGTCAGGTGTGATTCTGATGGGTCTGCCATTGTATGTGAGTTGGCCTTTTTCTCTTACAGCTTTTAATATCCTTCCTTTGTTCTCTACATTTGGAGTTTCTATTATTATGTGGCGAGAGGAGTTTCTTTTCTGATCTAATCTGTTTGGTGTTCTGTAAGCCTCTTGGATTTTTACTGGCATCTCTTTCTTTAGGTTTGGGAAGTTTTCTTCTATGATTTTGTTGAAGATATTTCCTGGACCATGGAGTAGGGAGTCTTCTCTTTCCTCTATGACTGTGTTTTCTTTATTGTTTCCATTTCTATTTTCATGTCTTGAATGGTATTGTTGGTTTTGTACATTTCCTTCTCTAGTTTGCTTGTTTTTGCCTGGAAATCTTTCATTGCTCTCTCCTTTTCCTGTTCAAGCTGAGTCACCTTGGCTTGGAGCTCTTTAATGGTGTTATTCATTGTTTTAACTTGTAAAATTGTGGCTTCTTTGAATTCCTGTATAGATTTAAGTTCTTCTTGAAGGGACTCTATCACTTTCCATAATGTAGAATTGTCATCGTTTTCATGTGTTTCAGCTGTGGTGAAGTTGTTCGGGCTGGATGGAATAGCATTGCTTTCTTTTGTTGGAATCATTTCACTCTGTTCTTTTTTTTTTTTAGTCTGGGGCCTCTGGCCATGTGGAATTTTTTAGCTGTCTTCTGGACTTGGTTCTAAAGGGGACGCTTTGGTGTAGGATTCGAGTTGCCTTACTCCACCCCTATAAGGTGAGTCTTTCAGCCCCACCTCCTCGGTGGAGACCTAACTAATCCAGGTGGTGGAGCTGTGTACAAGTAAGCTCTGGTTCCCCACCAGAAGGGCCAGTACTAGTACAAAAGTCCGATATATGACAGTTTCAAATATCTCGCAGTTTCCCCAGGGTTGGTTCCTGTGGTGGGTAAATCTGCCCTTCACCCCCTATAGCCTTGCCACCCCCGTGGCTTGGAAACTGGCCAGTGACATCACAGCAGTGGCTTGCAATCTGCAGTCTGAAGGCACTTTGCAGCCAAGCTGCGCTCACTTCCAAGGGTCGCAACCTTTCACTGGATAGCTGGATCATCTGTGCAAGACCTGGGGGTGCCCAGCAGGGTGGGGATTATCTCTGCGTGGGATCTGATTCTGCCCGCTAGGTATTAGATTGGAACTTACCCCGAGTCTCTCCTGGTGGGGGATGGGGGGATCCCAATTCCTGGGTCCAGCGGCTTCCTTGCGTGTCCGAGAGTGGGAAGGAGCATCTTGCTCATCTTGCTCAGGGACCCTCAGTGGTCCCTGGGTAGATGGGTGAGATTTAGAAGGGGTTGAGCCATTTGTACAGCGTCCTTCAACACTCACTGCCCTGTGACTGTTAACCCTGAAATCAACATACGTCTGCACATGCCGCCGTCATCTTGGATCCCCCCAACAAAAACACCTTTAAATTCGATTTTCTGTATGCCTCTGAGGGTTTTGAAGACATCTACTATTTTATTTATAAATCTATCTATCATCTATCTATCTTTGAACAAGCAAACTGTATATTTTAACCATTCACTATATGTTTAACCCATTAAGCCTATTTTGTGATAAATTAAGACTAGTATTTGACATGACCAGAAGCTTGACTGGCCAGCTATCAACCTGTATTACCAAGACTCCTAAATAGATTTCAATAGCAACACATAAAAGGATTGGAAGT
This sequence comes from Lophiomys imhausi, assembly GCA_907164525.1. Lineage (NCBI taxonomy): Eukaryota > Metazoa > Chordata > Mammalia > Rodentia > Muridae > Lophiomys > Lophiomys imhausi. Next base: position 1,164,557 of record CAJQZJ010034450.1, read on the forward strand.
AAACCTATACTTTTAAATGAGTTGTATAGGCACAATACCTCATATAAGAGTTGAAATATACTTATTAGGTGTAAAATGTAAAATTCTATACTAATGAATCAAACTTAATCTTATTTTTGTATCAATATACAAAATTCTATACCAATGTATTAAAAGATAACCTTATTTAAAGAATAACAATAGTTTTGAGTTTTGTAACAGATTCAATAATCTATCCTTATATCTTCTAATTTCTATATTATATACATATATTCCCCTCTTTTTCTTTTCAAGTTGTTTCCCCCTATATAAAAGAGAAAGAAGGATAGAGAAAGGAAAAGAGATCTCCAAGTCTAACTTTCTATACCTTGCTTAAAAAGACAATATAACAATTTGTAACCATTACCCCTAAACAATATTTATAACACATCAAATGATCAAAGAATCATCCACCCCACTTTTTGGGAATGAGACGTCGCTCTCTTAAAACTGCTTCCTGCTGAATTGGGACACATAAAACCTGTTTAGGGGCCCAAATAAAATGTAAAAAAAAAAATGGTTAAGCAAGTAAATTGCAACATTTGTTGTCCAGTCTCTATGTGCTCAGCAATTTGAATGTCCTGAGCAGTTTGTACTTCGAAGCTGGATTTTGGTAGGAAAGTTCAGTCCTTGAGGCTGGACCATCTCAGCAAGCTGTTTGAAGTTGTTCTTGGTGCAGATTTTTTAGGAAACATCTATTGAGACATTCTATGAGGCTGGATCATCTGGGTTACTTGTCTTCTTTGGACTCTGGTCCTGTTGTTCTGAAAATATATAATTTCTCACAAGTAACATATAGTTCTGCAATTACCAAAAATGCCTTGGATGTGCAGGATGCACATATCAATTAAAGAATATTTTCTGTTCTTTGTTTGAACAGAAGAAAGACATTTGTAATTCTCAATGCCATATAAAAGGATGACATGTAATAGTAAGGCTCTATGAAGTTTAAGTATTCTCCTCTAAAATTGACATACATTTATTAATTGATTAAAACAGGTTTATTCTGTGTTGTTCTGGCTTTTTGTAGATTAGGTTGGCCTCAAACTCAAAAGGAACCAATCGGTCTCCCAAGTGCTGGGATTAAAGGCATGTACCATCACACCCAGCAATTAACATCTCTTTTAGGGGCAAAATATCTCTTGAAACCAGTTCTTCAGTAGGAACCCCACACATGTGACTGGCTTGTGACCCCTTTCTCTTTATGTAAATTTAAGATTATGTGTATTTATCCATTAGATCAGTAAGGACATTATTAAACTTAACATCAAGGAAAAAAATGTGTCATTTTTGAATTCTAGACTGTCTTTAGCAAGCAGCCTTATCTTATCAGTAAGGTTCCCGCCCTGCCTTCTTTGTTTAAAACAGGCTGGTCTAGAATCCAGAGATCTGCCTGTTTCTTCCTCTAGTGTGATGGGATTAAGGGATTAAGGGTGTGTGTCAGTACCACCCTGCTCAAATATTTCACTTAAATCCCAGATATTAGCATCTCTGTAACCCAGAGAGCAACTTTGAACTGTAGTGACAATTTGAAATCTGCCCAAAATCTTCAAAAATCTGTTTCAGCAATGCAAACCAGAAAAATATTCTTTCTACCTCCCAATATAGGCAAATCAAAGACATCTAAAGAAAAATCAAGCAAAGAAACAGCATTCCAAAAGCCTTGGCATGTCTAACCATGCTGTACTTAAAGCTTTGTTCATTATTCCTTAGAGTCTAGTTTTGGCTGCATTTCATTGGTGGGCCTATACCAGAAACTCCTGACAGGCACCTAGTACACAGGATGCTCTTAGCTCCAGCTGCCATCAATTTTGTATTATCTATTGGGAAGGGCCTCCTTCCTACCTTCATTATCATCATTGGCAATTTATCATTCCATCTGTAAATTCTTTCCTTTAAAACTATCCTAGTATGAACTTTCTCAAAAAAGATACATAGAACCACAATTGTCAAGGTAAAAATCATTTGCATGCTAAGAGGAACAAACTCAATTGGAATCCAAAAGTACTGAGGCATTATGAATTCCTCCATTTTTAATCTAGGCTGTTAATTCTGCTTTCAAGCTGTTTAGAAGGCTGCCGGTTTTTTAGTAGGTAAGGAGAGCTAAGCTTTATCCCATTTATGCTCTCTCTCAGGAAGTCCCACCTTTCTCTGTCTTTGCCCAATCTCAGGCCTCGACATTTTATTTAACCAATCAGAGTCAATGTAAGTAACAGACAGAAAGCAGGACCAATTAATTAACATTTAGAATGCTTAACATTACCCCAACAGACCTACTTAGGGGAAAGTGAATTATTTTCTACCATTTAATTTAAAATGCATAGATACTAAGGAAGACTTATGAATGAGTAGAGGGATGTATACATATGATAGAATAAGTAGCATAAAAATAATGATAAATTTAAGTGGTAGAGAGCTGTGTATATGTATGTTTGTACAAATACATACCTAATAGATTACAAATAAGTCTGAAAAACTTCAATTTGTCTTCTTAGTCAAATTTCTTGTAACAAATACCGTCAAGAAAGAAGCCATGGAGCAGAGTTTTAAAACATGGATTTGGCAGTAAGATACATACCAACCAAGAGAGTGGTGCTTAAGAACCTTTTGATAAACCCACATCTCTCTTTCCCTGTCAGAGTTCCTGTATCCTCGTCCATGTCATATAAATGTTCCAACCTCTACTGACAATAAGGGTGCTTGTGCTAAGGACTGAATTGCTTGTGATGGTTAATTCCCAACAACCCTTTCCAGCAATACATTTGGCAATCCCCAGTGCTTTTCCCCAAAGAAGAGATATAGAAGCCTAGAAAAGAAGATTCTGAGTTATAGAAAGGTGTCGTTTCCAATACACAAATTAGATTCATGCATAACACCATATGTGAATTATATTGTAAATATATTAAACTCTGTATAAGCATATATGTTGACCTACTTAGGGGAAAGTGTATTATTTTCTACCATTTAATTTAAAATGCATAAATACTTAGGAAGACTTATGAATGAGTACAGGGATGTATAAATATGAAAAGAAGCTTCCTAAAATATATACATTCATCAGTAAATATTAACTGCAGTTAACAAATAGTGGGAGAGACAATGCCCCAAAGAAATATCATATACAACTAAGTAAAGCCTGAGCACCAGGAATGAGTTACATCTTGGTGAATTGTTGAATATCATCATTTTCTTTATCTCTTCTTTGGGGAAAAGCACTGGGGATTGCCAAATGTATTTCTGGAAAGGGTTGTTTGGAATTAACCATCACAAGCAATTCAGTCCTTAACACAAGCACCCTTATTATCAGCAGAGGTTGGAACATTTATATGACATGCACTAGGATACAGGAACTCTGACAGGGAAAGAGAGATGTGGGTTCATCAAAAGGTTCTTAAGCACCACTCTCTTGGTTGGTATGTATCTTACCTTACTCTCCTCTGTATACAACATCTAAGCTTAGTGGTGATTTTTAGCCACTATAGTAAGGTATAATTGGCATACTCAAAACGTGTGTTTTCCTCTAAGTCTTTGCTTCCCTGTACTCATCTGTGTCTGTTAAAGGCACCAGCATCCCTCTCTGACTCTCTCATACATCCTAGAACAGAGACATCATAACTGTTGTCTAAATTATCTCATAATCCATCCACATCCTAATTATTTTTCTCCTCTAGATTCTGGCCCCTTTCAATAATTTTAATCTCTCAAGTTCACTAATGTCTGATGTGTTTATGCTCAAATTATTAGTCAATCTAGTGTACATTTGACTCTGTTAGATGTTTTATAAATTTTGCAACTCCACTTTTAGGCACATATGTATTCTGATTCTTAAAATTCCTTGATATATTGTTCATCACGAACATAATCACTTTAATGTATTTCCTCTACAATTTTTCAAATAATATTGAAATTGTTGTCATGGCTTATTTGCATAATTTTATCATACCTCCATATATAAATATGTTTACATTTCTTTTCAAACTATGTTCACTTAAGTACTTCCAATAAATGATGTTATATTCTGTTTTTATAGTTAATACAGGAGTTTGAATTTTATTTGCATTTATATTAAATTCCAAAGTTCCAGTCAGTAATACATTTTGCTAATTTCTTTAATCAAGTGTTGATTCTCACACTTTATTAGATACTCTTGGACTGTTTTTAAAAGAACAACATATTCCAGAGTGTTTTTCTTTTGTCAGTAGCATGTAATGTTTGAAATGGTCTATGGGTCCCATTTGGCCAACAATTCACCAAGATGTAACTCATTCCTGGTACTGGGGCTTTACTTAGTTGTATATGATATCTCTTTGAGCCTTTGTCTCTCTCACTATTTGTTAACTGCAGTTAATTTTTACTGATGCATGTATATATTTTAGGAAGCTTCTCTCATGCAATACATCCCAACCACAGTTTCCCCTCCCTCCTCTCCTCCTAGCTCTCAGCCCCTTCCCCACCTTCCTGCTCCTGGAGATCCACTCTCTCTCTCTCCGTTTCCTCTTCATGAAAAAGCATACCTTCAAGAGAGGACAGTCAAACAGGACAAAACAAGATGAAAGACAACAAGGTGAAAGCTCTCATATTGAGGCTGGACAAGGCAACCATATAGGAAAGAGTGTATGCCTACACCATATAGGCAGTAGGTGTATTCCCAAGAGTATTTTCAAAGGATGTTTTTGTGATAAACTGCCTGAAGATATACCTTTTAAGCTGTTGAATTTTAATGCTAGTTTAACTAGACATAAAACTCCAGATTAATGCTAGTCTTTTAAAGCTTGCCTTTTTCTTTCCCTTAGAATTTTCATGTCAATCTGATTGATCCTTGATTTTTTTTAAAGTATGTTGTTATTATTGATCAGTTTTTAATGTTTTTCTTTGTTGTATGTTTCGCTCCTTCTGCAACTTCAAATATAAGGACAATTCAAGTTCCAATTCTATCTCTTAATTACAATTTTTATCTTTTATTCTGAAAGTGTTTCCTCACAATGATTTTCCATTTTTTCTCTGAGATTTTCATACAGTGTATTTTGGTGATACTCTCTTCCTCCAACTTGTTCTAGATCTACCCTTCCATACTTACCTATATTCACATACTTTTTTGTTCCTAACCCATCAAGTCCCATTTATGCTGCTCATATACTTGTGAATGTGTGATCATCAACTGAGGCATGGTCCTACTCTCTTAAAGGAAACTTACTCTCCTTCTCTCAGTAGTGCTTTAGATGGAAATGGGACTTTGTGTCCACCTCCCCTCTCCATCCTAGGATTTGGTCTTGCTTGTGCTTGAAGTTTTTGTGTGTGCTGTTACAAATGCTGAGAGTTCATATGCACATTTTCCCACACTGTGTCTAGAAAACATTATTTTCTTTGCTTCTTGATCTTAGAACCTGTCACCCTCTCTTCTACAATGGTTTCAAAGTCTTAGGAATTGAGGATGCGATATGGAGAGTCTATTGAGGACTGGACATTCAAAAGCCTCTCATTCTCTGTTCCATGTGTCTTTATTAATTGGCATCTGTCGAAAAAAAAAAAAAACTCCACCCCAGAAGAGTGGGATGGAAGGGTTAGGGGGTAGAGGGTGGGAGGGCAGGACTAGGAAGGGTAGAAAGAGGACACTGTGATGGAGATGCAACCTGAAGCAATAAATAAAATTTAAAAAACAAACAAACAAATAAAAAACAGAAAAACCTTTTTAAATAAGAGTTGAGTTAAAAGATGCACTCATCTATTGGTACAACTAAAAGTCATTAGATTTTGATTAATACTATGTCCATTTATCAGAATAAAAGAAGCCCATTCTCCCATAAGGCTTATTACTTGTTTAGCCATAAAATGTTGGCCCAGATCACACTTCTATGTAGGCTTTAAATACAATCAGAAAGTGGTTAATTACTCCTATGGCATTCATGTCACTATTGTACCAGTGGGCATGCCTTACCAAGCCAGACATATATGTAGATCACAAGGTTCATAACTGGATAATGTTGATGATTATTTTTTTTCCTCAGGCAGTGTACATAGCACCTCTCAGCACTGTAAAGTTAGCCAGTAAGGATGAAGTTTACAGGTCAGTATTGTATTTGTATTTCTCTGCCATTCAATCCATTCCAAATTTCAACTGTGTAGATATTTTCAGTATCTCCAATTGATTCTATATTTGTTGGTGGTGTTTTGTTTTGGTTTGGTTTTTTTCTAGACACGGTCTCACTATGTAGCTCTAGCTGCTCTGGAACTTAATATGTAAACCAGGCTGGTCTTGGCCTCACAGAGATTCATCTGCCTCTGTTTCCCAAGGACTGAGACTAAAGCTGTGTGCTACTATGTCTGGTCTATTTTTTTGTAACAGTTTCTCTGGTTTTCACTGATCTAATATTCTTTGCCATAGTTCTTGGAAAATTTAACACTTTTAGATCTGAAAACTACATTTTATTGATTAATTTTGTTCTTTAACCATTTTATACATGAATAGAATGTATACTACTTACTCTTTCCTCACTACTGTCATCTATCTCTCTCTTAGTCCTGCCACCACACCACACCCCTGCCAGTCCCTTTCCCAGGTTCATGCCTTTTGGATTTTTTTCCCCATGGGCCATTTTGTTCACCCAGGGCCACCTGTGTGAGTGTTGGATTGGAGCTGTCCATTTTAAACTTCTTCTCCTTCTTTTCCTCTTCCTTATTCTTCTTCAAATATGGTTTAAATTTAGGTACATATACCTATCTCTACCTCTAGCTGTCTTCCTTCCATAGCTATTATGCCCTGAACATCTTTCAGAGTTTTCTTTGTTAACATATCTCCATGAATATTTTATGTACCTCTATTAGTAATGTGACTTTGGAAGAAATGGCAAATTTCTACATGCTGGCCTGTGCTTCTAAGTAGTGATAGAGAATCCTACTTGTGTGTATTGTGTGTGGGAGTGGGAGTGGGTATAATGCTGTGGAAATGCACAATTAGGAGCAGAAAGCCTCTGGAATTATTGCTTGCATTTACCTACCTTAGCTCTGCCCTTGATTTGGAGCTGTTAGATGTAATTGCTCATAACTTAATGTGTTCCATGAGGCGGGAACATGTAGAGTGGGATAGGCCTACTGAACTTGTGTAAAGCTGCCTTCCATCTCAGAAGCTTTAGCATGACACTTAGCTTTTTATTATCTTCCACAAGAGGTTTCTCTGGCTATTCTTTTTCTACTTTATAATTTAATAATCTCCCTAAGCCTATATTAGAAAAACCAAACAACCAATGAAAAATTTCTCCTCTGCTCCACGTCCTAATGCCTGTGTTGTTACCTAAAACATACAAGTGGACACAGCACATTTGCCCCTGATGTTGCTCTGTTTCTGGGGTTTCTTTGTTTGTTTGATGGATTTCTCTCTTTTATCACTGAAACACTTTCAGGTATGGATCTGAAGAATAAGCCACAAGCAACTTCACATTGGCCAGCTTTCCACCTACACGAATGTACTCAGATGCTCTTGCATGTCTCTGGTCGTCTTCAGATAAATCACCTTCAGCCACATTTCAGAATGAGAGCTTTTCCTTCTCAGGGAAGGTGAAGATCACCAATTTGTAAGCTCTTCCTTCCCAGGTCCTTCTGATTCTTTAACTTCATCTAAGTCAGATGACAGAATGACTCAGAAATTCTTACACTTCGTAATAGATGCACTACAAAGACACTCTCATGGAACACCCTGTCCATTCTCCAATGGAAACCCCAGACATTATGCTCTCCTACCTTGAGGGACTACAATTTTTTTCTTGAAGCTGTGATTTGTATAGTAAAAAGGACCATGACTTAGCATTCGGGATTTCATCATGAGACTCTTGTTTTTGTTCCTTCTTTTGTGGGTGGGTCATTTTTCATTTGTTGTTTAAGTTGTGCCCAACTTGTAAAATATGTACAATAGTATATAAATGTCCCATGATAAAGATTTTATGAAATGAAGACTAGTAAATTTTTTTAAAGATTAGTGAGAAGTTATTTATTTACATCTGAATCACCTCTCTTCTATAAGGTTTTAGGTTTTGTTTCAACTACTTTTTTAAGCCAGGTAGAATTTATCTTTGTTTTTTTTTTTTTTTACCAACTTTTCATGGTATCCTCTTACTAGTATTTTTAGAGGACTTATCTCATTTTATCTGAGCTGTAAATTTAGGTAGAAATCTTAATTCTGTTTATTACTGTGGTTGTTCATTGATACAGAAACTTACTGTGGAGCTCTGAATAGGCTGGCTTCAAATTCATGATCCTCCTGCCCACCACACCTGGCTAGTTTCTACCTTCCTCTAGAAAATATACAGCGAAGTTTTACAAATTGTATCTACTGCCTGTTGGTGTATAATCCACACTACCATCTACATTCATACAATGAAAAAAAACATGCAAGTTTAGAAATTTTTGTTTGCACAAACAATATGACATAAAACTGTAGAACTTTATTCTTTTGTTTTTTTTTTAACTAGAAGTCCTAAATCTGGAGATACTGGGAAAGGAATCTATTTCATGCTTGGTGGCTGTTGATAATCCTTGGAATGCCTAAGGTTATTAAGCTGAATCACTCCCATTATCTTGACATTGTCACCTATTCTTCTAGCCATGTCTTTTGTCCCTTATCTCTTCTAAAGACTTTGTTATTTGATTTAGGTCCCCCTGGATATCTTATGATGATTTTATCTCAAAACTTTTAACTTAGTTTTGTTTTACAAAAGACTCCTTTTCCAATTAGGTAACACTCACGGGGTCTCTAGGAAGTTGAATGCAGACCTATCTTTTGGAGGATTCATCATTCTATCTGTAAACATGTCAAATAAAGAATGTTTTAAATTTAAGATTCACAAGGACAAAAATTATGTGCTTAACTTAATGTTATTCTACACCACAATGCCTGGTATTTAAGTAAATTTTGGTGAGTCTTTTTTAATTCTATGATTGAATGGACTTTGTTTCTAAGTATTGTGAAGAAAATTAAATTTTGGCTTTATTACTGAAATCCTGATAATGTCCTCATTAAAAAAAAAAAAAAAAAAAAAAAAAAAAAAAACAGCTACCAGAAATCTTAATGTTTAAGACTGGCAAGAATTCTGCTAGTGGTTTATGTTTGGCTGGGTTGATGCCAGAAGATGGCCAAGGCTTCATTCTGTATTCTAAAAGAATAACTTATCTCTCTTGTAGCTACTGTAAAAAGTTACCATGGTAAGAATCTTCTTGGTAAGAAGATTTTTTTCCTGATAAAACAACAGTGAAGGATGACAGATTATGTCCTGTTGGAAACATCCACCTGCAAAAGACCATACATTTTTTAAAATCAAAACAATATGAGTTCAGTTTTAACCCATGTGCTCCCCATGAAGAGACAGTGGCTATGGTATGAGAAGAGCATCCATTCTTCAAATTTCATCTGCTGGTCTCCCAGCGATGCTCTGATTAGCTAACATTCACTGAGAAGTTAAGAGCTGCAGGGTATCCCAGTGATTAGGACAGATAACATTGAAAAAATAGTCTGAGTGGCATTCTCTATGGCCTTCCAAGAGACACTTGACCGCTCTGTGTCTCAATTATTGGCAAATTGGGGACAGTGGTAACAACACTTGCTTACCCTATGGGAGATGCTGTAAGAGCCAATTAATTGTGGGCAATGTCACTGGAGAGTGAAGGATGACCACCATTATGGAGTTACAAAGCATTATAGCTGTAGTGTTGATGGTGGATGGAAAGTGGAGGCTTAGGGGGAAATTCATGAGTCTACCTTGCAGCAGCTTCCTGACAAATTGCCAATAAAGCTTTCCTAATTTATCTCATTCTGCCAGTGTGGTGACTTGTCCCTAATAGTCTCTACAGAAGATGGAGAGGTAGGGCAAAGAAAGCAAGTCAAATACAAAACATTGACAGTATGAAAACAGATACCACAGGTTTCCACTGAAGCTGAGTTTTAACTATCCTTCTAAATTATATTTAGAATATAGAATACAGAGGGTATATAGGGGGAGTTTAACCTGAAGTTGGTGAGACAGGGATACATTTGAAGAGGTTCTCACCAGAATCAGAAAGCCAAGGTTTTCACTAGTGACCTGTGGGATTTAGATTGGTGCTCATTACCTTGACAACCCCTAGTGAGAAAGGAGACTGCTCAAATGGGGCTCATTACCTTGACAACCCCTAGTGAGAAAGGAGACTGCTCAAATGGGGCTGATGGTTCTGGGTATGCACTCTGGCAATGTATAAAGTCTACTTGGGACAAACCAGAAGAACCACCTTAAGATTTGAAAGTATGGGTCAATGAGATCCCTCAGCAGGGTAAGGCCCTTGCCACGATGTCTAAAGACTCAAGTTTAATATTCACGGCAGAAGGAGAGAACCAACTACTGAAAGTTACCCACATGCCACACAGCAGGTACATGACTCCAGATATACACAGAAACATTCACAATAGATTAATTAATTAATTAATGTAATAAAAATTTAAAAATAAAAACAACAAGCACTTACAGAGCTGCAAGTTTGCAAGAACAGCCTGGAAGAAATGAAAGATTGTCTGTAAACCCAAGACAATCTGCCAAGCCCCACCTGAGGAAAGAGGCACTGAGCCAGCCTTGATATATTTATTACCAGTTCCTTTGGGTGAGAAAAACAAAAAGGAAAAAAATAATAGATTTGCATAAGAAAATAAGACAAAAACAAAACAAAACAAAACAAAACAAAAAACCTTGAAACACTGAGAAAACCTAGACTACTGGGGAAAGGACATCTGCTCTACAGAAATTTGATTCTGCCTGTTGACCAAGAGGGAAGTTTGTGGATGAAAGTGAACATCCTTAAAGCTGGAGTAGCTCAGAGCACTAAAAATATGTTGAAGATGATTGACAGAGAACCAATCTTTTAAGCATAGGAGGAAAGGGCTTACTTCTCTGGGGAATGAGGAGGAATACTTCTCATTATTACTTGAGCTTCATTAATTCCTTCTTCCTTTATAATCACTGTCATTGTACTGTTACTATAGATGGGCACTGTATTAAATGGCTGAGATATATTGGGAAGCTCCAATACTTGTGAAAGGCCATTAGCACATGGGCATCCTAGAACAGTCCTTTGTAGACTGAGGAGAATTACTTGATTGTCCTTTTGGCCATCACCAAAGTTTCCCATGAGGGTGAGCATGTACATTGGTTATCATTGTCCTCCTCATGCCTAGTATAGTTCCTGACCGTTGACTGCAGCAATGATAAATATAGCTAACCTTTATTAAATTTATAATGCCTGCCAGGATTTAATTTAAGCTTTCACTGCCCCAACCCTCCCTTCCTCTTTCTGTCTCTAGATAGATAGATAGATAGATAGATAGATAGATAGATAGATAGATAGATAGATTCTCCAAGACATTCTGTGCAAGAGGTATTTATTTGATCTTTATTTTATAATGACAAAACAAAAGGAGATGGGCTAATAGATATTCATTTTGTGTTCTTGGTAGAAACTATTGCACTGAATTTCTAAGAATCTGTGGCAACTCAGTTGCCTACTGATCTTTGCTCTCCGTATTCATAGACAAAATTTCTGTATGATTGTTGGGGTTTTTTAAAATCTGTTTTGTGGAGGTAAAATTTATAAACAACATAATATTCTAAAGTTACTCATACAATTTAATGAGGTTTGAGATCTGTGGCTATTCCAGTATAATAATAATAATAGTGAGTTTTAAAAATAATGTTAGTGTTTTCTATGTGACTTCTTGCAGACTCACTTTTCACAAGTCATATTCCAATCACTGAACTATTTTGTGTGTCTAAATTTTGTTTCTGACACATAGAATTACATAGCATTGTTGTATTGTGTCTGAATATTGTATATTTGTATTCATTAATGTTAAAATGTTAGTAGTTCATTTCTTTCATTTGATAGTACTCTGTTTTGTGGATATACCATGAAGAGTTAACCATTAACTTCAAGATGCATTTGTTTGCTGTCTCTGCTTTGTGTTCGAATTTCTGTGTGAATGTATGTTGGTATTTCTCACGGAGAAGCTGTAGTCACACAGGAGACACTATCAAGTTTCCTAGTACAATACCTTGACATTATTCCAGTCAATGGTCCTGTTATCAATGTGTGAGAGTTCAAGGCTCTCTGCATCTTGGCCCAGGCATAATCAGTTCAGTCTTATGATTTTTACTAGATGTAGTTTCTAGTGCATGTATGGTGGTTACTTATCATTAACTCATCTGTAGTCAATGAATAATGACTCAGAACATCTTTTTCTTGTGCTGGTTGCCATTTGAATAATTTGAATATCTTTTAAGGAAGGCTCTGTCCAATCTTTTGTCATTCTCTGGTCTTGTTTGTATGTCACTGGGCTGTTAAATCTCTTTATGGGTTTTGGGTATTGTCCCATGGTTGGTGAGACTACATTTGTGTTTCTGCACTTTGTGTCTATGTGCTTTAGTTTAGAAGATAGCTGTTGATCTCTCTTCTGTTTTTGGTCACTTTTTTTCTGAGGGTTTTTGTTTGTTCCTTTGGTTGGTTGTTTGGTTCGCTGGTTGGCTAGTTGGTTTGGTTTAGTTTTTGAGACAAGGTTTCTCTCTGTAACTCTGGCTGTCCTGGAACTCACTCTGTAGACAAGACTAGACTCAAACTCATGAAGATGCACCTCTGCCTCTGGGGAGCTGGAATTAAAGGAATGCATATCTCTCGGTATTTGTTACTTTGCCTTTAGGTTAGCTCCAGGATCCAAAAGATTATTCTGAAGATTTATAATGGTTTTACTAGATGTACAAACTCAGTGGCTACAATAATACTGTTTAGTTTTTTGATCTTTGTATATTGATACAAAATTAAGATTATATTTGGCCACACTGGTATTGACTCTTGTATATTGATGCAAAATTAAGATTGTATTGGGCTACATAGGTATTGATTTTTGTATATTGATACAAAATTAAGAGTATATTTGGCCACATTGGTATTGATCTTTGTATACTGATACAAAATTAAGGGTAACGCTTCTTAAAGGTATTGTACCTAGTACTGCTTAAAAATGAAATGTGAAGTTTTGGCCTTTTGATACCAACCATCATAAATTGTTTAGGATAATTAAGAAATGCAAACTCATAGTCATGCAAGCGTGTCATTTTGTTAGTTACTATGACAGTCTATCACAGTTATTCTTTAAGCTACTCAGAAATCAAGTTGTTAAGAAACAAGCAACATTTGCTTATCTAAATATAAGAGATAGATAGGGCGTCTTCAAAAACCCCAAGAGATCTGGAGAATATGGCATTCAATGATGTTTTCTTAAATTAAGATTTTTTGATATTGAGACATGCCAGCTCCTGACAGAACCCCCTATTCTACTCCAAGTAGAAAATGAACATCAAAGAATCTCCAGTATGAAATGGTTGAATTAGTGGCAAGCCTTTCTCTTGGCAAGAAAAGCCCCTTGCTCCAACTGTAGACAGAATGCTGTCCAAAAAGGACAAAACTTGGAAGCAGGTTAGTCAACAGCCTAGCTCTGCCAAGACAGGGTAGGCAAGTCTTTCATAATTTCTGCTCTACAATCAATGTCTGTCAGAGAAACGGGGCCAAATGGCTGAAGATTGATGCTGTAATGTATGGAGAGAAAATGGGAATTGTCCAGGCAGCCACTGGTATGTCATTTCTTAGTTTTGGAAGCTGTGGGCCCTGCACTTCCTATATAATCAGATATATTTATCCCTCTCAGGTCTCTGAGGTGGTTGAAGAATAGATAGCTAGAGTCTCATAGTTAAATTTTGAGTTGTTTAGGAATCAAGAGAGTGTTATAGATCTAAGAAGATACTTTTAAAATTGTGATGCAATTTAGTATGAAAACTGAGTTAGATATAGAACTTTAAACTCATGGAGATGTTTTGATAGTAGAATGTTAAAGTCAGGGGCCAAATACATATGGACTGGACATTGGGAATATATGGTAAGCCATATAACTCTCACAATTGTGGCCTATTTATTTCTGTTGTTTTGTATTGTATTTATTCTTATAAGAGAAAGAACCATTTGTTGGATGGAAAGGGGGAGCTCTTGGGGGGAAAAGATTTACCTTAAAAAAAAGGGTAGAGGATGAGGGTTTGAGGGGGAAGAGGGTGGAAGTGTGGGACAGGAGGGGGGAGTAGGGAAGGGATTGTGACTGAGATGTAAATTGAAGAAATAAAAAATAAATTATAAAAAAAGAAGTTCTAGAAATCTATTGTTTATAATTTTTATCATGTTTTCCAAATACAATATTATTTTAATCTTAATAAAGATCAACTTAACACACAAAAAGAATTATGAATACATGAGGTATGATGTCATTATAGAATAGGTATATATTTTGGAAAATGATAATTATAATCAAGCTAATTAACATATAAATCACTTACATGTCCTCCCTTAGCATATTTCAAGTAGTAATGTACATAGTGCCTTGTTATAAACTGTAGTCATCATGCCTTATACTATATCACAATAACTTATTCAGCTTCTAACTGAAAATGAGTACATTACCTCATTCCCAAGCCTCTAGATCATAGTAACTGTCACTCTGTTCTATTTTCTGAGTTCAATTTACTTTTAGACTCAGCACATAACTAAGACCATTAGTGTCTGTCTTGTCCTTCATTCATTTTACTTAGTATTATGTTTTTCAGATCCTCTTCATGACTGGGTAATAACCCTGTCTCTCAGTATGTGTGTGTGTGTGTGTGTGTGTGTGTGTACTACGCTTTTTCTTTCATTCATCTATCAGTAAATACTTAGGTGTTTCTGTCTTATAGATAATTCTGCATAAATGTGAGAGGTGAGAGGGCACATAACCTCTTCTCATATAGCTAAATCTGATTTGTTTCCTTTAACTATAAACCTGGATGTAAGATTGATACATATCATAAAAATTCTATTTTTAATTTTTTGAGGAACCACCATACTTCTGTGCATAGTGACTGCATCAGATGGAATTCTCACCAACTTTGTACAATATCTCCACTTTCTCTACAACTTCAACAGCACTTCCTACTATTAAAAAAAAAAATCAAACTTTCACACCTGGTGTGAAATTATGAGTCTTTGTGGTTTTCATTTATATTTTGGAGGTGATAGATGGAATTATATTCTTCTTTGGCATGTTTATGTCTTCTACACACAAAACATTTATTTGTGTTTTACTTTAAAATTGTATTTATTTCTGGCGTTAAAGTCTATGAGCTCTTTACATATTTTGAATATTGGTCAATTGTAAGTTACATCATAAATATTCTCTCCCATTGCCTGGACTGTCTCTTCACACTGTTACCTGTTTCCTTAGCTGTATTGTCGCTTCTCAGTTTGATATAGTAAAATCTTTTCACTTCTACTTTTGTTGACTGTGCTTGTAATGTCGTATTTCTTATCAAAATAATCATTGTCAAGACTGGTCTCCAGCAGCCTTTTCCTCACATTTTCTTCTTTTAGGAGTTTTAAGGCTTTTAAGTCTTATACTTAATTCTTTCATTCCCTTTAAATTGTTTTTGTACAAGGTGTAAAAATAAGGATCAAATTCAATATATTTCTTGTGGATATACCATTTTCTAAGCAATATTTCTTAAACAGACTATTATTTCCCATGAGATACCCTTGGTACCTTTCTTAAAGAGTAACTGGTCATGGATTTCCTTGTGGACTATGCTTTGCTCTACTAGTCTATGTGTCATTTTAGGCCAATGCCATATGCTTTGATACACTATGGCTGCCATATGCTTTGATACACTATGGCTTTGTAATTGGACTTGGAGTCAGGGAGTGTGACACCCTCAGCTTCCTTCTTTTAATACAAAATGAAGTTGGCTGTTCTTTGTCTTTAACATTTCTTTTTGTTTGTTTAAATATTTATTTATTACTTCAGGTTACATCTCCATCACAGTGTCTGCTTTCTGTCTCTCCCAGTCCCAAACTCTGCCCCCATACTCCTTATCCCTTCCATCCCACTCCTCTGGAGTGGACTGTCCCTACATAACAGTCCCCTGCTCCAGTTCAGCAGTCATATTAGGGCCAAGGGCCTCCTCATACACTGGGGGCCTACAAGGCAGCACCACTAGGGCAAAGTGTCTCATTGACAGGGAACAAGTCTATGTTTCTGTTCCCTTTGGTGCATTGGCTGTACATAGTTTTGCTATACTATATGGCTAAAATCCGATTATAGGTAAATAGATGCCATATGCATACTTTTGAGCCTGGGTTAGCTCACTCAGGATGAGCTTCTCTAGTTCCATCCATTTGGCTGCAAATTGCATGATTTTGTTGTTCTGATGGATGAGTAGTATTCCACTGTCTAGATGTACCACAGTATTTTTATCCATTCCTCAGGTGAGGGAGATCTGGGTTGTTTCCAGTTTCTAGCTATTACAAATAAGTCTGCTATGAACATAGATGAGGAAACATCCTTGTGGTTTAGTGAGAAATGTTTTGGATGTAAACCCAGAAGTGGGTCTTGAGGTAGAGCTATTTCAAGTTTTCTAAGATATCTCTAGACTGATTTCCATAGCAGTTGTACAAGTTTGCACTCACACCAGCAATGGAAAAGTGTTCCTCTTTCTCCCCAACCTTGCCAGCATGTGCTGTCATGTGAGTTTTTGATCTTAGCTATTCTTACAGGATGGAATCTCAGAATCGTCTTGAGTTGCATTTCTCTGATAGTTAAGATTGTTGAGCATTTCTTCAAGTGTCTCTCAGCCATTAGGGATTCCTTCTTTGTGAATTCTCCATTTAGCTCTGTTCCCCATTTTTTTGATTGGATTATTTGGTTTCTTGGCATTTAATTTCTTGAGTTCTTTGTAAACTTTGTATATTAGTCCTCTGTCAGATGGAGGGTTGGTGAAGATATTTTCCCAATATGTAGGTTGCTGTTTTGTTCCAATGACCGTGTCTTTTGCCTTGCAGAAGCTTTTCAGTTTCATGAGGTCCCATTTATTGATTGTTGGTCTTAGATCCTGAGCTGTTGGTGTTATGTTCAGGAAGTTGTCACATGTGCCGATGAGTTCGAGCATTTTCCCCACTTTCTCTTCTAATATATTTAGTGTGTCTGGCCTTATGTTAAGGTCTTTGATACACTTGGACTTAAGTTTTGTACAAGGTGATAAGTATGGGTCTAATCTCATTCTTTTACATGCCAACATTCAGTTGGACGAGCACCATTTGTTGAAGATGCTGTACTTTTTCCATTGTATGATTTTGGCTTCTTTGTCAAAAATTAAGTGACCATAGCTGTGTGGGTTCATTTCTGGGTCTTCAATTCGATTCCATTGATCCACTGGTCTGTTTCTATACCAGTAACATGGTGTTTTTATTACTATTGCTCTGTAGTACAGCTTGAAATCTGGGATGGTAGTGCCTCCAGATATTTTTTAAATATTGTACAGGATTGATTTAGTTATTCTAAGTGTTTTGTTATTCCATATGAAGTAGAGAATTGCTTTTTCCAGGTCTATGAAAAATTGTGTTGGTATTTTGATAGGAATTGCTTTGAATTTGTATATTGCTTTTGGCAGGATGGCCATTTTTATTATGTTGCTCCTACCCATCCATGAGCATGGGAGATTTTTCCATCTTCTGATGACCTCTTCAATTTCTTTCTTCAAGGACTTGAAGTACTTGTCATACGGGTCTTTCACTTGCTTGGTTAGAGTTACCCCCAGGTATTTTACATTGCTAGTGGCTATTGTGAAGGGTGTTGTTTCCCTAATTTCTTTCTCAGCCCATTTATTGTTTTGTATAAAGCAGGGCTTCTGATTTTTTTGAAATAATTTTGTAGGCACCCACTTTGCTGAAGGTGTTTATCAGCTGTAAGAGGTCTCTGGTGGAATTTTTGGGGTTGCTTATGTATTCTATCATATCATCTGCAAATAAGGATAATTTGACTTCTTCATTTCCAACTTGTATCCCCTTGATCTCCTTTAGCTGTCTTATTGCTCTAGCAAGAACTTCAAGTAATATGTTGAAGAGATATGGTGAAAGTGGAAATCCTTGTCTTGTCCCTGAGTTTAGAGAAAATGCTTCAAGTTTCTCTCCATTTAATTTGATGTTGGCTAATGGCTTGCTGTATATCACCTGTATTATTTTTAGGTATGGTCCTTATATGCCTATTCTCTCCAGAACTTTTAGCATGAAGGGCTGTTAGATTTTGTCAAATGCTTTTTCAGCATCTAGCAAGATGATCATGTGTGTGTGTGTATGTGTGTGTGTGTGTGTGTGTGTGTGTGTGTGTGTTTTCCTTTCAACTTGTTTATATGGTGAATTACGTTAATGGATTTTCATATGTTGAACCATCCTTGCATTCATGGGATGAAGCCTACTTGATCATGGTGTATGATACTTTTGATGTTTTCTTGGACTCGGTTTGTCAGGATTTTATTAAGTATTTTTGCATCTATGTTCATGATTGAGATTGGTCTGAAGTTTGCTTTCTTTGTTGGGTCTTTGTGTGGTTTAGGAATCAGGGCGACTGTGGCCTCATAATATGAGTTTGGCAGTGTTCCTTCTGATTCTATTTTGTGGAAGAGTTTGAAGAGTAGTGGTATTAGTTCTTTGAAGGTCTGGTAGAATTTTGTGCTGAAACCATCTGGCCCTGGGATTTTTTTGGTTGGGAGATTTTTAATGACTATTTCTACTTCCTTATGTATTACAGGACTGTTCAGACTGTTAACCTGATCTTGATTTAACTTTGGAAGGTGGACTCTATCGAGAAAATTGGCCATTTCACTTAGATTTTCAAATTTGGTGGAATATAGGTTTTTAAAATAGGACTTAAAGATTCCCTCGATTTCCTCAATTTCTGTTGCTATTTCTCCATTTTAATTTCTGATTTTGTTGATTTGGGTTTTTTCCCTCTGCCTTTTAGTCAATTTGGCTAAGGGTTTGTCTATTTTGTTGTTTTTTCAAAGAACCAACTCTTGGTTTCATTGATTTTTTGTTTTATTCTTTTTGTTTCTAAGTTGTTGATTTCAGCCTTAAATTTGATGATTTTCTGCCTTCTGCTCCTCTTGGGAGTGTTTGCTTCTCTTTTTTTCCAGTTCTTCCAGTTCAGCTGTTAATTCGCTAATATGACCTGTCATAATTTTCTTTTTGAAGACACTAAGTGCTATGAACTTTCCTCGTAGCACAACTTTCATTGTGTCCCATAGGTTTGAGTATGTTGTGCCTTCATTTTTGTTGGATTTTAAGAAGTCTTTGATTTCCTTCTTTATTTCTTCTGTGACTCAGTAGTCATCCAGTAAAGAGTTGTTCAATTTCCATGTGAGTGTAGGTTTTCTGTTGATTTTTGCTGTAGTAGTCCATGGTGGTCTGATAAGATGCAAGGAGTTATTTCAATTTTCTTGTGTCTGTTGAGGCATGCTTTTTTGTCCGACTACATGGTCGATTTTGGAGGAGGTTCCATGTGGTGGTGAGAAGAAGGTGTATTCCTTTGTGTTTGGGTGAAATGTTCTGTAGATATCTGTTAGGTCCATTTGTTTCATGACCTCTGTTAGACTCATTATTTCTTTGTTTGATTTCTGTCTTGATGACCTGTCCATTGTTGTGAGTGGGATGTTTAAGTCTCCCACTACTAATGTGTGGGGATTGATGTGTGGTTTAAGCTTTAGAAGAGTTTCTTTTACAAATGTAGGTGCCCTTGTATTTGGGGCATAGATATCCAATATTGAGATGGCATCTTGATGAATATTCCCTTTAACATTTATGTAGTGCCTATCTCTAACTTTTTTGATTGACTTCAGTTCAAAGTCAATTTTATTTGATATTAAGATGGTTACTCCAGCTTGCTTCCTGGGTCCATTTGCTTGGAAAACCTTTTTCCAGCCCTTTACTCTGAGGTAGCATCTATCTTTGTTAGTGAGATGTGTTTCTTGTATGCAGCAAAATGATGGGTCTTGTTTATGGATTCATTCTGTAAGCCTGTGTCTTTTCATTTGGGTAGTTAAGTCCATTGATGTTGATGGATATTAATGACCAAAGGTTGTTATTTCCTATTATTTTGTTGTAGGTGGTGGTCCGGTGTTTCTTGTTGGTTTAGTTGGCATGGAGTTTTCTGTTTCCTCTGTTTTCTTGGGTGTAGCTATCTTCTCTGGGTTGGAATTTTCCTTTTAAGGTCTTCTGTAGGGCTGGATTTGTGGGTAGATAGTGTTTAAGTTTGATTTTATCATGGAATATCTTGTTTTCTCCATCTATGTTGATAGAGAGTTTTTCTAGGTATAGTAGTCTGGCTGGGCACCCATGTTCTCTCAGGGCTTGTAGGATGTCAACCCTTCTGTCTTTTAAAGTTTCTGAGGAGAAGTCAGGTGCCATTCTGAAGGGTCTGGCATTATATGTTACTTGACCTTTTTCTCTTACAGCTTTTAATATTCTTTCTTGGTTCTGTACATTTGGAGTTTCAATTATTATGTGGCAAGAGGAGTTTCTTTTCTGATCTAATTTGTTTGGTGTTCTGTATGCCTCTTGAAATTTTATTGGCATCTCTCTCTTTAGGTTTGGGAAGTTTTCTTCTATGATTTTGTTGAAGATGTTTCTTGGACTTTGGAGTTTGGAGTCTTCTCTTTCCTCTATGCTTGTAATTCTTAGGTTCTGTCTTTTCATTGAGTCCTTGATTTCTTGGATGTTATGGTGAGAACTTTTTTAGATTTCTCATTTTCTTTGGTTGTTGTACTGATTTCTTCCATCGAATCTTCTACTCCTGAGATCCTGTCTTCCATCTCTTGTATCCTATTTTTGATACTCATGCCTGTAGTTCCTGTTTTCTTCCCTTGATTTTCCTCTTCCACTCTTATCTCTGATTTTGTTTACTTTATTGTTTCTACTTCCAATTTCAAGGCCTGAACATTTTATTCGTTTTATATGTTTCCTGTTCCAATTTGCTTGTCTTTGTCTGCAAATATTTCAAATCTTTCGAATCTTTCATTGCCTGTCTTTTTCCTGTTCATGTTGGGCTGCATTGTCTTGGAGGTCTCTAATGGTATTCTCCAATGCTTTTAATTATAAAATTGAGCATTCTTTGTATTCTTTCAGTGATTTCATTTCTTCTTGAAAGGACTCCATCATTTTCCTAAGTATGGATTTGTCATCATTTTCATATGTTTCAGCTGTGGTGGGATGTTTAGGGCTTGCTCTGTTAACCTCACTGAATTTCACTGGAGTCATATTTCCCTGATTTTTGACAGTTCTTTTCTTTCTCTGACCTTTAGCCATCTGGTTGTCCTAGGCTGATTGTTCCTTATGTCTTCTTGACTGTGTTTCAGTGGCACTGCTATTCCTCTTTAGGGTGTTGCGGTAACCGTGTGAATACTGGGTGCTCAGGTAGCCAGGACATATCTCTATCTGGCAGTTGGTGCTACCTCCCAAGACCCTGCAGTAAGCCGACCTGCAGAAGACTGTACTGGTGCAAGAAGAGCAGCTCTCTACCCTGTCTGGGGACAGTGTTCTTCCACATGATTGCATATTTAGTAGAGAGACCTTTATGTCCAATGCCTTTCTGGATAAGCCCAGATATGCTTGTGCCTCCCTGCAAGCCACTGAGTGGCTTTTGCCTGCTTCTGCAGCAGGGTCCGTGCTGGCCTCTTCTCTGGGTCCTGGACTGGTGTCCCGGGCCTGTGTCCTGCACCAGTGGCCTCTGCTCTGTACCCTGGACCTCTGCCTCATGCCGCAGGTCTCCGATTTGGACCAGAGTCTGTGTCTCTCTCCACTAACCTCTGCTTTGGGCCCCAAGACTGTGCCCGAGATGTTGTTCTTTGCTTTGGGCCCTGAACCTGTGTCCCTCACCACTAACCTCTGCTTTGGGCCCCGAGCCTGTCCATGCTCTATGGTCCTTTTGGTCTGGGTTCTGCACAGCACTGCCTGGGTCCATGCTGCCTGGGTCTGCGCAGAGCTGCGCCCTGCCATGCTGCTCTCCGCTGCCTGGGAGTGTCTAAGGGTCCCACAAGGAACCCCCACTAGTCCCTGGGTTCGACAGATGTGACCTGCGGGTTCACGCTTCTCAGGATGTTGTTCAGCTTGTTTATATTTCTGCAGTGTTGTAGCTATCTCCCCCACCAGCTCAAAATGTGTTCCTGCCAACTGAAACCATCTTGGGTCCCCCTTCTTTATAATTTCTTACAGATTTTAAGTTTTAGTAATTTTTCTAATATTGTGAAAACGATACTGGCATTTTGATAGTGTTGCATGGTTCAGTAGATTACTTTGAGTGGTCTGGACTAATCACTACTGAAGGGAGTAATCACTTTCTTCTCTGCTCCTAGATTCTCTCCCAACTACTCATCTGTGCCAATCACCATTAGGCAAGAGAGCAGTGAGCCTCACAGCAGCAGCCTGCGTGCCCAGGAAAGAACTATGTCCACTCACTGACCTCTCACTCTTCCTTGTGGGAAACTGAATAGGAATCTCATGACTCTGAGTCTACTACATTGGAGGAAGTTCAATCAAGGTAAAAATAAAACTGCCATTCTTCACCATGTTTAATCTCATATTATTTTATTCCATCTGTATACTGGAATTTCCCTGCCAGACTCCACTCTGCCATCTTGCCAATATCCTCTATCATGGTATGGACATCAGCAAACAGCCAGTATGGCATTGTCACTAAATACTCTTGGTATCTGGTTTGTCAAAGTTTTGCTCAGCTATGTTCAAGCCAGATTAATGGTTTGATTTGTGATTGTCTCACAGCTCCTTCCCATGTCACCACTGTCAGACTGGACACCTAACACTTTTTCCTCTGGTTTGTGTGGCTTAACATTTAGTCAAATAACTGTGAAAATCGTTGTGGCATTCCACTGTTATTTTCTTCTGTGATTTACTTGTGTCTGTTTCTTTCCTCTAAATGTTTCAGTTAACTAAATCCCCAAGCTTTGATCTCTGTTATATAAGCTGAGCAAGATGACCACTGCTTATCGAGAATACCTCTACGCCTATGCTGTAGCCTTTCTCGACCATTTAGATGTGCTGTACAATATGGGAAACATTTCTGCTTTTGGAGTTTCTTTCTCAACTGGGCAGTGATTTTTCCAGGCCAAAAAAACCAAAACCAAAAACAAAACTTTTGTTCCATCTCTTTCCAAAAGAGAACATAAAATCAAAAGTGTAGAGATCTGAGTATTATTATTTAACTCTTATTTCATCCCAGATCTATTTAAAGTTGATATCTTTCCAGTGAGGAGGATGGTATAGAAACAGAGCTTGTTTCTGTCTAGAGCAACACTCCTAAGTCAGACACTTTTAATGTTTAGGGTACATTAAAATATAAACAGATTTGCTAGCTAAAAATTTCCAAGATTTTCCTCTGTACTAGTCTACAAAGAAAAACAGAAATCATAAAATTTCCTTATGTTGGCTAACCCTTGTTTTTCTGGTAAATTCAGAGGAGTATCCATGTACCTGTTCTGCCCATCTGCTCTACCATGATCTGAATCTGCCTCCCACATAAAAACTTAATGGTAAGTTACAAGAACATGACGATCTGGGCCTGTGGCTAGAGGTGCTAAGGCTTCTACTGGCTAGGTTCACAGACCTTGGGAAGGGGTTGGAGGAGTGAGTTTGGTCTCTTTCACTCTTCTGCTATTTGCTACAGTATTTTTTGTTTTGTTTTGTTTTCTGCCGTTTTGGTCCGCTACACCCAGTGTAACACCTAGATTGTGCCATCTGTGAAGGACAAACCTTTTGAAGACACCTGCTAGCAAGCTGACCTTGGATTTCCCAGACTTCAGAATTCTCAGAAACAAATTCCCATTCTATTCAAATTGCCACTGTCTCAAATACTTTGTTACAGAAGCACAAATAAAGGCAAACTTGCTGTCTGTATTCACATTTGAGAGTATATTAGAAGGCAAGGTATGAAATTAGGGGCGGGTTGTGAATTCTAAACCTGAACTTTCTGTAACTGGGCTTTTCAATAAGAGAAGAAAGTATCTAGATATCTGTCTTGTCAAATGTTTGTGATATTTCGAAGACTCCTTGGAGAAATGTCTGAGGAGGCTTCAATATCTAGACAGGGCATTTTTAAAGCTTGACACTAAAACCTGCACATTCCCTTCACTATCTTTCATCTGTAAGGAAAATCCATTCTTCCCTGAAATGAAGCAGCTCTGAATATTAGAAAGAAATTTTTTTATGAGTCAGTAGACTGGGTAAAGAAAACTACCTTCACTTATGTAAACGGGCATCAGTCAATTTCTCGGATCAAACTGAATCTGAGAAAGGAGGGATCCTCTGTCTGTGCATCAGCTCACATCTATTTCTTCCCACCCTTCAGTGCTGGCATGTCTGCAACTCAGATTACCAGACTCCGAGGTAGACTTCACATCAGTCCCTCAATTCTCCAGCATTCGGAAGAAACCATTTCCTTTTCTGGCTCACCATCCTATAGATGATAGGCTGTGGGGCTTCACAGATTCTGTAGGTGCTTGAACCAATGTGCCTGTCATATGTGCCTATCTGTCTGTCTGTCTGTCTATCTGTCATCTATCTATCTATCATTTACCTATCTATCTTATATCTACCTATATCTATATCTCTCTATCTCTATTGCTATCTCTCTCCATTTTATAGTTATGTTTCTCAGGTTAATGTATTGATGAAGATGGAATGAAAAATAAGATTATATTTCTTGATCTCAAGAAATTTGTGGAGTACTGACCAGTTATTTGTAGGTTCCACATTATTTTTATCCATTTATTTATTTACCACTTTGTCATGTGTAGTTTTGATGTTGCAAACTCATATTTTCTAATACACTTCGGGCATCTTGAGTCCAGCTTCCCCAGTGAACTTTATGCCATGCTCAGCTATGAAAGTGGGCCAGCATTTATAAATATATATGAGTGGGGGAAGGAACTAAATAACAACAAGAGTGATGTGTTTGTGCATGTGCCAGTGGGGAAGCTCTGCTTAGGAACTTATCTAACGTTCTAACCAATTTTCCCAGAGCCATTTTCTAGGTCCCTAATTCTGACAAAGGCACTCTCGGTGCTCATGGGGACACAGTGAGGCACTGTCATCCCCAGATCTGAGGTTTGAAAATGCCACAACTGATTGAGAGTGGGCAACAGACCATGGCCTCTTGCAGTCTGGCATTGATGTGTCCTGTTCGCTTGTATTCTTGGGTTTTCATACACACCATTGTACCCGCTTTTAGTCTCCCATCAGCCCTGGTTTCAATCTTATCACTTACTCCTGTTTCTCATGTCTATACATCTGTTTCAAGCCCTGATGTCTTATCAGAATACTCTTGAAAGCTTCACTAAAGGAGGCCAGCCCCAGGAGTACCATGTCACATCTTCAAAGCATTCTAACAAAGCAAGATTGGTCCACTACAACTTCTCTGCTCTTTGATCCTGTACAATAGATGATAGCTGTCACTGCTTGGAATCTTTCCCTCGGGGCCCCTCATTGCTGGGTGTTCATGGGAGAGCGAAGAAAAGGGACAGTGGAATCAAATGAAATAAGAGCCCCATCAGAAGTGTTTACATACTCCACCAACCTGCTATCTCTCTCCCCTCCTCCAACAGGCTGTGAAAAATATCTAGGAAAATTTCTCTGCCCTACAAGGTAGGTGTCTGACAGCTTCTAGAACTCTCACCTGACCCTCAGGTTTTATTGGTACATTCTTCAATTTGTCCTCGGGGATGTATATAATTAAAGGTTATGAAATTTGGGCAATTATCTGGCCTCTTTCTTCCTAATGGCAGATGGCAAATATTAAAACGGCACTAGGCATTCGCCGCGACCATCAGCACCCTTGTTCTCTTTTCTCACGGATCACATCCTTTCATGCCACACTTAATTGGGAATTTAAAAAGGCCTTTCATGCTCCCTATCACCTCTCTACGATTTTTTTTTCACCTTCCTTTCTGTTCCTTGAGGGAGGCTGGTGATACATTCAGTCTCCTTTCTTGTTAGCCTTGTCTTTAGTGCTGGTTTCAGCTGTTCTATCACCTCAAGCATTGATATTTTGCATTCAAGGAAGCGCCTGGAGAAGCAGGCCTGTTCTAGGTACCTTCGCTTTTGCTCTCACAGAGATCCTTTGGAAGGTTCGGCCTTAGGAATGTAGTTTTTGAGTATGTGTGAGAAACGTGCTCCCGTCATGCTTTGGAGGTCAACTCTGCTCCCACTCTGCTTCAGGACCTCCCTAGACCAGCTGCAAGCTCATAAGCTGTTTGTGAACCACAAGAGGAAGCCCCTACCTTGTTGTAGACTGATTCTCTCGGTGGGTTTTCTGCAATTCGTCAAAGGTAAATGACAAACAAGTGACTGCTGCTGAGAATAACTGGATCAATAACTTTATTTGTTCCCATTTAAAAAAAATTAAACCTGATGGTGGCTTAATAAACAATGGCTTGTGTATCTACATAGTCTGCATAATATCTACATAATAAACAATTGCTCTATTGTCCCCCATTGCCCTAGTAGGAAGGGGTGGGTTGGCTCCCTTCTACAGATGAGGCAAAGGACATGCAGAGGCTGAAAGGGCCACACAGTAAAGGGTGTGAGCAGTGACTTGAATGGAATGTGTACGATCTGTCAGCCATAAGATGACAGACTGGAGCAGCTGACATTTCCAGTAAGGACCCAGAAGGGATTTTTTTTCCTCTTTATTAAGCATAACAGGGTTGAAACTCTTCTTGACTCAGATGGACAAGATGAAAGGTTACTTTTCTCTTTGAAAATAACAGGTTTCATCTTGCTCTGAGATTCTCATTTCTGACTATGATAATGGGATGTTTTCATGGGAATCCATGAATGATGCAGAGTGTGATAGGGGAGAGAATGTTTAACAAAAGTAACTTCATCTTTTTATTTTATTTTTTTAAGATTCTCTGGTGATGGATTTCTCTTTTTTTCTTTTCTCTGTCCTTCTTTCTCTCCTATGTAGGGGAGAAAAGATTTGGGGAAAAAAGGGACATACACATAATACAGGAATGATAAAGAAAAAGGGACAGATTATTGAATATACTGATATCTTTGCATATTGATACAAAGTTAAGATTATATTTGGCTACATCAGTATTGATCTTTGTATATTGATACAAAGTTAAAGTTAACTCTTTTTAAGGTATTTTTGTACCTAGGTAATGTTTAAAATGCAATGTGAAGTTTTGGCCTTTTGATAGCAATTGTCACAAACTGTTTAGTATAATTAAGAGTTGCAAACTAACAGTCATTCAAACATGTCATTTGGTTAGGTACTAGCATAGTTTATCACAGCTGTTTTCTAAGTTAATCAGAAATCAAGTTGCTGAGAGACAAGCAGCATTTGCTTATCCAAATATACAGAGATAGATAGGTGGTCTTCAAAAACCTCAAGAGATCTGTAGAATATGCCAATATGGCATTCAAAGATGTTTTCTTAACTTAAGATTTTTTTATATTAAGACATGCAGCTCCTGACAGCACCCTCCATTCTACTCCAAGTAGATGATGAGTATCGAAGAATATCGATTTGGAGATGGTTGCATTAGTGGCAAGCTTGTCACTGGGCAAGAAAAACCTCTTGCTTCAACTGTTGACAGAATGCTGTCCAAAAAGGACAAAACTTGGAAGCTGGTAAGTCGACAGCCTAGCTCTGCCAAGACAGGGTAAGCAAGTCCTTCAGAATTCCTACTTGACAATTAATGTCTGTCAGAGAAACAGGGCCAAGAGACTGAAGATAGATGCTCTAATGTATTAAGAGAAATTGGGGACTGTCCAGGCAGCCAGCTGTCTGTCATTTCTTAGTTTTGGAAGCTGCTGGCTGTAGGGGTAGTGTTAAGCATTCTAAATGTTAATTAATTGGTCCTGCTTGCTGTCTGTTACTTACATTGAATCTTATTGGTTAAATAAAATGCCGAGGCCTGAGATTGGGCAAAAACAGTGAAAGGTGGGACTTCCTTAGATTAGAGCAGGAAGCCTGTGCTTTAGACAGAGGAAGAAGGCATTCCAGCCAGGAGCAGCAGGAAGGAGGCACACACCATGGGTTAGAAAAAGGAACCTTATTCCACATGGCCAGGAACATCGGCATATTGTGGAGAATGGCAGTCCAAGGGGATGTATGTATATATGGGGTCATAATTGGGTAATAGAATTAAGATCTAGCTTAGATGGACTAGGAATGCACAATTCAGGCCAAGGCTTGGTAAAATCCACATGGTGTCTGTGTATTCATTTTTAATGTCTGCTTAAAGATTAACAGCCATAAACCAATTAAAAATAATATAAATACTGGGTAAATAGCTTAATTAGCCATATATTTTTTTTACACATGGCGCCCCACATTGGGCACCACCTGAAAACTGCAAATTAATTAATTAATGTAGTTATTAGTAAGTATAAACTGTAATATTAGGCCAGCAGAATGGCCGATGGAGTAGCTGGTGGCTTGGCAGAGGAGCAGGCAGCCTGGCCTGAGTGCCTTCACCGGTTGCCTAACTTATCCTGGAGAAAGAGCCCTGGGACCAAAGGTGGCCTACACCACCAATAACCTAAACTCTGTTAATTAATATAAGTTGTTATACTAGGCCGGTAGAATTACCGGTGGCTCGGTGGGAGATTCGCCTGGGCTCAAGGGGAGTCTGGGAATCCAACAACCCGGGACTGCTTGGACTGAGGGCCTATAAGCTGCCACAGTCTTTTCCCCAATAATTAAACACACCGAGATCTTTTAATATTTTAACGCTTAGCCCTTAGCTGGGCAGACTCTCAATTAGCTACTCTAAGTTAACCCCAAACCAACATGTGCCTGTGAGTACCTTCCAGACTTCTCCAGACGTCTTTCTCCTTCTGTGTCTCCCAGCAGAAAGAGGAAAGAGTCTCTGTGTGTGCGGAATTCCTGCTGATTTGAGGAAGTCCTGCCTTCCTATACTCTTTCTGCCCAGCTAATTGGCCATAAGCAACTTTTATTAACCAATCAAGAGAATGCTTCAGAAGGGGCGGTAACCAGATCTCAGCATTGAATTCAATGTATCAGAAACAATATTAGACCTTCTCTCAACAGCTGGCCCTGCATTTCCTGTATATTCAGATATATTTATCCTTCTCAGGTCTCTGATGTGGATGAAGACTAGAAAGTTATGTCTCACAGTTAAATTTTAAATTGTTTAGGAATTAAAAGGATGTTCTAGGTCTAAGATTATGTTTTCAAGTTGGTAATGCAAGTTAGGATGGAAACTGAGTTTGATATAGAACTTTCAACTCATTGAGATTGATAAACAATAGAATATTAATATCAGTTGCCAAATATGTATGGACTGGACATTGGGAATGTATTTTATACCTTATAATTTTCATAATTCTGGCCTAATTATTCTCATTGTTTTGTATTGTATTTATTGTTATAAGAAAAGGAACTTTTTATTGGACTAAAAGGGGGAACTGTTGGGGGGTAAAAGATACACATTAAATTAAAAAAAAAGCAGATAGGAGGATGAGGGGGAACAGGATAAGAGGGTGGGACCAGGAGGGGGAGAAGGGAGGGGACTATGATTGAGATGTAACTTAAATAAATAAATAAATGTTAAAAAATTCTCTGGTGACTAACTATACACACATGCATGCATGCATACACACCATGTACATGTATGCACACATACATATATGTATGTGGTATGTATGGCAATATGCTGATAAACTGTGTTCAACAGTCAGCTGTCCACATGATTCAGGATCTTCTATTTGTAGCATCTTCCAAATTCCATGGTGCAAATGCACTCCATGTGACTGATTTTGGTTACCAACATAATGCACAAAATAATCTTTTACTGGCACTTTATAAAGCAGACCTATCAGCATTCTAGACACACATATAAAACTGAAGTTCCATAGCAGGATGATGTTGCTCTTTCAGGGGTTTGTACTTGCTCCTTATGAAGATATACCTGTGTGCAGGTATGGCTCAAGAACCTTCAGATCAGCAGATGAACACCATTCCATGGGCAGTGATCTTCCCATGGCTCATCCCTAGGCTCCTCCAAGTAGTCCCCAGTCCTTTATGCTTCTGGTGTCCTCAAAATGCCAGCAGATCAACTATCTGTTGAATTTTACTCTGGCTTCCATTGCAGATAACTGGGTGTCCTCTCATTGTCTCTGGCTCTAAGAGTCTGATTTTCTACAGCCTTATTTCCCTATTCTCTTGTTCCATCAGCTCTTTCCATGGACATCTCCCTCATTGTTTTGTGAGCCACAACCTGTGAGGTATCTTTAGGCTTTCTCTAAATGATTGCTCTTCTGTGCCAAGTCAGTATGGCCCCTTCTGGATTTTAACTTATTCTGAAAGAAATTTACTATCCCCAAATTGAAGAACATGGAATCAAATCACCCAGCATCTAAATCCGTATCATTGTTCAGGTTTTATTTAGGTGGTCATGTTGTTGAGTTGTCATGGGTGTAGCTTCCCTGTCATTTTTAGGAGATGGGGTCTCACAGTAGACTTCCTGATCATTTGGCTCTTACAATCTTCTTCTGTGATGTCCCCTGAGCCTGAGGTGTAAACTGTGTGCTGCAGATGTATCAACTGGGGTTGGGCACCCTACGATCAGCTGATCTCTGCATTTTGACCAGGAATCTAGACCAGAACAACCTTTTTTCACTTCGCCTCTACACTGGTGAATCTAAAAAAAAATTAAAGAATATCTTAGTTGCTGCTCTATTGCTAAGCCATGGCCAACACAACTTATAAGAGAAACCATTTAATTTAATAGTTTACTTACTCAATACAATTTCAGAGTGTGAACCCACAGCTATCATGGTTAGGAGCATGGTGGCATGCAGGCAGGCATGTTACTGGATGTAAGCTGAGGGCTTCCATTTGGTCTGCAAAGCATGCAGCAGAGAGAGAAAGAACAAGGCTGAACAGGGCACAGGCCATTTGAAACTTCAACGTCCACCCCCACTGACACACTTCCTCCAGCAAGGCCACACCTCCTAATCCTTTCCTGACCGGTCCATCCAACTGAGAACAAAACACAACATTCAAAAATATGAGCCTCTGGCTTCCACTCTCATTCAAATCACCACAGTCACACAGCGAAGTGAACATCCCAAGTAACCACATGAGGTTGCTGAGGGAACAATTCTAAACAATGCTATAGATTCATTATAAGATTCATTATAAGAACTTAAGATAAAGCCATCATCCACAGTAAGAAAAGAGGGTAACACCACACTTCAGAGTCAGCTCACTACAAAATGAGAGGAAATTGGGAGCCCCCCCACCCCAAGCCAAAATATTGTCTTTATGTGTCTGGAACTTTCAAATTGTTTATAGACTCACATGGAGTCTACTCTTATAAGATACTGTACAGCGAACATAAAACACAGAAATGCTACTGTCGTGGTGTAAAATGAACTAGGTATTTTCATGTACTTTATCAAAACCAGTTGAATACGTCACTCAACCTATGGCCTGGCCATGTTAAAGCAGAAAGCTGATGATGTTATTACATGTATTTGTATTAATACCCTGGCTAAAATATTTCTCCAGAAGTTTAAATCGAATCCTTCTTCAAAACACAAGGATTCAAGCCGACGTGTGTTTAAATAATTTTTTTTTTATGAGTTGGAACAAATTCAGGAGAAAAATCTCAGATGGGGTAGACAGATCCTGTCTTTCTTCAAGGATGTCAGTAGAGGGAGCTCGTGCTTCGTCTTGGAACCTAGAGTCAGGCTCCCGGAAAATGCAGATGGCTTTTAAGAGAGGAAGAGAGCTTAAGAGAAACTTAGGCTTGGTGGGTGGGGTGGGGTGGGGAGGAAGAAAAGAAAGAAAGAAAAAAAATCCTGAGCTCCTATTTCTACGAAATATTTCCACTTTGGTTCATCATTCTTTGAGGAACCGAAAATGTGTGTTGTCTAGAACAACCCCCCACTATCAACCTTGTCCCCACCCCACCCCAACCCCCAGAATACCGTTCTGCTTGTGGAACTCCATCTCCTAGTGTAGCATGGTTGGCAATGAAGGTACAGATTTTCTCATACGTGGGAGAAGCTGACATTTACCGGTGAAAGTCTAGATACTAAGCTGGTACCTGCAATCAAATGTGTCTCTTAGAGAAATGATACCTGAAGAGGAAGGAAACACAGAAGAACTGGCTAAGTGAGGATGGAGGTTTAACCTGGGTCTCGTTGCTGAAGAGGAGATGAAAGAGGGGCAAGACACCTTTCTTGGGTCCTGCTGTGGGGAATGAAGCACAGGATAGCACGCTAGATTGTTGGAAGAGTAGGAATGTGTGAGAACTTGTGTTCGTTTGTGTGCGTACAGGTTTGGGTACATATGTATGTACATGTGCCTTTTGAATATCTATTCTCTGATGCAATGTTTGAGGCAGGCCTGAAATCCACAATAAACATTCAGCCAATTGGATCATCTCTTGACACCTGTCACATTACCACCTCTCCAAATAGTACAAGCTTATCGCAAATGTGAGGAAATTCTTTGAGAGGGAGGCCATCTTTATTTCTTCCTGGATGTAGTGAAATAAAAAGAATAAAAGTTTTCCCTAAAAATGGCTTGCTGTGCGATTCTTTTCTATAAAGTGGTCATTTCAGACCTTATGGATTAAAGACCCTGTACCTTAACATTTAACTAGAATTAGGACAGAAATGTTCATCAATTCTTTTCTTTATTTCTAAAGTTCATTTAGAAACTGTCTGCTTGTGTATTTATTTATTTCTTTTTGGCAAAATAATAGAGAAAAATCCTGCATGTTCTTTCTCATA
Organism: Lophiomys imhausi; assembly: GCA_907164525.1. Lineage (NCBI taxonomy): Eukaryota > Metazoa > Chordata > Mammalia > Rodentia > Muridae > Lophiomys > Lophiomys imhausi. The sequence goes on from CAJQZJ010034450.1 coordinate 1,197,272, forward strand.
TGTGGAATCTAGCCAATAATGTGTGTATATATGTGAACAAATGTGATCGTGGGTACAGTATGTCATGTACGAGAGATCAAGAAAGCTAAATGTTAGAGGTGAGGAAGGACTGAATGCAGGCAATAAATATGAACTACGAAAGGGAGCTAAAGCTAATTTAACTGCTATGGATTTTTTCATCTTTGGTGATAAAATTTTAAAAGTACATAAGATTTATTTAAAAACTACTGAAAGCATAAAATCCAATGCGGAGTTCCATAGATTCTGTTCTGAATGGTTACTATAACTGTATAGAGAGAAGTTCATTGAGTTGTATGGTCTTTAGGTCTAGTTAAATTCTGGGTTTTTGTTTTGTTTTGTTTTGTTTTGTTTTGTGTTTTGAAACTTCTTATAATAAAGTTTAAAATACAATTTTAAATAATGATGATTACAAAGAGATGTGAAGGGCTCTGTTTTCTGTCTTTACTAAGTTTTTTTTTTTTTAAATTATATTTTGAGTATTTTGTTTGTTTTGGTTTAGTTTGGTTTGCCTCCTGGGCATCTCTGAACCCAGACCCTACCTGGTGTAGGTTAACTGTTGGAGAGTGATGCCATCTTGTGGTCAGACTAGAAATTAAGTTTAAATATTAAAGAGCAGACCAAACAGCCAGTATTTGAAAGGTATGGATTTAGCAAATATATGGAAAGAAGCTAGGGTCTCTCTCCACTAACCCTAGGACTCTCTACTAGAGCTTCGTACCAGAAGATGCGCTTGGAACCCTCACACTTGACACAGTGAGCTCAGCCTATCACGTATTCAGACGAGTTACGAAGTCTCTCTTTTTGGTTAGAATTGAAGTTTCTCTAAAGAGGGAACATCGCAGGCTCTTAAATATCACTTTCCATCACGTACTGAGTGAAGTCGTATCTTGACAGAGTTTCCGACAGGAAGAAAAGACTCCCAGAAATCTGGGAAGGAGCGTCAATCATATTTGACCTGGGACCGACATGAGTGAGAAAACTGGCATTTGGGGCAGGATAATTTTCTAAAACGGAAAGCGTCAAAAAATCTTTGAAACGCTACCTCTTCAGATACTGCAGAGGGCGCTGCTGCCTCGTGGTCCACTCTGGCCTCTTTCTGGTGCCTTTTTCCTTTCTTTCTTATTTTTTTAAAATCTGAAAACAGAACCACAGAGTTGTTCTTTGTGAACTGGTCTAACGACGAATATTGAAGACTTGCTCTTATGAGGGTGTGTTTTCCAGGTGTGTTTATCTAGTGCAATGATATTTATCATCCTATTATAGACTGGCTTTCTGGAATGGGATCCCTCTGTCAGGAAACAAATTATATTCAGAAGTCTTTGGAGAAGGCACCCTTTTCTTATGCACAATGAGAATATCCTTTCTGGTTTGTTCTTTGCATTGTAAGTGAATGAATTTGAAGCTAGGTGAGTTGTCTTTGATCAGTAAATAATATTTTTCATAATAACTCCAAATGAAGAGAGTTAAATCAGTGTTTACTGTCATTTGAGATGTATTTATGGAGAATACAAATGCACCTTGTCATTTTGGAAAGGTGAGAGAGACTGAAACATAGACTCAGGGTCAAATGAAACTCATTAGAATGCAGGCTCAGCCACTTACCAGCTGCATACATCTGAATAAATTATAAAATAATGTGAATTTTGGTCTGTGAAAATGGAGTAATATTCCAATCACGGAAGGCCTCTGTGATGATTAGAGGAGATGATGTGAATGAAATATTTGCCAGCTCTTTATTACTAGGTGAAAACAAATCCTCTTCAATCTCTTCAATTATTGGATGCCCATTGGCATGTTGGTTCTTAATAGACTGTTACCCTAGAGGAAGCTCAAATTGTCTCCTGTGAGAATCATCCCAGAAAACAAATGGCACTTACTGTTGACCCAAGTTGTGGAAAATCATTTTGCCTTTGGTATACAGAACAGGAAATTGGTCTACAGATTTGATGCAATCCCCATCAAATTCCCAATAACGCTCTTCATGGGGCTAAATAACAAATAGAATCTTAAAATCGATACAGAAGCACAAAAGGTCATGAAGAGCCACAGCAACATTTAACAGAAAGCAATACTGGAGCCATGACAACCCACTAACTCAGATCGCATTGCAGAGTCTTAGTGACAGAGACAGCAAGGTACTGGCTCAGAAACAAACATCTGTGACAAGGAAATAAAGCAGAAGAACCAGAAATAAACCTGTACAACTACACCCACCTAATTTTGAAAAAGGTGTCAAAAGCACACATTACATAAAGGACAGTTTTGTTATTAAATGCCCTGGGAAAACTGGATTTCACATGAGAAGAATGGAACTAACCCATATTTGTCACAGAGCACAAAAAACCAACTCAAACATAGATTCAAGAACTGAATTTAAGACCTGAAAATTTGAAATTGCTAGAAGAAAATATAGATGAAATCCTTCCAAACAAGGACACAGGCAAATACTTTCAAAATAGGAATCCAATAGGATAGGGAGTAATCCCAAGAATGGAAAAATGGGCTCATAGGAAATTAAGAAGATTCCACACAGCAAAGGAAGCAATTGTTCGAGTGAAGAATCAGCCTGTATCTTTTCCAACTACAAACCCAACATAGTATTAACATTCAGGGTTTATAAAGAACTGCAAAATGTATACATCAAACCCCACATAACCCTGTCTTCTGTCTGATGCTTAAAAGCCAAATTGGAATGAGGGGGAAAAAATCTAATTTTTATGTGGATTCTTCACTGTTTATTTTGCATTGCTGGTAAAAACTGGCTTGATTATTTCATAGTTTAGACTTGACTAATCACAGCTGAGTACTTGAACTTGAGTCTGTGTTTGCCCAGCTACAATCTATTTTAACCCTTTACCTGCCTCAACTCTAGTCCAATGTGCTCTCAGCAAATTCTTAGTAAATTCAAACCCTAGAAGAACCCCCATGTTTTCGGGGCCCTTAAAGACTGTATATAAGCTACTTTAATAATCTTAGCAAAAGGGAAGGTAGTTGCTGTCTGGCTCGTACTGTACCGAAAGTTTCAGCAAACACACACAGAGTGGCCACATGCTCATCTTGTATTGCTTGAATCTTTATTTGAAACCAGACTGGTATTGACCATTTGAGGGTGGCAAGAGATTCAACTGACAATGGGGCCATTAATATTAATTTCAAATTTTAGAAACAACAGTGTAATCAATGAAAAATTATTTACAGGGAAATGCTTGCCTCTCTACAATACAAAGTAATGATATAATCTGTGTTACTGTTGGTAAAACTTCGTGTGTGTGTGTGTGTGTGTGTGTGTGTGTGTGTGTGTGTGTCCCCTTACACACTAGCGTAAGCATGCACAGCTGATGGGAGTGACAGGAGAATTAACTGTCCTCTAAGATTTCTGGCAACTCTAAGACAATATTTTTAATATTTCATAGTTGAAGACACATAAGAATAAAAGTTTCCACTGCTCTTATAAAAACAAGATTGGATCAGTTACCTAAGTTTGGAAAGAATCTTAATTAGACATTTTTCTTGTTAAAACAAAAAATCTTGCATAAAGAGCTATCAACAGAATCTGTTTTTCTCTTTAGGTGGTTTAAGGTGTCAGAGTGACTGTGGTCTAGTAAAAAGAAATTGGGCAATGCTCCTTCCATTTTTACTTTGTGGAATAATTTGAGGAGTACTGGGGTTAACCCTTCTTTAAAAGTTTGGTATAATTCTGCTTTAAAAACATCTGGCCCTAGGCTTTTTATGGTTGGAAAATTTTTAATTGCTGATTCTATTTCACTAGAGGTTATAGGTTCATTTAAATTGCTTATCTAATCTTGACTTAGCTTTTGCATATATTGAGAAAAACTACCCATTTCTTTTAGATTTTCCAATTTGATGGCCACAGGTTTTTGAAGGGTGATCTTACAATTCTCCGCTTTCCCAGTGTCTCTTGTTATGTCCCCCCTTTCACCTCTAATTTTGTTTACTTAGATATTCTCTCTCTCTGTTTTTTTGGTTGCTTTGGATAAGGGTTTTCCAACTTTGCTTACTGTCTAAACAAACGAACTTTTGTGGTTTGTATTTTATTGACCTATGAGCATTTGACATTGTTCCATTCGGAAGCTCATTCTCTAGACAATGTTTGGACTAATTCTCAAAATCCTTTCTCTTTCACTGTTCACTTTAAGTCTGTCCAGTATTTTCTTTTTCTACTGTTTCTATTTCTGAATCTAAAAGTTTGAATCCAGTTAATTTCTTTTTTCTCTTGAGAAGTAATTTTGCAGTCAATCTGGAAATTTTGAGTAAAAATATGTTTTGAGGTCATATAACCTTGGAAAATACTCTACAAAACATCTCTGTTGGGAAGGTACTGTCTTCATTAATAAATCAAAGACCAATAAAAAAATTCAGGATTTTTTAAAGACCTAATAATTTTATAACTAACTTTTCCCTACTTCTGTTCTCAAAATAAAAATACAAAAGTACAAAATGATGAAGAATGAGAAGAAGAGATACAATCCAAGATTCTCTTTTGATGATGAAAAAAATGGATGATACATAGTCCATGAAAGTTAGGGATGTTTGGGAACAGTTACATTGAAACTCTGTATTGGGAAATTTATAAATTTGATTTTGAGGCTCTTAATCACTTTTTGATGGATTTTCTCCTCCATTTTTCTTTTTTGATAGAGCAGTGTGTAGAAGTAACTTTTATTCACCTGGCATAATTGCCTTCTCTGTGCTTACTGCCTCCATCTGCCAAGCTAGGCCTAGTCCTAAAAGCTTCTAGCCTCTACAATCTAATCTAGGTCTAGAATGTTTTCAGCCTCTGAGACTTACTGCTGAATAAGCTCATCTTTTCTTATTCTTTCTGAATTCTGGCTGGCTGGTTCAAATCAACTGTTCTGGCTCAAACTCCTTTCCAAGTTGATTGATTCAAACTGGCTTCTTTCTTTTTGCCTCTGACCCAATTGTTCTGCTTGGCTTCATACTAACTTTGGCAATATATTCTAATCTTCTGGTTCCTTCTCATTCTCTGGATCATTCTGTCTTCTTGTGCCTAGCTTGTTCTCTCTTCAACCTGCCTCTGTAAAACTCTCCCAGTGAAACTACCTCTGAATTCTGCGAACTGAACTGCCATGAACTCAACTCCACTATACTACCTTTCAATTCACTGAACCAAACTGACTGAACAGACCTGAGCAGAACTCAGAGATCGGCATGCCTCTCTCTCTTGAGTACTGGGATTAAAGGCGTGTACCACCATTCCTGGACCTAAGCTTTTCTTTACCTGAAACTTGCTCTATACCAGGCTGGCCTTGAACTCAGAGATCTACTTGCCTCTGTCTCTTAATGTTAAAGGCGTGTGTGTATTCCAGCTGGATCACACAGACCAGAAGGTTGTTGGATGTGATCTCTTGCCAGAGGAGCCATGTTCTGAATTAAAACTCCTCTACAGCAGCCCCATATTTTTATATGATAAAACTTTTGAAAACAAGTATTTATCCTTATATGAGACTAGCCTTGAATGGCTAAGACATCTCTCCAAACCAATTATTTATTCTTTAAACTCTCACTCAAGTATATAATTTATTAAATAAACATATTCTACTTCCCAGCTCCCTATCCTCATTTTTGCTCCCCTTCCCCTCCTGTTACTGTCATTTCTCTTTGTTCTGTTAGACAATTTCACATCTCTTTCTCTCTCACGCTCACACACACACACATATGTATATATATATTCATATAAAATATGAATATATATATAAATATATATATTCATATTTTATATGAATATATATATATAAAATCCCCTTTTATTGGACTCCTAGGTTTTCTCCATATCTTACCTACTGTGAATGATACTGCTATAAACACTAATGGGCACGTAATTCAGCAATACATTGACTTGGAGGTTTTGATTAAATACCCAGAAGTTCTAGAGCTGGGTCATATGGAAGATATATTTTGAGTTTTTGAAGAATCTTCATACCAAATTGCATAGTGGCTGGATGAGGCCATTTTCCCATGAGCAACATGTAAGGGTCCTTTTGGATCATATCTTTAATAATGTTTGTGATTGTTTTCTTAGAGACTGGTATTTTGACTAGGATAAGATGGTATCTTAATGTGGGTTTGATTTGCATTTCTCTGATACCCAGTGAAGTTGAGTTTTTCTGAACATTTGCTGACTATTTGTTTGCATTTCACCTTTTGAGAACTGTCTGTTCATCTTATTAGCCTATTTATTGTAGAGAGAACATCTAGTATGGAAACTTCACCTGTTAATAATAAATCTGATGACTTAGGCAGGAAATAGGAGGTGGGACTTCCTGGGAGGAAGGAAAAAGAAACTCTGGGAAGAAGAGAGAGGAAGGCCCTTTTGCTAGGAGACATGAGAAGAGATGGACGAGACTACAGGCATGTAAGGTACACCTTGCCATGTAGCTAGATGGGGTTAGGCAGTTGGGTTAACTTAGATGAGTTAGTTGAGAGTCTGCCTAGCTAAGGCAATCTTTAAAATATTAAAAGGTTCTGGTGTCTTTATGTTTATAAATGAAGGGAAATCCAGGGTCTTACAACAATACACCCCGAGTCCCACAATACTTTATTGAGTGGGTTGTTTGATTTCTTATTTAGTTTTTGTGAGAGTTCTTTTGTGTGTTCTATATATTAATTCTTTGTCATATTTCTAGCTAGCAAGTATTTTTCTCCTTTTTATAGGACATTTCTTTACTGAATTAAGCTTCTTAATTCCATGAGATCCTATTTCTCAGTTGTTACCATTGTTGCTATTTCTCATTTAGAAAGTCCCATTCATATGCTCATGTCTTGAAGTGTTTCCCTCCTTTTCCCTGTAACACTTTCTGGTCTTACATTAAGACATTTGATTCATCTGGAGCTGAATTTTGTGCAGGATGAAATACAGACACTGTCCATGTGTGGATACCTTGATTTCCCACCTCCTTTTGTCAAAGAAGCTGTCCTTTCTCCAATATGCATTTCCAAGTTTCTTCTTTGTCCACTTTGAAGTTAGTTTTGGATAGTTGGGATCTGTTCAATGACAGTTTTTGAAGTTTAACAGATAATCACGCAATTACCAGACACCACTTGGGATTTCTTAGCAACACACTTGACAGTTTCTTTCTAAACATTTCCACTCACTTTCATATGCTAATAATCAGTCAAAGCTTTCCTCTAGATAGCACTCCACTCTTAACTGTCTTAGTTCTTTGTCCCCTAAACACTTTCTTCTCTCCTTTTCCCCCTCTCTGCCTCTCACTTATCAATTTCCACCTATCCCAAATACAAGATCTAATGAAAGTGGCGAACTTTTTTGTTCAACATTTGTTTATTCCTCAAGTGACATCTCAATCATAGTTCTGTCCCTCCTCCCCCTCCTGGTCCCACCCTCCTACCCTCTTTCCCCTCACCCTCCTATGTGCTTTTTTTAAAATTTAAGGTGTATCTTTCCCCCCAAAAGCTCCCCCTTTTAGTCCAATGAAAGGCTCTTTTTCTTATAACAATAAATACAATACAAAACAATAAGAACAATTAAGCCACAATTATGAAAATTATAGGGTATAACATACATTCCCAATGCCCAGTCCATATGCAATTGGCAACTGATATTAATATTCTGTTGTCTATCTATCTCAATGAGTTTGAGTTCTATGCCTAACTCAGTTTCCATCCTAACTTGCATTACCAACTTAAAAACATCTTCTTAGAACTAGAACATCCTTTTAATTCCTAAACAACTTAAAATTTAATTGTGAGACTATAACTATCTGGTTTTCAGCCACATCAGAGACCTGAGAAGGATAAATATATCTAAATAAACAGGAAGTGCAGAGCCAGCATCTTTCAAAACTAAGAAATGACAGACAACTGATTGCCTGGACAGTCCCCAATTTCTTTCAATACCTTGGAGCAGCTATCTTCAGGCTTTTGGCCCAGTATCTCTGACAGACATTAATTGTAAAGCAGGAATCATGAAGGACTTGCCTACCCTGTCTTGCCAGAGCTAGGTTGTCGACTTACTTACCTGATTCCAAGTTTTGTCCTTTTTGGACACCATTCTCTCTACAGTTGAAGTAAGGGATTTTTTCTTGTCCAGTGACAAGCTTACCACTAATATAACCATTTCCAAATGGAGATTCTTCAATATTCATCATCTACTTGGAGTAGAATGGACAGTGCTGTCAGGAGCTGACATGTCTCAATATCAAAAAATCTTAAGTTAAGAAAACATCTTTGAATGCCATATTCTACATATCTCTTGAGGTTTTTGAAGACCACCTATCTATCTCCATATATAGCAGATTTCCTATATCCAAAATCAGCAGAAAGTAATTTTATGAGAATGATGACCCTTTCCCAGAAGGTGGGATGGGTGACTTTTTATTTTTCCTCCATTTGGTCATTCTTTGGGTTATAGATGATTGTTGTATTTAGGGGGATTGGTTACAAGTTGTTAGATGGTCTTGTTAAACAAGGATTTGGAGATTAGACCCAGGAATTTCTCTCTTTTTCTTTTCTCTATCCTTCTTTCTCTTCTGTGTAGGTGGGAAAAGACTTGAAAAAATGAGATATAGACATAATATTGGAAGGATAAAGAAAAAGGGATAGATTATTGAATAAGCTCTTATATCTGTGTATATTGATAGAAAATTAAGATTATATTTGACTACATTGGTTTTGATCTTTGTATATTGATACAAAATTAAAGTTAACTCTTTTAAGGTATTTTGTACCTATGCATTTCTTAAAAATGCAATGTGAAGTTTTGGCCTTTTGATAGCAACTGTCACAAACCATTTAGGATAATTAAGAAATGCAAGCTAATAGTGTATAGAGCAGCAAATGAGGATGGTTGAGCAAGTGTCTCTGTATTAGGATAACGTGTCCATTGGGAACATACCCAAGAGTGATATAGTTGAATACTGAGGTAAATCTATTCCCATTTTTCTGATGAATCACCATACTAATTTCCATAGTTACTATACAGGTTTGCATTCCAGCCAGAAATGGATAAGTGTTCTTATTCCACATCCTCACCAACATTATCTGTCATTTATTTTATTGTTGTTGGCCCTTCTCGTTGGTGTAAGATGAAATCACAAAGTAGTTTTAATTTGCATTTCCCTTATGACTAAAGATGGTGAATATTTCCTTAAGTGTTTCTTAACCATTTTATGTTTTTTTTTAAATTCTAGTTAGATCTATATCCCAATTTTAAGTGGGTTGCTTTATTGATATCCAGATTCTTTTTAGTTTTTCATATATTTTAGATATTAGCCCTCTATCAAATATGTAGTTATTAAAAAGTTTTGTCATTCTGTAGGCTGATACTTTGAATGGCAGAGTCCTTTGCTGTACAGCAGGTTTTCACTTTCATAAGGTCCAACTTACAAATTGTTGTTTTCAGTCGCTGCGATATCTGTGTTCTTTCCAGAAAGCCTTTTCTTTGACTATGAGTGCCTACGAGTTCAAGACCTTCCACCACTTTCTCTTCTCTCAGATTCAGCATATTTGGCCTTATATTAAAGTCTTTGATCCATTTGCACTCGAGTTTTGTGCAGGGTGATAAGTATGAATCTATTTGCATTCTTTTCCATGCAGTTATCCAATTTGACCAGAATCATTTGTAGAAGATGCTGTCTTTTCTCCCATGTGCATTTCTTGTTTTTTTTTTATTTAAAAAAATAAGTTGTACATAGGTACATAGTCTTATTTCTGGACCTTCAATTCTATTTCATTGATCAATATGTCTGTTTTTGTGTCAATACCATGCGATTTTTATTGCTACATCTATGTAGTTCAATTTGAGATAAGAGATAATGATACCTCCACCATATATTTTATAATTCAGGCATGTTTTAGCTATCCTGGATTTTTTTCATTCCAAATAAAGCTGAAAATTGTCCTTTAAGGTTCTCTGAAGAATTGTACTGAAATTTTGAAGAGGAATGCTTTGAATCTGTAAGTTGCTTTGGAAAGGATGGCCACTTTTACTATGTTAATCTTACTGATCCATGACAATTGGGTATTTTCCATCTTCTGATATCTTCTTCAATTTCTTTCTTCAATATCTGAAAGTTCTTATCATACAAATCTCTCATTGCTTGATTATAGTTACCCCCAAGAGATTTCATATTTTGGAGGCTATTTTGATAGGTGTAGTTTCCCTGATTTCTTCTCAGTCCATTTGTCATTTGTATATAAGGCTACTGATTTTTTGTGTGTTTTTGTATCCTGCTACTTTGCTGAAAATTTTTAACAGCTGTACAAGCTTCCTGGTGGATTTTGTAGGGTCACTAATATATTCTATCTTATCATCTGCAAATAAAAATGATTTGACTTCTTCATTTCCTGTTTGTATCCCTTGATCTTCAGTTGTGTTATTGCTCTAGTAAGACTTCAAGTACTATACTGTATAGGTATGGAAAGAGTGGACAACCTTTTCTTGTTCCTGATTTTAGTAGATTGTTTTGAGTTTCCCTCCATTTAAGTTGATGTTTGTTATGGGCTTGCTGTCTGCTTTAATTGTGTTGAGGTATGTTCCCTTGTAACCCTAATCTTTCCAGGATTTTTGTCATAAAGGGGTGTTGGATTTTGTCAAAGGCCTTTTCTGCCTTTGATGAGATGAGTATGTGGTTTTGTCATTCAGTCTGTTTATTTGGTAAATTACATTTATTGATATACATATATTGTATAATCCATGCATATGTTGGATGAAACTCACTTGATCATGGTGTATGTTCATTTTTTATGCATTCTTCAATTCAATTTGCAACCCTTTTATTGAGAATTTTTGTGTATATGTTCATAAGGAAAACTGGCCTATAAATCTCTTTCTTTGTTGAATCCCTATGTGATTTGGACATCATAGTAACTGTTGCCTCATAAAATAAATTATGCAATGTTCCTTCATTTTCTATTTTGGGAAATAATTTGAGGATTGATTGACATAACTCTTCTCTGAAAGTCTGGAATAATTCTGAGCTAAAACCATATGGTCATAGCCCCCCCTTTTTTGGTTTGGAGACTTTTAGTGACTATCTCTATTTCACTAGGGATTATGAGTCTGTTTATATTGTTTGGTGGAGTACAGGTTTTTAAAGTATGTTCCTATGATTTGCTGGTTGGGTTTTCTTTTTTTTTTTCTTCAGTGTCTGTTATATCCCCATTTTCATTTCTGATTTTCTTAATCTGGATCTTCTCTCTGTCTTTTGTTTACTTTGGATAAAGGTTTGCTAATCTTACTGGATTTCTCAAGGAATCAACTCTTTGTTTCATTGATTCTTTGTAATGTTTGTTTCCATTTTATTGATTTTAGCTCTGAGTTTGATTATTTCTTGCCTTCTACTCCTTTTGGATGTTTTCTCTTCTTTTCCTTGTAGAATTCTTAGATGTGTTATTACATTACTATTATGAGATCTTTGAAAATTTTTATGTAGGCACTTAGTGTTTGAACTTGCTTCTTAGAACAGCCTTAATTGTGTTCCATGGTTTCTATATGTTTTCTTTTCATTTTCATTCAGTTCTAGAAAGCATTTAATTTCTTTCATAATGTCTGTCTTGACCCATTTTCACTCAGTAGAGAGTTGCATAGTTTCTATGAGTTTTTAAACTCTCTATTGTTTCTGTTGTTAGTATCCAGCTTTAATCTGTGACCAGAAAAGATGTAGGGTGTTATTTCAATTTTCTTGTAGCTATTGATACTTGCTTTGTGTCTGAGTATGTGGTCAGTATTGGAGAAAGTTCCCTGAGGTGCTGAGAAGAAGGTATGTTCTTTTTTGTCTGGGTGATTTTTACAGAACATTTACAGAAATGTTCTGCAAATATCTGGTATGTCCACTAGGCTTAATAATGTCTTTTAGCTTCAGCATTTCTCTGTTTAGTTTTGTCTGGATGACCTATCTATTGGAAAGACCAGAGTATCAAAGTCTCCTACTATCAGTATGCGAGAGTCAATGTGTGATCTGTGCTGTAGCAGTGGGGTTTTTTTTGTTGTTGTTGCTGTTTTTTGTTTGTTTGTTTTTGTTTTGTTTTGTTTTACAAACGTGAGTGCATTTGTGTTTGGGAAACAGATGCTAAAAATTTCAGTATCCTCTTGATGGATTTTTTTCCTATTGATGAGTATGTAGTGTCATTCCCTGTCTCTTCTGAATAGTTTTGAAGTCTATTTTGTCAGGTATTAAAATAACCAGACCAGCTTGCTTCTTGGGGCCATTTGCTTAGAATATTTTTATCCATTCTTTTATCCTGAGGGAATGTCTAGCCTCGATGTTAAGGTTTGCTTCTTGGATGTAACAGAAGGATGTATGCTATCATTGAATTCATTCTGTTAGTCTGTCTTTTTATTGAGAAATTGAAACCATCAATGTTGAGTGTCATCAATGAGTAATGTTTGTTGATCTCATTATTTTGTTGTGGTGTCAGATTTTTCCCCCTTATTTTTAATTTGCTGATTTGACAGTTTTTATTCCCCACATTTTCTTGGGTGTATTTAACATCTTTGGGTTGGAATTTTCCTTCCAGTGCCTTATGTAGGGCTGGATTTATACATAGATATTGCTTAAATATGATTTTTATCATGGAATGTTTTATTTTCTTCATCTATTTTGGTTAAATGTTGTGCTTGGTACAGTAATTTGGGCTAGCATCTGTGGTCTCTTAGAGTGTGTAGAACACCTACCAAGGCCCTTTTGACTTTTTGAGTCTCCATTGAGAAATCAAGTGTTATTCTAATATGTCTGCCTTTATATGTTTGATCTTTTCCCCTTGTGGCTTTTAATATTATTTGTTGTTGATGTTGTTGTTCTGTAAGTTTAGTAGTTTGATTATTGTGTGACATGGGGTATTTCTTTTTTGTTCTGCTCTATTTGATGTTCTCTATGCTTCTTGTACCTTGATAGGCACCTCCTTCTTTAGGTTAGGGAGATTTTCTTCTATGATATTTTTAGAAAATATTTTCTAGGCCTGTAACTTTGGTTTCTTCTCCTTCTATTGCTGTTCTTCTTATATTGGTCCCATAGTGTTTCAGATTTCCTCAATGTTTTGTTTCTCTGTGTGTGTGTGTGTATTATATATTACTCATTACACATTACATATTATATATTTATTATATATATATAATTTTCTTTTAATCACGTATTCATTTCTTCTATTTTGTCTTAAGTAACTGACATTCTTGTTTTTATATAATGTTTATTTATTACATTAAGTTACATCTCCATCATAGTGCCCTCTTTCCAGCCCTCCAAGTCCACCCTCCTTCCCTCTCCTCCCTCTCCCAACCATCCCACTCCTCTGATGAAGAGTGCCTCTACAAATCAGCACCTCTCAACTCAACAGTCATATGAGGGCTAAGATCATCCTCTTGCACTGAGGGCCTACATGGTAGCATCCCTAGGGCAAATTGTCCAAATAATAGGTAACAAAGTCTATGTTCCTGATCTTTTTGGTGTGTTGGTTGTAGCATAGTTATCCTGTACTATATGATGGCTAAAAATCCAATTATAAGTGAGTAGATGTCATGTGCATCTTTCTGAGTCTGGGTGAGCTCACTCAGGATGAGCTTTTCTAATTCCATCCATCTGGCTTTGAATTGCATTATTTCCTTGTTTCTGATAGCTGAGTAGTATTCCATTGTGTAAATGTACTACCATTTTTTTTTATTATCCATTTGTCAGTTGAGGGACATCTGGATTGTTTCCAGTTTCTAGCTATTACAAATAAGGCTGCTATGAACATAGATGAGGAGATGTCTTTGTGGTTTGGTGAGGAATCATTTGGGTAGATACCAGGAAGTGGTATGACTGGGTCTTGAGGTAGGGCTATTCCAAGTTTTCTAAGATATTGCCAGACTGATTGTGGTTGTACAAGTTTGCACTCCAACTATCAATGGAGGAGTGTTCCCCTTTCTCCACATCCTCGCCAGCATGTGCTGTCATTTGAGTGTTTGATCTTAGCCATTCTGACAGGTGTGAAATGGAATCTCAGAGTCGTCTTGAGTTGCATTTCTCTGATGATTAAGGATGTTGAGCATTTCTTCAAATATCTCACTGTCATTAGAGATTCCTCCTTTGTGAATTCTGGGTTTAGCTCTGTTTCCCATTTTTTGATTGGATTATTCAGTTTCTTGGTGTTTTGTTTCTTGAGTTCTTTATAAATTTTGGTTATTAGCTATCTGTAAAGATGTGGGGTTGGTGAAGATCTTTTCCCAATCTGTAGGTTGCAATTTTGTTCTAGTGACAGTGTGACTGATATTCTTTCTTTCTTCTCTTATATTCTGTTGGTGAAGCTTTTGTCTGAGTTTCCTATACAAGTTCCCAATTTTTCATTTTCTGTTTTCTCTCAGGTTGGGTTTTCCTTATTGATTATATTTTCACTTGCAAGTCTTGAACTGTTTAATTCATTTCATTACACTATTTGTTTGTTTATTTTTCCATAGATTTCATTAAGGGATATATTCATTTCCTCTTAAAGGACCTCTAGTATATTCATAAAGAGGCTATTTTGAAATCCTTGTCTGATGTTTCAGCTATATTACATTTCTCAGGGCTTACTATAGTAGAGTTTCTGGGCTTTAGTGGCGATATATTGGCCTGGGTGTTATTAATTGTGTTTATATGCTTGTATCTAGACATCTGGGTTTGGAGTAGTTGCAATTCTTGGTACTGATTGCTGCTCTTATCTTTGTTGGATATGTGTTTAGTTCCTTGGTTTCTGCTTTCCCATTCTGGTTTCTAGGAGAGTGTGATGGCAGTGAGTTGTCTGGTTGTGAATTCCTCTGAGATTCTGCCAGTTGCGGCCACTATGGGTTCCAGTTAGAGTGGCTTTTGGTATTGGGAACTGCCACTTCCAGATGGAGATGGACTAAGGGGGTAGGACTAAGGGAACATCAGAAAAGAGGAAAGAAGGGTATGCCACCAAGACGAGGTGTCAGAGAGGGTGGAGAAGCCATAGGAAGTACTCTGCTACAGATCTGGCCATACTTTGGGACTGTATTTGGAGGAAAGGAGAGTGCAGGTCTGTAGGCTGCCTACTTGCTTGTGTAGCCAAGCGTGGCCAGTATGTTCCCAGGGAGTACCTACAGAACATGACAGCTTCTTCTTGTTTCCTTATTTCACTTGCCTGTTTGGACAGGCTACAACTTGTCAGGCAATGTTAACCAAGAGTAGCAAGAATGAATGTCCTTTCTTGTTCTTGATTTTTACTCCCACATGTTTCTTTCATGACTAAATGCAATCAATGTTAGTCCAGTTTGTTCACTGGTACCCTGTGTCAGGGTGAGGAAGTACTCTTCTATTCCTACTTAACTGAGATTTGTCATGATGGATACCAGATTTTGTTCAGTATATTTTTATGCAGGTTAAAGCCACCATTGTTTTTATTTTACCTTATTTTATTTTTGCTTGTTTGACTTTTGGTCTGTCTCATGGTAAATGTTTTACTTTAGTTTCTTGTTGCTGTGATACTAACAGTATGTATATAAGACACTGATCAAAAGCAATCTGGGGTAGAAAAGGCTGGTCTTACAGGTTACCACTTACCATCAGTGGAAGCAAAGGCATGGACTCAAGGCAGGAATTGAAGCAGACACCATGGAGGAACACTGTTTACTGCCTTGTTCTTCATGGTATGCTTAGCCAGTTTTCTTAATACCACCCAGGAACCCCATGCCCTGGGTAAAACTGCCTACAGTGAGCTCTATACACATTCATCAATTATTAATCAAGAAAATGTCCCCACACACATGCCCACAGAACTGTCAGATGGAGGCTACTGCTCAGTCACGATTCCCTCAGCTCAGGCAACTCTCATTGGTGTTCAGTTAACAAAAGATGATTTTTTTTGGGGGGAGGGGGTTAGCACAGTAAATGATACTGAATGTTATTTTTCAAATGTTATACTACATTGGAATTAGTTTATCCTATTAGTTGTTTTTCACCTTTAATCTATATCTGTCATATTTAAGAAGCACTTCTCAGAGGCAACAGGTTGTCTGATTCAGGCTTTCTTTGATATATATATAATCTTTTCCCTCCTCTTAGAACACTTCCATGCTTTTGCAGTTTTGGTTCATCTCTTCTGTTGCTTGATTTGTTAAAATACTTGTTTTTGCAATTATTGCTCTGTAGTTTACTAGATACAACTTTATCTCCTCAGAAACTGTGTCTAGAGGATGTTCTATAATGTCCTCTATGTGAAACTTGACACTGTCCTGTTCCCTCAATAGCTCTTTGTGCTTTGTTTAATACACATTTTATTTTTGTATGTGTGTACCTGGCAACTCATTATTATGTTTAAACAATAGTTATCTTAACATTGCATTTTCACTCATGAAATAATATAGTCTGTTTTTCTTCAATTTGGGGAGTTTTCAGATTTCTATTTCAGAATATTCATTTTTCACTTGAAAGATTTAATTTTACCTTTCTATTTTATTTGAAGCACTTGCTAATAATTATTTTCAGATTTTTGCCCATATCATGAAACCTTATTCCATATTCAGACTTAAAAGACATTTTCACTGGGAATAGAATTCTAGCTTGAAACTTTTCCAGTCTTTGACAATGTTGCTGCATTCTTTGGAATATTTCCCTCTGCCATTTTAAATTCTCTCTTTTAAAGGTTTTTCTTAGTCACATATTTGAATAACGTTTGTATCACGTGCCTTGGACTAGTTTTAGTTTGCTTAAGGATCACAGGGATTCCTGCATCTGTGGGTTCTGGATTTTCATCAAATTGGGGGAAAGTTAGTATTATTTTGTCTGGGTTTTAGTTTGTTTGTTTTATCACTCCAAGTTTAGGAATTCCAGTTACATCTACATTGGCCATCTCAATGTTGACTATAGTTTACATTTGTCTTCCCCCCATCATCTTTCTTGATTTAATTTTGGATAGTTTCAATTTCTTTTTATTAACATTTTTAACATTTATTTATTACTTCAAGTTATATCTCCATCACAGCCCCTCCCTCTACCCTCCTCCCCTCTCTCTCTTCTCCCACCTATCCTTCTCCTCCAGTGTGGGGTGCCCCCACATATCAGCCCCCCTCAGTTCATCAGTCATATGAGGGCTAAGACCTTCCTTCAAACTTCCAACAAAGTCTATGTTCCTGTTCCTTTTGGTCTGTTGGTTGTAGGATAGTTATCCTGTACTATATGTCTAAAATCCAGTTATAAGTGAATATATGCCATCTGTACCTTTCTGGGTCTAGGTTAACTCAGGATGAGCTTTTCTAGTTCCATCCATTTGCCAGCAAATTGCATGATTTCCTTGTTTTTGGCTGAGAAGTATTCCATTGTGTAAATATACCACAGTTGCTTTTATCCATTCTTCAGCTGAAGGACATCTGGACAGGAAATCATCAAATTCAGGGCTGAAATCAATAACTTAGAAACAAAAAGAACAATACAAACCATTGGCGAAACTAAGAGTTGATTCTTTGAGAAAATCAACAAAATAGACAAACCCATAGCCAAACTAATTAAAAGACAGAAGGAAAATACCCAAATCAACAAAATCAGAAATGAAAGGGGAGAAATAATAACAGATTTTGAGAAAAAATCCAAGGAATCTTTAGGTCTTACTTCAAAAACATGTACTCCACAAAATTGCAAACCTAAGTGAAATGAATACTTTTCTTGATAGATTCCACCGACCAAAGTTAAATCAAGGTCAGGTTAACAAATGAAACAGTCCTATAACTCCCAAGGAAATAGAAGCAGTCATTAAAAGTCTCCCAACCAAAAAAGAAAAAAAAAAAAACCCAGAGCCAGATGGTTACAGCACAGAATTCTACCAAATCTTCAAAGAAAAGCTAATACCAATACTCTTCAAACTATTCCACAAAATAGAATCAAAAGGAACATTGCCAAACTCATTCTACGAGGCCACAGTCACTCTGATTCCTAAACTACAGAAAGACCCAACAAAGAAAGAAAATTTCCCTCATGAACATAGATGTGAAAATACTCAATAAAAACTAGCAAACCAAATTCAAGAACACATCAAAAGTATCATACACCATGATCAAGTAGGCTTCATCCCAGGAATGCAAGGATGGTTCAACATACGAAAATCCATCAATGTAATTCACCATATAAACAAGCTGAAGAAAAAAACCACATGATCATATCTCTAAATGCTAAAAAAGCACTTGACAAAATCCAACACCCCTTCATGCTGAAAGTCCTGGAGAGAACAGGCATACAAGGACCATACCCAGAAATCATAAAGCCAATATATAGCAAGCCAGTAGCCAACATCAATTTAAATAGAGAGAAACTTAAAGCATTTCCTCTAAAATCAGGAAAAAGGCAAGGAAAGGAGGCTCAGTCTCCCCATATTTCTTCAACATGTTCCTTATAGCAGTGATGGGATGTTTTTACTATTCTTTACTTCAGACACTTTGTATTTTCATTTCTAGAAGTTTATAATTTTTGTTATCTCTTATATCTCTGTTTTACTTCTACCATTGATTTATTCTACCATTTAGAACATCAGATATAGTTTGTATACATGTTTTAATACTGTTGTCTGTTGTGTAACTACTCCTGTTATGCATTTTCATAGTTGTTTTGTTCCCCTCATCACAACTATATTTTCCTTTTGTTTCTTTGCCTATCTCATGATATTTTAGGATTCTGGATACTCAACAGTTTACTTTGTTTGCTAGTAGCTCTGTGTACTTTTAAGATTCTTGATCTCTCTTCTAGTAAACTTTCCTCTAGTAACTTCTAGTAAAGTTAAGTTGTTTGAAAGTGGACTGACTTTTTCATTGCAAGCCTAGATTTTTTTGTTTGTTTGGTTTGGTTTGGTTTTGGTTTTTGAGACAGGGTTTCTCTGTGTAATGACTGGCTGTCCTGGACTCACTATGTACAGCAGACTGGCCTCAAACTTACAGAAATCTGCCTGCCTCTGCCTCCCGAATGCTGGAATTAAAGACATGCACCACCATGTCTGGCACCTTGATTTTCTTAAAAGTGATACTGGAACAGGCTTTACTCCTGAAGCAATGCCTTTTGAATTATTTAAATGATTTTTTTCACATAAATTAAGTGATTTTTAAACTCTGTATTGGAAGACCTCTGTGTGAAACCCAAAGGATATTCTTTGCCTCTTCCTGGTGGTTCCTTGGTTTTCATTGTGTGTGTGTGTACTGAGTAGTGTCCAATATAGTGTGTAGTAGTACTCATGAGCACCCCAATTGGTGGATTCTTCCCTCTGTGAAGCAATTCTACCTGTGGTTGTTTATTTAATTTATGACACGTATAAATTGCCCAAAGTCTGAGATCTGTTTTACCGTATCAAGGAGATCAGTGGGCAATGCTCGGATTTTGCTTCCTGTTAACCATCCTGAGCGCTCTGCACACACTAAGAGGGGAGCTCACTCTTGCACCTGCCTCCCATTTTTCCACCTTTCTGCACTGCCTTTCCTCCAGTATCTGAAGTGCATGATTTTGTGTACTTTGTTGCACGTTTATTTAGCTTTTTTCACAAGGTAACAGGGCCAGTCCTTTTCTTCACCTTCAGTTATAACAAAACCCTGAAGTTTGGAAGTAGGTTGTGAGCATCACTGTTTTGAGCATTACAACAGATTGGACATTGCTCCCTATAGAATGTTCCCAGAACTGTAATATGTATAAAATATTTACCCTGTGCCTGATACAAACCTGAAATTGCAGGAAACACTTAAAAGTCAAATTATTCACTTCCAGTTGCTCTTGCTGGAGGGTGGATTCTATTTGAACTTTTCACGCATACCGTAATGTGTCATACTTTAAGTTCACATTTTGCAGTACAAAATCGCCTTTGCTCAGCTTGAATTGGGCTGATTGCCAGCCCATTGCTTGGATCACTGCCTGGCCTAAATTAGCTGTAAATGTAACTAAAATAATGGTTTCACACATGGTTATTTTGGACATTATAATATAAGCAGATACAATCTGCTGCAGGCTAAGTATTCCAATGGACACTATTCACCATAAAATGTCAGTGTGGTCATGCTTTATAACGATGACCTTAGCATGCGTAATTGAATTTTTCTGGCATTGGGAAATGGAGCACATCTGCAAATCACAGCTGGCAACTTCTTTGATTAATCGAGGCATAAATACAGCTGTACCAGTGAATAAACATTTAAAAGAAAGTCGAAAAACAAACAAACAAAACAGAACTAGGGCCACGAGTCAATATAGAAATTTCTGTTCATTTTATTTACTAAACATCTTGAGTTAAGAAGTATTATATATGTCAAATCTAACATAGTACATATGCAAGATGATACTTAGCCTGTTGATGTCTTCCCATTCATGAATCAAATAGAATTTTGAAGAAAATAGTTGGTGATGTTATTTTCCTTGGAACTGTTTGACAAATTAGCAATCCCAAACCACAGTCAGGGCTTTACATGTTCAGTCTTTAAAGATAATAGTGATCCAGATAGAGAGATAGGAAAGTTTCCTGAGTTTTTGAGTTTCCAAACTAAATAATTTAAATGAAAATAACAAGAACAACGCTCCCCTCATGACATTAGAAAAAGTCTCTCAGAAAAAAATTGGACAGAGTTAGAAACCAAATACTTTGAGTAAATGTTTGGATTCCTGGAAAAAGAGGCTTTGTATTTTGCCACAGTCCTTGCTTGATGCCCAAAGGAGAAGGTATCTATGCAAGAGAGATTTATCTCTTCTCTATAAGATGCAGAAAAAGTGCTTGGAGCAGAAACAACAACTTCCAAACATATCGAAGTCCAGCGATGTTTATTGCTCTCTTCTGGAACAAGTTGCCTATGCTTCAGAATAATTTTTGCATATCTGAGACCAGCTCATGTTTCTTCTTCCTTCAGCTGAAAATAATCATGGGCAATAAATAATACAAATAAGAAAGTATCAAGGAAGTTGCCAAGCATGTTGGCACATGCCTTTAATCCCAGCACTCTGAAGGCAGAGGCAAGTAGATCTCTGAGAGTTCAAGGCCAGCCTTGTCTACAAAGTGAGTACAGGTCAACCAGGACTACACAGAGAAACCCTGTCTCAAAAAAACAATTCAAGAAAGAAAGTAGCAAGGAACTAACTCTGGACCCCTGCTGACATGGAGCAAGTCTGAGAAAAATTGGTCTCTTCAACAGAGAACCATAAAAATAATAACCCATAAACAGAAATGTTCAGATTCTCCCTCCCAACCTTTTTCATTTTTCTTTACTTTGAAAAACTTTCAAAAGTCAAATAAAGTTATTGACTAAGGATAACCCAAGAATGGATTGAAGAATACTTTTTCAGCTACTCAGTAGAATGATGGATTTATAATAAAAGTAATAAAATTAATATTGTTATTAAAAGTTAAATTATTTTATTTTATTGCACATCTGAATTTGGAGATTAAGATTTAAGCCAAGGATACAGTGGAATTTAATGTGATACAGCTACACTTACTATTTTCTGGGTGTATATCTAATATCAGCACTCCAAAAGTAGTTCATTCGATAAATCTTGGGGTAAGATGCAAGATGCTGTTAGAATAGAAATCAAAGAATGGGTGTAGGGTAATAAAGTCTGTCCTCAATTTCAGGTTAAATTAATATACCTCAAAACGCAGTGGCCAAAATGCCCATTCTTTTCATACAGCTGTCTTCTTGATAGATAGGCTTGATATGTTCTAGACATGGTTTGACATGTCTTAGTTTGGTGGCTCTACAGGTTAGTTTGGGCAGACCTGTTTCATGTGTCTTTCTTCCTTTTTATTTGGTCATTATGGTAATAAGCAAGTATTATTCTTAAAGTAGTTGTAAAGCAGCAATGGGAAAATGAAAATATATGATACTTTTTATGGCTAAATTTTAAGATGGGTGCATCATTACATTTTCCTACAATAATTGGTCCAACAAGTCATGTCAAGAGCAAGAAAGACCTGTACAACAAGAACTTCAAGTCCTTGAATAAAGAAATTGAAGATGCCATCAGAAGATGAAAAGAGGAAGCTCTTAATCCTCATATGAATGCTGAACTGAGTGGGGCTGAGATGTAGAGACACCCCACATCAGAGGAATAGGATAGGTGAGAGAGGGGGTAGAGGATAGGATGGTGAGATTGAGAAGGGTGGAGGGAGGGGGCTGTGATGGAGAAGAAACTTGAAGTAATAAATAAATGTAATAAAAAAACCTATAAAACAATTTTTTAAATTTTGAAATATTTTCAAATACAACTGAGTAGCACATTTTTTTAATAATTTATCTTTATTTCTTCAAGTTACATCTCAATCACAATCCCCTCCCTATTCTCCCCTCCAGTCCCACCCTTCCACCCTCTTCCCCCTCAACCCCCCATCCTCTACCCTTTCTTTTTTTTAGTTTAAGGTATATCTTTCCCCCCCCTCCAACAGCTCCCCCTTTCAGTCCAACAAATGGTTCTTTCTCTTATAACAATAAATACAATACAAAACAAAAGAAATAAATAGGTCCAAATTATGAGAGTTATATGGTTTAGCATACATTCCCAATGTCCAGTCCATATGTATTTGGCACCTGACTTTAACATTCTACTATCTAACCATCTCCATGAGCTTAAAGTTCTATATCTAACTCAACTTTCATACTAACTTGCCTCACAATTTTAAAAACATCTTCTTAGATCCAGAACACCCTCTTGATTCCTAAACAACTCAAAATTTAACTATGATACTCTAGCTATCTATTCTTCAACCATCTCAGAGACCTGAGAGGGATACAAGAAAAAACACTCTGAACAAAATAGCATAGATTCAATGACAGGCACACACCTTTAAACCCAGTACTTGGGAGGCTGAGGCAGATCTATCTCTGTGAATTCAAGTCAACTTGTTCTACAAAGTGAGTCCAGGACAGCCAGGGTTATTACACAGAGAAACCCTATCTCAGAAAAAAAAAAAAAACAAAACAATAACAAAAAAGAATTGAGTCTAATCATTCAATTGACCACAATAAAAGGGAACTTTTGCTTTACTTTATTTTTATTTTTGCATTGTAGTTGTGCATCAGTTACTTTTCTGATGCTATGATAAAAAAAAATAGCCAATACAACTTATGGAAGAAAGAGTTTATTTTGGCACCTAGTTCCAAAAGGCCAAAAGTCCATCATGGCAGGGATGCAAGGCAGCCAGTAGCAGGCACTGCAGCAGGATAAGGAAGCTTAGAGATCATGGGTTTTATGGCAAGCATGAAGCAGACAGAAAGATCCAGTAATGGCAGAAGGGCTTTAATCTCTCAGAGACTACCTGCAGAGACATTCTTCATTCCTTAAGTTCACCTCCTAAACTTCCCCAAACAGAACAACCAACTGGCAACCATGTGTTCAGATGCCTGAGCCAATGGGGACCATTTCTCATTCATATTACCACAAGCTGGTAGCCAGATATGTGCGTTGCAAGCTACATATGTATGTCTACAAAATAATATAGAGTTTGTGTCCTTTCTTCTATAATGGGAGAAAAACAAGACTTCATGAGGCCAAGTAATCTGTCCATTATGTATAGGTAATGTGATATTGGGATTCTACCATGTCACAATCCAAAACCTACTCCTTGGAAGACTATACTGTTGGCTAGTTCTCAAGTATCTTGATACTCAATCAACTCTCTTTCTCCTAAATGACCTTGACAGTAGATGACTAGCTACCTCTGTAGTCTTCCCTTGTCTTATTTAACAGGCTTAAGTCCTTTCCTTTTTGACTTGCAAATTAATTCAATCACTCTTCCTTGGCTGCTGTTAGAAGGAACATCATGATTGATGCCATCTGGAAAACATTTATCCAAGTCTTCGGTGAGAAGCTCTACAGACTAGGAACTATAAAAGGAGACTCTCTGGAGGAGCTGCATCTCTGAAAGTGATAAATGACCAGTCTTTGGCTTCTCTTCCAAGAGCTCTCCCTGGAGGATGGGGAGCAGCATTCTCCCTGCTGTAGTGCCAGGTGTGTTATTCGCCACATGTTCTGTAGAGTCTGTGCCCTCTGAATGGAGTGAAGAGGGTGCAACTACTAAACTCACATAAAGAGATATCAACAGAATTGTCTCAAGTGCCTTCTCCCTGATTAATCATGCATCATGCATTTAGAAGCCTAGATCCCAACAGCTGGAGCTAAAACTCCCAGTTTAATGGAGGAAAACATGTTGATACTTTTAATTGGTCCCCAAAGAGAAACTCAAAGTACAATTCATTGGTTGATGGACTTGAGGCTTCCAACTTAGCAGAGCTGGGAAGCATATGCAAAAAATAAAATAAAATAAACACGTTAAAATTGTGGCTAATTATTAGAAAGTTATTTTTATCTCACTTGGGATAGGGTATTCAAATGAAAATTGGTTTAGTTGTAAATACATTCATGTTGAAAGCTTTTATGTGTGTGCTCACCTGCAAGTACAAACACTTGAATCTTTACCAAGCTGTTTTTACCAATGGTCTTGAATTGCCCAAGTGTAAAAATAAATAATTAATTATTGCTTAGTATTTATATTATGGCTAATTTGTCAGCAGTGCTATCTTTAACCCACCATCACAAATAAACACATAGCGACCTGATGGATTTTAACAAGCTTTAGCCTGAATTGAGCAATTTGACCCATCTAAGCTAGCTTAATCTATTCCCCAAATATGACCCCATATATACATATGTCCCCTGGGCTGTTTTTCTCTATGTTATGTCAATGTTCCAGGCCATGTGGCATGATCTTCTTTCATCTGCCCTATCATGTGTCTCCTTCTGCCACCTCCTGGCTTCTCCTTTTTTATTTCTAGACCTTCTCCTACTCATGAACCTCTCTGCTTCAGAAAACCCAAGTACCTTAGTCCTGCCTCCCTCTGTCTTTGACCAATTTCAGGCCTCAGCATTTATTCAACTAATCAGAGACAATGGTTAGAAAGCAAGGTAACACAGCACTACTTAATGTTCAGCAAGCATGGCTCTGGGAGCAGGTTAATTAACATTTAGAATTCATAACATTACCCTATCACTTCCTTCCTTTTGTCTAATAAAAAGGCTAATTTTTTAAAACTCATTTAGTAAAAAAACAAATATGAAACAATCAAGAAAAACATATAAAAGTTATGCACAAAATTTTTAGCCTATTTGTATCAGGCAATCTTGAAGAAGCAAAAAAACCCATCTATCTATCTTGGTGTGTCTAAAGTTTTGAACCTAAATATTTTCTACTGTATCCTATATTTATAAACCTAAAGATTTTATTTATATTTGAAAATATCCTTTTAAATCATAAACAACTCAAGTTCAATTGAAATTTTAATATATATATATATATATATATATATATCTCAAAGACATAAGAAGGGATAAATTTATTACTTGAATGAGTAGGAAGTACAGGAGAGCGGCTTCCAAAAAGAAAAATGACAGTGTGCTGCCTAGACAGTTCTAAATATTTCCTGATACCATTAGAGCATCATTTTCAGTCTTCTGGCTAAGCATATCTATCTCCCAGACTAAATTGTGCAACAGGAAATAAGAAGGATTTTCCCATTCTGTCTCTGTAGAATTGGGCTATCAATTTACTTGCATTTAATCTCTGGTCCATCTTTAGACTGCATATAGTCTGTTGAGAGAGCAGAGGTGTTTTTGACCAGTATGAATTATCTTCTGATGGAGATTTTTTGATGCTCATCATCTCCTTCCAAGTCAAATGGGAACTGTCAGGAGCTGACTGTCTCATGTCAAGGAATTCTTAAAATAATAAAAACATCTTTAAATGTACAGCCATCTTCTGTACAGATCTGAGGGTTTTGCAGACATCTATATATCAATTTATCATCTATCTATCTATCTATTTATCTATCTATCTATCATCTATGTTTGAGCAAGAAAACTGTGTATTTTCAACCATTTGCTATCTGTTTAACATAGTAAGCCTATTTTGTCATAAATTAAAACTAGTATTTGACATGACCAGGAGCTTGACTGGCCAGTCATCAACCTGTATTACCCAGACTCCTAAATAGATTGCAATAGCAACCCATAAAAGAATGGGAAGTAAACCTGTACTTTTAAATGAGTTGTATAGGTACAATACCTTATATAAGAGTTGAAATATACATAATGTATGTCAAAATATAAAATTCTATACTAATAAATCAAAAATTAACCTTATTTTTGTTTCAACATACAACATTCTATGCCAATGTGTCAAACAATAACCTTATTTTGAGAATAACGATAGTTTTAAGTTTCAGAGAAGATTCAATAATCTACCCTTATATCTTATCATTTTTATATTATATATCCATACTCCCTCTCTTTTTTCTTTTCAAATTTTCTCCCTGCATATAAGAGAGAAAGAAGGATAGAAAAAAGAAAGAGAAGTCCCTGAGTCTAACCTCCTATATCTTGCTTAACAAAACCAGGTAACACTTGTAACCAGTCCCCCTAAACAACAAATGACCAAAACAACAAAACAAATGACCAAAAAATCACCCACCCCACCTTTTGGGAATGGGGTGTCACTCTCTTAAAGTTGCTTCCTGCTGATGTGGCATGCAGGAAACCTATTTTGGGGCAAAAAGAAAATGGAGAAAAATGTTTAAACAAGTTAATAGTTAATAATTTGTTGTTCAGTCTCTCAAATATTGAAAATGGAAAGGCCCAAGTGAAGTACTGTTTGGGACAGTCTGAAAGGCCAATTGGGATCCATAATTTTCTTTGAAGACATCTTGGAAGTTAGCCTTGATGGAGCAGTCTAAGACTGGGTCTTGTAGGATGTTGGTATGAGTTGAATCAAGGCTGTCTCTGTTGCATAGGTGTTTGGTCCTTTTCTGAAAATATATAATTTCTCACAAGTAACATATAATTCTGTAATTACAAAAATGCCTGGGATGTGCAGGATGCACAGATCAATTAAGGAAGACTTTCTACTCATTATTTGAGCTGGAGAAAAACATTTGTAAGTCTCCATTCTTGCCATATGAAAGGATGGCATGTAACAGGAGTCATGTGGATTCTATGTAGCCAATAATTTTTATTGGCTATATATATATATATATATATATATATAAAATATTTTATTGGATATATATACATATATATATAATATCCTCAAATTCATAAGAAACATATCTGTGTTATTCTCCCATGTTTTGGGATTAAAGGCATGCATATATATTCTCTTTTCTTATTTCCTTGGAGATTTAATTTCTGTGTGGTTACATATAGCCTTATTGAGACAGAGTTTCTCTTTGTAGTTTGGGCTGTCTTGATTTGCTCTATAGAGCTCTGTAGATTTGATTGGCCTCAAACACATAAGGAACCTGTTTTTTTCTTGAGTCCCAACTTTTGGGATCAAGGTATGAATTTAATTAATTGAATCACCTTTATTAAACAATAATATTAACTAAACCATTTTGTATTACTCTGAGTTCCAGTGCTCCAGTGGGAGCCCCATTCTTGAGGAGATTGGTTTACAGTAGCATAATAAGCTATTTTATGTTAGCTTTTCTTAACTATTGGTGGTGGGATGCATGCAGTTTGCAGGTTCCTCCCCTAACCTAATTCTGGGTCCTTAAGTTGACTAACATCTCTTTCTCTGTTTCTCTCTCTCTCTCTCTCTCTCTCTCTCTCTCTCTCTCTCT
>CAJQZJ010034450.1:1244560-1340206 GCA_907164525.1 Lophiomys imhausi
TTTTTTTTTTTTTTTTTTTTTTTTTTTTTTTTGGTTGGGAGATTTTTAATGACTGTTTCTATTTCCTTACGGGTTATGGGCTGTTTAATCTGTTAATCTGATCTTGATTTAGCTTCAGTAGGTGGAATCTATCAAGAAAATTGTCCATTTCACTTAAGTTTTCAAATTTGGTGGAGTATAGATTTTTAAAGTAGGACCGAAATAGTCTCTGGATTTCCTCACTGTCTGTTGTTATTTCTCCCTTTTCATTTCTGATTTTGTTGATATGGGTTTTTTCCCTCTGCTTTTTAGTTAATTTGGCTAAGGGTCTGTCTATTTTGTTGATTTTCTCAAAGAACCAACTCTTGGTTTCATTGATTCTTTGTATAGTTCTTTTTGTTTCTAAGTTGTTGATTTCAGCCCTAAGTTTGATGATTTCCTGCCTTCTGCTCCTCTTGGGAGTGTTTGCTTCTTTTTTTTCCAAGTCACAATTTTCTTTTTGAAGGCACTTAGTGCTATGAACTTTCCTCGTAGCACAGCTTTCATTGTGTCCCATAGGTTTGGGTATGTTGTGTCTTCATTTTCGTTGGATTTTAAGAAGTCTTTGATTTCCTTCTTTATTTCTTCCCTGACCCAGTAGTCATCCAGTAAAGTGTTGTTCAATTTCCATGTATGTGTAGGCTTTCTGTTCATTCTTTTGCTGTTGAAGTCCAGCTTTATTCCATGGTGGTCTGATAAGATACAAGGGGTTATTTCAATTTTCTTGTATCTGTTGAGGCTATTTTTGTGTCCAACTATGTGGTCGATTTTGGAGAAGGTTCCGTGCAGTGCTGAGAAGAAGGTGTATTCTTTTGTGTTTGGGTGAAACGTTCTGTAGATATCTGTTAGGTCCATTTGGTTCATGATCTCTGTTAGACTCATTATTTCTCTGTTTGGCTTCTGTCTTGATGATCTGTCCATTGTTGTGAGTGGGGTGTTGAAGTCTCCCACTACTAATATGTTGGGATCAATGTGTGATTTAAGTTTTAGAAGCGTTTCTTTTACAAGTGTAGGTGCCTTTGTATTTGGTGCATGATGTTCAATATTGAGATGTCACCTTGATGAATATTTCCTTTAACAAGTATGTAATACCCTTCTCTGTCTTCTTTTATTAACTTCAGTTGGAAGTTTGATATTAGGATGGCTACTCCAGCTTGCTTCCTAAGTCCATTTGCTTGGAAAAGCTTTTCCCAGCCCTTTACTCTGAGATAGTTTCTATATTTGATAGTGAAATGTGTTTCTTGTATGCATCAATAAGATGGGTCTTGTTTACGGATCGAATCTGTAAGTCTGTGTCTTTTTATTGGCGAGTTGAGTCCATTGATGTTGTTGGATATTAGTGACCAGGGGTTGTTATTTCTCATTATTTTTGTATAGGTGGTCATCCTGTGCTTCTTTTGGTTTATTGCTGTGGATTTTTCTATTTCCTCTGTTTTCTTGGGTGTAGTTATCTTCTCTATGTTGGCATTTTCCTTCTAGGATCTTCTGTAGGGCTGGGTTTGTGGGTAGATATTGTTTAAATTTGATTTTGTCATGGAATATCTTGTTTTCTCCATCTATGTTGATAGAGATTTTTGCTGGGTATAGTAGTCTGGCTGGGCACATATGTCCTCTCAGGGCTTGTAGGACGTCTGTCCAGGCCCTTCTAGCTTTTAAAGTTTCTGAGGAGAAGTCAGGTGTAATTCTGATGGGTCTCCCATTTTATGTGACTTGAACTTTTTCTCTTCAGCTTTTAATATTCTTTCTTTGTTCTGTACATTTGGAGTTTCAATTATTATGTGGCGAGAGGAGTTTCTTTTCTGATCTAATCTGTTTGGTGTTCTGTAAGTCTCTTGAATTTTTATTAGCATCTCTCTTTAGGTTTGGGAAGTTTTCTTCTATGATTTTCTTGAAGATATTTCCTGGACCTTGGAGTCGGGAGTCTTCTCTTTCCTCTATGCCTGTAATTCTTAGGTTCCATCTTTTCATTGAGTCCTTGATTTCTTGGATATTGTGGGTGAGAGATTTTTTAGCTTTCTCATTTTCTTTGGATGTTGTACTGATTTCTTTCATCGAATCTTCCATGCCTGAGATCCTGTCTTCCATCTCTTGTATCCTATATTTGGTACTCATATCTGTAGCTCCTGTTTTCTTCCCTTGATTCTCTATTTCCACTTTTAACTCTGACTGTGTTTTCTTTATTGTTTCCATTTCCATTTTCATGTCTTGAATGGTTTTATTCGTTTTGTACATTTCCTGCTCCAATGTGCTTGTCTTTGCCTGGAAGTCTTCCATTGCCCTGTCTTTTTCCTGTTCAAGTTGAGCCACCTTGTTTTGAAGCTCTCTAATGGTATTATCGATTGCTTTTGCTTGTGAAATTGTGGCTTCTTTGAATTCCTTCACAGATTTAAGTTCTTCTTGAAGGGACTCTATCACTTTCCATAATGTAGAATTGTCATCGTTTTCATGTGTTTCAGCTGTGGTGAGGTGGTCAGGATTGGATGAACTAGCATAGTTGTGTTTTGTTGGAGTCATGTCTCCTTGCTTTCTGTTTTTTCTGGGACTTTTGGCCATTCGGATGTTCTTAGCTGTTTGCTCCTGTTGTCTTCTGGGCTTGGATCCAAAGGGGGTGTTTTGGTGTAGCAGTCGAATTGCCTGACTCCACCCCTGTAAGGTGAGTCATACAGCACTGCCTCCCAGGTGGAAACTTCACTGATCCAGGGGGTGGCGCCATACATACTTAAGCTCTGGTTCCCTGCTGGAAGGTCCTGTACTAGCAAAAAAGTCTGATAATAATAATAAAGACCTCACAGTTTGCCCAGGGTTGGACCCCGTGGTGGGTAAATCCGCCTTCACCCCCTGTAGCCTTGCCACTCTCACAGCCCCACCTATGTGTGTATGGAGCTGGCTTTGGATAGTGGCAAATGACATCACTGTTGTCCAAGTTCCTTTACACTGCAGTGGAACGTAATCTGCAGCCAGAAGGGTATCCTGTAGCTCAATTCACCTTCAGGATTTTTTTTCTCAATGACTGTAAATCCAATAGGGGAGGCTGTCCAGCACCCCTCTGAGTGCACACAGATATGTTTGGGCTTTCCAAATGCAGCTGTGGACCAGCTGGATGCTGGGCTGATGCCTGTGGAGCCCTCAGCTACTGCAGAATCCTGCCGCAGCGCGCCCGCTAAGAGTGTGTGGCATTCCCCCAGGTCCGCAACCTTTCACTAAATAGTCAAACGCCTGCGTGCAATCTGGGGGGCCCAGTAGGCTGGTGAGTAACCCTGTGTGGGGTCTGAATCTACCGGCTGGGTATTAGAGTGGATCTTACCCAGCCTCTTTCCTGGTGGAGGTTTCCGATTCCTGGATTCAGTGGCTTCCCTGCATGTCTGAGAGTGGGAGGGAGAGTCCTGCCCAGGGCCTTTTAACGGTCCCTGGGTAGCTGAATGAAATCCAATTGAGTCCAGTCCCTCAGATTTTTTTGTACAGCGTCTTATAACTTTTGTGGCTTTGTGGCTGTTTTCCCCAAGATTAAAATGCCTCCGTGTGGGCCACCACCATTTGGATCCCCATTTATAGTTAATTTTAAGGGGTCCTTCCCTTAACGGTTGACACCCTCTTTCAGCCACATTTATCTATCTATCTATCTATCTATCTATCTATCTATCTATTGCTTCAGCTTACCTCTCCATCATAGTGTGTTTTTTCCACCCCTCCCAGTCCCGCCCTCCCACCCTCTATCCCCTATCCCTTCCATCTCACTCCTCTGGAGTGGAGTGTCCCTATATAACAGTCCCCTGCCCCAGTTCAGCAGTCATATGAGGGCCAAGAGCCTCCTCATACACTGGGGGGCCTAAAAGGCAGCACCACTAGGGCAAAGTGTCTCACTGACAGGAAACAAAGTCTCTGTTCCTGTTCCCTTTGGTACGTTTGTTGTAGTATAGTTATCCTGTACTATATAGCTAAAATCTGACTATAAGTGAATCAATGCCATATGCATCCTTCTGAGTCTGGGTTAGCTCACTCAGGATGAGCTTCTCTAGTTCCATCTATTTGGCTGCAAATTGCATAATTTTGTTGTTTCTGATAGCTGAGTACTATTCCATTGTGTAGATGTACCACAGTTTTTTAATCCATTCTTCAGTTGAGGGACATCTGGGTTGTTTCCAGCTTCTAGCTATTACAAATAAGGCTGCTATGAACATAGATGAGGAAACTTCCTTGTGATTCATTGAGGAATCATTTGGATGTATACCCAGAAGTGGTATGGCTGGATCTTGAGGTAGAGCTATTCCAAGTTTTCTAAGATTTCGCCAGACTGACCTCCATAGTGGTTGCACAAACCTGCACTCCCACCAGCAATGGAGTAGGGTACCCCTTTCTCCACATCCTCACCAGCATGTGCTGTCATTTGAGCTTTTGATCTTAGCCATTCTGACAGGTGTGAGATGGAATCTCAGAGTCGTCTTGAGTTAAATTTCTCTGATGATTCAGCCACTTTTTGATATGCAGCTGTCAGTTCGTTCCTGCCAGCCTTCTGGTTATCACAACACTTCAAAACATTTTCAAATCCTTACTTCAAATCAAGTTTCAAAACAAATTTCATTTCAAAAACAAGTTGTTTTTCTAAACTCTTGGCAGCCATTTTATATGGCTGCTTACAGGCTCCTTACAGCACCTGACCTGACTCTTGCCATTTCGAATTTCTGAGCTTTCTGTGTGTGTCTAGAAAGTTGGATAATATAGCCATATTCTTTAAAGTGATCTGCAATCCTCTTAGAAAATGACCTGTAGATAATAGAAATGTTCTAACAAGTCGACAATCCAAGCATTGCTTTGAGCTTTTTATTAGGCTACTATATATGTTTGAGTATCCATAATTTGTATACATTCCTGCAGGGCTAAGTCTGAATTCCATAGAGTTCCCTTTGTAGCCAACCCAATGCTGCATGCCACTGGGCATTAAATTAATGCATTTTTTCTTCAAGCTTCTCTGTAGAAAAACTATTTTCTGGAGAGAGAGAAAGAGAGAAAGAGAGAGTTGTGCTTTTAGTACTTTGTGTTGAGAAATAGGAAGGTCTTTCAAATTCTTGGAAGCTGAATTTCTCAGTTTTTCACAACATTAATTAGTTATAGCAGTATGGTACTGTTTCTCATGTTTGCAGAAGTTCTGTTGCAATATCCCAATATTTCCTCCCATTCTTCCAGTAGTATACCAACTATGAGTGACAAGCTGTGTTCTTTTGTTTGCCATGTATGAGCAGCCACTCACTTACCCTTTTGTTCTATTCCAGCTTGCCATAGTGATGCTTCCATGTAGGTTAACTCTAGAAGACCAGCTAAGTGGATGGTGTTTAAAACTCAGGGCAAGGGAGATGCCGCAAGGATCTCAATAGTCACGCTTACAAAACAGCTGCTGGGGATGTTTACAAGGCCAGCTTTGTGCACTGCTCCCAGCACTCTCAGTGCCTAATATGCCAGAATGGGACTACCTTGTCAATTTAAACAGCTGTGGCTTGTGCTCAGATGAGGACCTGTGACAGAGCTGATAATTACTCCGTCTTGAATTCAGTCCTCATGATGTTCTGGCCCATTGACTCAAAACCAAATCCAGGCACTCAACTTCCATGCTTTGTGTTGAAGTTCTGAGACCCACTTCATCAAAATTTAGTCATGTGGATTTATTCTGAGTACTAGGATAATCTCAAATCTCGAACAATATAGATTTTATCCCTGCTTTAGGCCAAGTTAAAAGTTAAGGTGATGGGTCTAAATTAAAAAAATATTGGCTCTGATTTGTTGGAAACATCTCTACAAACCAAACCAAAACAAAACAAAACAAAAGGCACTCTAAATTCAGGGGAGAAGAGAGGCACAAAGTGTCTTAATTCCAACAATCTTGTCTTCATTTATTTTTACATTCAACAAATATTTATTAAACACTTACAATAGCCTACACCAGAGATTACAAATAGGTTCCATCTTGTATGCCAACTCTGATCAACTGTAGGTTTCTCTCTGTAGCAGTCCCAGTACACATGTGGGCTCAGCTGGAAAGTGCCACTAGTGATCAGCAGCATGACCTATCTAGGAAGCCTTAAACAGCAGTGACAGCAAACACACCAGATATTTGGTAGTCCTGCCATAGGCTCTGGAGATAGAGCAATAAAGGAGATACAAACACAGTTTTAAGGAACTAAATTCCCTGACAAGAAGAGTCCATAGGGGTTTCTTTTACCTTTTGGCTTACATTGCCTTTTCAGGAGATGTCCCCCTTCTCATTCAAGCCAGCAACACTCCATGCACTTGTGTGTTTTCTCAGTGATTTCATCAGGAACTGCAGCATTTGCAGCTGGCCATAGCTCACCCCCTTGCTAATGCATAAGACTAATTCATCTCCTGCCCAGAGGAATTGGAACTGACATTACAAAGAAAAATTGCCCCCCAACTCCAGAAAAGTCTGTCCCGGACCAATCTCAGAAAGTTCAGCTCCCTACAGAATGATACAATTTGACATCCCAATTACAGCAGCCAGGAGGAGATTCGGGGATGAAAGGAAGGGACTCACATTTCAAGCAGTAAAAGAAAACCATTTAGTTGGCTTGCATGCAGATGAAAGAGACCTCAGTCCCTGGAGCTAATTATTCACGGCATTAATTCAGGATGTGAGAGACATAGGATGCACCTTTATAAAAATGCCCCAAGATAGTCAATTGAAGCTGATTAGTAAAAGCAAAGCTGGGAGGGCGAGCTGAAGAGTGTGTGCAGGAAATCGTGATTCATGGTGTCTTGTCTAATTTCCCGAAGAATTGCTAGCATGTGCATTCTATAAAAATCGATTAATCATTTGAAGCCAGATGCACCCTTTATTGAACCTGGCCCTTCCTTATTAAATATAGAGATTAAGACCAGGAATAAGGATATAATACTTAGAATGGTCTATCGTCATCTTTATATATTTTACTGCTAATGAAGCAAAAATACATTTTTATTGAGATAATCAAATATAAAACTCAAGCATCTCTTCAATTTCCTGATACAATTAATGGAAGGATACAAAATTTGTTTCAAAGGAAAGCTCTTCTTCACCTCCACAGTCATGGTAATTAAAGTATCTGGATTGCTTCCCTTTCAGGCCTTAATAATGGGTGAGATTCTGGTTCTACAGATGCACAGTCTATGCCATGCTCGGTTTACTTTATGAAGAAGAAGAAATTTTTTAAAAAGCCTTTGCTGAGGCAGAAATGCTTTGCTTCTTCGTGTGATGTCTTCAATGGAGATTTTACCATTTTGTTTTCCTAACCTCCTTATCTTTTCTTCTTGGGAGAGTCATTCTTTTCTTTTCTTTTTTTTTTGGGGGGGGTACTTCCTTTCTGCTCCCAATTGCAACTTTTATAATTCCAAGTAGGAATACCTATAAGTAATTAGGTGTGTTCTCTCTCCTGGCCCCTCCTCATTTCAAAGAGTGGGCAGCTGACTCAAGATAGGTCCAATTCTTCCTTGGTATTTTAAAATATGGGACCACGGAGGGATGCAAATGGTTTTGTCTTACTGTCTGAAGTTCTTGACAGGCAGATTTCCCACCATGCAACATGGCTAAGATGGGGGAGGCAATGTAGAAGAAGAAAGGGAGAATGAAAGAGAATGGAAACTTCCTACTGACTCTCATTGAGTCATGACCCTTCTGCTAATTCCTGAATTTGATTAAACCAGGTGCTAAAAGAAAAATGGAGGCTCTCAATAGTGAGACACAGCAGCCTGAAAGGTGTTTGTGTTTCCTAGGGTGGCAAATGTGTTACAAGGGCTTTATGCCTCATGACGCCATCCCCCATTAGTTACAGCAGTATTACCCACCGAGCCAAGACAGATTTTGTCGTCATTCTAGACACTATACTCTTGGAAGCTTCTGTCAAAATTGATCAGAGTGGGTCTTTAAGAAAAGACACATACAGCCTGATTCTTGTCCAGTTGCCTCACTTAGCTTCAGAGAAAATCAAGGTCAAACAAGATAACAAGACATTGAATCTGGACTAGACTGGAGGGTTCTGATGACAAAGCAGGACAAAGTCTGCAGGTGAGTAGGTACTGTAATTAAAAAGCTGGTGCTCCTGTCTCGGCTCTGCCTTTTAATGTCTGAGTAACCCTGCACTTGCTGTGTGGAGCCCAATTCCTCATTTACAAAGTGGGAATTTTAGTAATAGTAGCTTCCTTATGTAGTTAATATGACGAGTTAAATTGATAGTGTATAAGGTCCCTGTCATATAACAAGTACTGACTAGTGGTGGGTCAGCCTGGTCAAAGCTGACCAGTAATTATGTCATCATATCAACGAGGATGCAGAACACGGAAGAGGTTAAACAGTGACAACATCACACAGTTGCTTGATTCTAGAGTGTTCTTACCTAAGTGTTCCAAGCTTAGAAGTATTCAATGTGTTACAACAACTCTGTAAGTAATTTCTGCTTCTGTACATTGTTGAAAATTTTTTCTACCCTTTTAGGTAGGAGACTAAGAAGCTTGATTGATTTGTGTGCTTTCTTGACACAGCTGACAAAGATCCTGACAGATGAATTGGTCTCCTGGGATCTTCTGGCCTGAGCAAGCATTTCCCTGTCAGCTAGTTAAGAATGGACAGTAAAGTCTAGTTCATACTCAACTCTCCTTTCTCCGTTGCTTCCAAGGTGGATGAAAGCTGTGACCTACTATTAGAAGAAACTGCTGCTTTTTTTCATAGCTTTTTTCTTACAAAGCCTGCATTTTCTATTGAGATAATTATTTTTCTCATTTGACCAATAAGGAAAAATGGCTCAAAAAAAAAAATACTGGTAACTAACACACCAAAAGGATCAGAAACATAGACTTTGTTACCTGTTAATGGGAAACTTTGCCCTAGTGGAGCTGCCATGTAGGCCCCCAGTGCAAGAGGAAGCTCTTAACCCTCATATGACTGCTGAACTGAGAGGGGTTGATATGTAGGGACACCCAACTCCAGAGGAGTAGGATGGGTGGTAGGAGGGGAGAGTGTGGGGAGGGTGGAACTGGGAGGGGTGAGGGAGGGTACTGTGATGGAGATAGAACTTGAAGTAATAAATAAACATTAAGAAAATACTGGTAACTGATCCAAACACAAACAGCAAGGGGGTGCTGGACTCAAATCTGGAGAAACTTGACCAGAGCAAATACTGTTAGACAGTATGTATGACCAGAAAGTCTGAGAGATATGACTGTCATGGAGTGACCAGTTTCAATGAAAGAGTATGTCTGGTTCTAGGAAAATTACTCCCATCATTGAACAAGCATTTGTACATGTCATATGCAGACTGGTCAAAACTATCTTTTCAATGAAACTGTATTTTAAGCTATATGTTAATTATTTGCTATTGCAGAATTAATAGAGAACTTAAAGTCTTGCCATGTTTTATCAATGCAGTTTAGGGATCCTTTCTACTCCCTTTTCCTGTCTATTATTAAAAACCTTATATTTTCAGGACTGGTGAGATGGCTCAGTGGTTAAGACCACTGGCTGTTCTTCCAGAGGGCCCAGATTCAATTCCCAGCACTCACATGGCAGTTCACAACTGTCTGTGGCTCCTGTTTCAGGGGATCTGATACCCTGACACAGACATTTAAGCAGACAAAACACCAAATGTATATTAAATAAAAATAAATAAATTTAAAAACAAGATGTACAAAAAACTTTATATTCTCTTTTAAAGTAAGATTTATTTATTAAAATTGGGGGAGTTAGGAAAGGAGGAGGGAGGGAGGGAGGGAGAGAGAGAGACAGAGAGAGAGAGAGAGAGAGAGAGAGTGTGTTAGGGAGTGGTATGTGCTTGGTAATGCACGAACCTACAAAGGCCAGAAGGGGTGTTGGAGCCTCTGAGATAAAGTTACAGGAGACTGTGAACTGACAAACATTGGTGCTGGGGACCAAACTAGGGTCTATCTACAAGAGAAGTAAGCATTTTTCACCACAGAGCTGCCTGACTCACCCCACCCCCCACAAGCTGTGTATTCTTATGGGAATTCCTTCTGTCATTCCTACTTAGTGGTGAACAGTAGAAGTCTTTAGGAATAAAAACTGTTTATTATTTTTCTTCCTAAACTGAATAGTTAATTTATCTTAAAAAATGTAACCTTCTTCAAGAAGGATTTTGTCTGTGCCCTGACTTGTAAAACATGAACATTATTGATAATAGTTGGAACTGAAAGATAACATAGGTCATTTGTCCAGCAACAAACATATGTTCTTGTTTTCATTCATTTCAAATTATTATTATTATTATTATTATTATTTTATCATGTGTGTTTGTGCGGGACATATGAGTATGCTTGTGCCCTGCTTTGCCCTGGGATCAAAGTCAGGTCACCAGACTTTCATTGCAATGCCTTTGCCTGCTGAGCCATATCACTGGTCTCTTGCTTTATGTATGTATGTATGTATCTATCTATCTATCGATCTATCTATCTATCTATCTATTCTTTTTTTTTTTTTGGTTTTTCGAGACAGGGTTTCTCTGAATATCTCTGGCTGTCCTGGACTCACTTTGTAGACCAGGCTGGCCTCGAACTCACAAAGATCCGCCTGCCTCTGCCTCCCAAGTGCTGGGATTAAAGGCGTGCGCCACCACCACCCGGCTCTATCTATCTATTCTATCTATCTATCATCTATCTATATCTATCTACATATATAGCTCATTTTTCAGTTATTCAGAATTCTCAATAGATAGATAGAGCAACACAAATTTATGATGTTGAAAAATGCCCTTAGGCTAAAAACTGCCTGAGGAATGAGATTTATATTAAGCATGTCAAATAAAAATATTTGACAAATATTTCAAACATTTGAAGTGAGCAGCTCAGAGTTTCCTTGGAAAATGTGTGTGGGTATGTATGTGTGAGTGTGTGTGTGTGTGTGTGTGTGTGTGTGTGTGTGTGTGCCTGAATATGTGTATATGTGTGTGTATGTGTGTAAATAACTGATTTAAACAATAACCAGGGCCTAACTTAACAGTTACACATTTATCTAAACAGAGCAAACCTGTTTCAACATAGAATGTAGAAAAAAAAAAGACCAGAGCCTTATGATATGATTAAATGGGGTTTGTAAACACTCATTCTTAGCAAGTTTCATCAGAGGGTCACATTATGGTCGTGGGAAGCTATGCTGTGTACAAAATTGGAACGTTTCAAAAGAAAACATTGTAACTATATTACCTACAGACTTTCTCACACTTTATAAAAACTCCTGCCCTCGTTGCTTGGTTATTTTGCTGAAGGCTGTTATAAGCTTATTATGTTTGCACACATTAGCAATTAGCATGTATGAAATATACACTATATTAACCCTATACTGTGACACGTATTAATGCTTAATGCATGTGTTTGTGTGTGTGACATCTACTTTCTGCCCGAGGCCATTTATCGGCAAATATTGCTTCTGAAGGCTAGGCTCGCTGCTTCCCAGCTGTCTCCAAATCACTTCAGGACAGATTTTCTGAGGCAGAGAGTATCAGTGGTCAAGATCTGTATCTTCCCCATATTGTTAGGTCCCTGTGCAGCTGGATCTGTCCCAGTTCACTGCCCCAGAGCAAGCAGGAGCTGTTAATATTTTAATGAATTACCTTTGGGGCACCATGAAAAAGAAAGAACAAAGCAGTAAGATTACCAGTTTCCCTGAGGGACTGGGAAGCCTTGGGGCAGCTTCGTCTCCTATCAGTCTTGGTCCTTGAAATATTTTCCTTGCTAAGTCTCCACATTGTCACTTCTGGCTGTCTTGGCATGTCTAAGCTACACCATTTTCAACTTTCTTTCTGCTTTGCAATTATCTAGTTTGCTGCTGGGGGGGGCGGGGAGAAAATCTCTAGGCAGTGTTTGTAACAATTGTCGAACCATTTGGGGAAAAGGCAAAAATACATATTTCATGCAAGGTAAGGTAAAAAGCACGTCCTATTTCCCCATGAAACAAAAGTCAGCGCTCATCTCTGACTCACACCACGGTGAAAGATTCTATTATATTCAGTCCCCGTCAGGAATCCCTTAAACGTCACTGACTACCAGACCCCAAAACCACTGTGAATCTTCCTGGTGGGTTTTCTCCAGGCTTTGAGCACTTCATTAAATCTAGCTCTGGGGTTTTCAGCCACTGAAGCCCTGTCTGTTGAAGGTGGTGTTGCAAAGAGTGGCAGAGCCACTAGATGGCAGGAGCACGCCGCTTAAGATGAGAGCCGTCGCTAAGGAGCTAGCTTCTGCCTCCCTCCCGGTCCTGGCAGATGTGGGGGAGGAGTTGCTGATTATTGATTGGTTCACTGACCCCGGTCTCCTCCTCTTCTCCTCTAGCTCTAATTGCAATCCTGGATGCGGTTGGTTCTCCCATGGCTCCTCAAGTGCGCTGTCAGGGTGGGTGGCTTCGAAAACTGTCCGGTTGGACCCTGTAAATGGATCCACAAGATGACAGAGCCTCTTTAGTTCAAGGTGGCCTGAATATCTTTTAACTTACCCTGCACAGTAATCCTGGAAACTGTCAGAGTCTTAAATATTCCCCAGACTAGGAGTTTTAGCTTCTCCTAGGAATAGTGTGATGGATCAATAAGCCTGCTTCTGATAAACATACCTGGCTGTCTACCATGTTTGTCTCTGTCCATTCATTTTTCTCTTTCGTTAAATGTGTGTATAGTTCCCACCATGTCAGGAATACAACTATGCGTGAGACATTTTCAGACCCTTCAAGAAGTCTGCTGTTTAGGTAGCAGAGATTTTAAAAGACACGATATAGACAAGTGATAGTTGCCACAGTAAGGCTGGATGTGGGGCATGTTAGCGTCTCAGTTGTAGAGGATAAAGAACACAGAGAGAGTAGGGGCAACTAGGAGAGAGCCAGGAAAGGAGTGAGGGCAGGAAAATTCAAACCCGTTGTCTAACCTAGAGATTGGAAGAATCTGCAGCTGAGGAGGGAGAGGGTTGCTGTGAAGTATGAAGCTGTCTCGCTAAAATGAAGCCTGGAGTGAGGGGCAGTGGATCAGCCCCTGAGGCAAGCCAGAACCAGATTGAGACAGTCTCCCAGGCCATGACAAAAAAAACTCTTGGCCAGCTTTCCTTTGTCACAAGTGGAGAGTCATGAAAGGTCACATAAAAGGCGGAACCAAGGACCCATGCTCCCTTTATAGACAGGTCATTCTGATGGCAGTAAGAGAGAGGATGGTAGGGAACAAGGCAGAAAAGAATTGCAAAGACCACAGGAAAGGTCATGGCAAGGGGACACAGTCTGTAAGCTATTAGGAGGATCAGAAGGATATTTGAAGATTTATTGCATATGTAGAGTGTGAAAACTGCGGACTCACAAATGACCTCTTCACCTTTGTCTGGGTAATTATAAAGACTGAGTAACCACTGGGTAGAACAGTAGTTAACACTGAATCTCAATGTGCAGTGTTCAAATAGCACAAAACTGTAAGTTTCCACTCACTCATCAATTCATCCCTTTGAGTGGCATATGTTCGTGATAGGCTTTATGTAAGGCAATAACTGATTGATATTCAGCATCGAGGTGAATGAAACTGCTTGTTTCCTAATCTTCAAGGAGCTAAAAGAGAATTTTTTTTCTCCTTAATAAATTCTCTCTTTGCGTTTGTTTCTATTACACATTTTGGATTTGACTGCACATACTATTTTTCAAAGTCTTTTAATACACATCTCGGCAAAACCAGACTCGAAGTTGCTCAGGGCGAGTCAGCAAACACTAAATTGATGATGGGACACGGGCAACATTATAAAAACATGTGTTGAATGAAATGTGTACACAATTCTTAGAGGTACTTTTGACACACAGTTTGGAAGTTTTCTATGGTTAGTATCACCATGAGTATTGAAATAAAGGAAGGAAGGAAAGAAAGAAATGAAGGAAGACAAACGTTTGAGTCATCTGAACTTCTCCCTGGTGACATTCTGAAAACACACAAATCAACATAAAATTAACATAAAAAAAACAAGAAAGCATAACGGAAGCTAACCATCTAGGTACTACAATATGACAATTGACGGCATAGTCCACACACTGATATACGGTGAACACCTGAAGAACTATGGCCTTCTGCAGGTCCAGGCTTCTGCCAACCGTGTATGTCCCGACTAAATAATTTATTGAGTTTTGGTAGGCTGTAAACAGGGCTAAACAGCACAAGTACCTTCCTTCTCATTATTCTTAAGATCCACTAAGGAAAACAGACCTCAGACAAGGAAACACGAGTGCAAGGAGTTGCTTTAATAAATATAAACCTGCACTAACTCAATATTTTTCTTCTTTGTGATTGTGCCTCCCTAGAAAGAAATGTCTGTCCGTGTTTGTGAGACACAGGGAAACTGAGCCACAGGGGCGTAAGCACACTGCCTCTGTCATCATTGCAGAGCCAGAATTCTGCTGTGTTTGTGTCCGCATGAAATGAGCACCCGCTGAAAAGAGACAAGTAGTCTCCGAGGTCCTCAGAAAAAGCTGCTGCTGAGGGGTGCGAAGTGAGTTAGACTTCATCTCCTGTATCAGCTCACATTGATTCCAGTCGGCTGCCTGCTGAGCAGCGTTAGGAGGAAAAAGGGAGTGTTTCTCAAATGAACAACTGCTTAGGAAAGGAGTGTAGAGGTACATAGCAGGTATTCCTTAGTATTTCGCTACACTATTGCTTAATCAATGTTATTGACATATTTAGAGAAAGGAGACAGAAGAGTTGAGATGTACGGTTAAAAACCATGGAGATCTGATAAGCCATCTAGAGTGGAGAAGGCCATTTGCTGAGTCTTGGAGACACTGGTATTAAGATCTTTGGGCAGGTGAACACTGCTGAAGGATGAGCCTAGCTGATCAGTTTTTATTACGGCTTTGGAATTATTGAGAATCCATGTTCAGCAAGGCCTCTTCCTATTTTTCAGGTGATCTCAACTGCATTTTAATTCAAAAACTGCTTTTTTCCTTTCTTTGGTTTTTTGTTTGTTTGTTTGTTTTTTGAGACAGGTTTTCTCTGTGTAACTGCTCTAGCTGTCCTGGAATTTGCTCTGTAGACCAGGATGGTCTTGAACTCACAAAGATTAGCCTACCTCTGCCTTCTAAATGCTGGGATTAAAGGTATGCACAACCACTGTCCGATTCAAAAACATTTTTAATTACCACACAATAGTATGTTTATGGAGCACAGTGGATTATTTTGATATGAGTAAAAATTAGGTGATCAAATTCAGATAATTTGCATAACAATCACGTGGAATGTTTCTCATTTCCATGTGTCGGGAAGGTTCAGTCAAAAAGTCTTTTAATTTAACTTCCATGTTCAATAAGACTGGGAAGAAACTCGACAGATAGAAAGTTTGGAGACACAACAAACAGTTAAAATCCTGTTTCTGCAACTATACCACCTGAAGGTTAGGTTCCTGCTTTTGAAGAATTTGTTTTTTCAGTCAGACTCTCCTCATATTTCATGCTGATCATTCCAGACTGCTCAGAGACACAGCTTGGAGTAGCTTCCTTATGACTTTGATGAAACCTACATCTGTTAGGCAATAACTGAACTTTTTTAAAAAATTAAAAACTGGGACAACACATCATTCAAGGAGCTTATGGTCTATGTTTGAACCAATACAAACCTTCGAAGTAATCAAATGTGACAATTATAATTTCAAAGGTTTTGGAATGAAAGTATTATTCAGCTTTGCTTCCTCTGGCCATCTGAATGGTCAAGGGAATAATGTAAAATTTCTATAGCATTTGCAGATTATGCAACAGACTGATACTTGTGTGGTAGACCCTTTTTCCTCTGACTCTGACACCTCTTTTCTATCGTTTTATCTCCTCTGACTTGTACTCTTATGTTTTCTTGTTTACAAGGACTTTTGTGGTTACACTGGGACAGTATGATGTTCCGTTCTCAAGATCTTTAACTTATAATTCCATTTGTTATGCAAAACAGTATATCCACACTCACAAGTTATGGAGGAGATGGGATCACAGAAGTTTCTGTACCATGATCTCCATGGTATTTTTATAGTCCTGACATTTGTAGAGTCCTGTA
Source organism: Lophiomys imhausi (assembly GCA_907164525.1). Lineage (NCBI taxonomy): Eukaryota > Metazoa > Chordata > Mammalia > Rodentia > Muridae > Lophiomys > Lophiomys imhausi. The sequence goes on from CAJQZJ010034450.1 coordinate 1,260,604, forward strand.
TTCCAATTAAACTGTTGTCTATCACCTGAAATTTATTAACCACTAATCTCTACATCAGGTTCTATGCAGTATCATATAAACCAAGTTAAAAAAAAAAAGACAGAGCCTAGCTCACCATGACAGTCAATAATATTTAATCCAATGAGCTCATTGGGGAAATAATAAAAGATATCTTTGATCTTTCATTAACCCAAATATTAAGTAGTTTATTTGCAGTTCAAGCACCTAGCTATGAGGATTATTATTTTGCCTTCTGGGCTATCTGTTGCTCAAAATGTCATCTCCAATGTCAATCTCATTTCCTTGAATAGAAGATAAACCTAAAATTGATCATTATTAATTTTGTTTGCCTACATGTACATATGCCTAAACCTCACCATTAGTTCTTCTTGGACCTTTGTAACTTCTCTTTTGGGAAGAATATAGAAAAAGTTTGAAGATTTGAGCTGGAAAAGCCCCGGTTCTTTTTTGTGGGAGTTTGAAAAATGTGATTACTGAGGAAAGAATGGGCAATACAGGCTTGGCATCTGAAGTGTCAGAGTGAAACAGTGGCTCTATTTGGAACTGAGTTAGGCATTCTTTGTGGTATGGAGTTTGGCAACATTCTGCCATGTCCTAAGAACTTGTATGAAGCTGAATACAGGGATTATAGACTAATCTGTTTGACAGAGAAAATTTCCAGACCACATAGCATGGATGTTGAATCATAGTTACTGTTCACCACTGTCATCCAAGTCCACAGTGAGGGTAGAAAAAAAAAAGGATGGAGTTTACTGAGAAAAGGTATGTGAATGGTTTTAAAATTTTGGACAAGGAGAGTGCAGACAGATGCAAAATATTGGCAACTAATAAAGAGGCCAGGCAACTGAAGACAAACCTGGTTCCTGACCATAACATCCAAACCATCAAAGGCTCCATCTTCTAAGAATACAAGTGCATTTGAAAGGAAAGACCTAAGCTCAGAATGCCACAGAAGGGGCTCCCCTCATATTTCCCCAGGATCAGCGTGTAGAAGTGACATGGCTGTGATCCAAAGAAACTATACTCCATCCCCAGCCAGCAGAAGAAGTTTAGAGCAATATACACATGGCACTTGTTTTACAGGCATGAAAGACGAAGGCTGGAAGGATCTACAGAGTACTGCATCAGTTTTGTGGAGCTGCTGAGGCAAGACAACGTGTGGCAGAGTTTAGAATCCTGGAAGAAGGTGTTGGGAGGCTACTGCATAAAGCTGTAAAGGTAATGCCAAATCTGTAGTGGGAACCCCAGAATATTGAACATTCCAGAATCATGGATAGTTCTCTGAAGAAAGCTCCTAGCACAGGACGGAACAAACTAAAAGAAAGGTTGGTGTGCTGAAGGCAGCAGAGCTGGATTTCATCATGAGTCCCAGATGCTAGACATGAAGCTGCCAAATTTGGTATCTGCCCTGCTGGATTTCAGTCAGATCAGTCCCTGCTATGAAATTCATTCATTTCCCTTTGCAATGAAAGTGTCATTTATTTTGTGTCATTATATACTAAAAACATATAAATTGTCTTTTATTTTATAGGAGTTCACAGTGAAGGGACTGCCTTTAGTCTCAGACCAGATTGGGCTGTGAACTTTTAAATAATCTTAAAATTGTTTTTAAAAATATCTGTTGGGACCTTTGAAAGTGGAATGTATTTTGGGTAATGAGATGGCCATGAACCTCTGAGGACTTAGGAAGGAAGGTTGTGGCTTAAAGGTAATATGTTCAAGTTAACAAGGATTGGGATTGTGATAGTCAATAATTACTGTTAACATTATAGGTTATGAAATTACCTAAAGATGACCTTCTAGACATGTCAGTGAGGAATTATCTGGATGAGCTTAGCCTGTGGGAAAAGTGTAAAGGATTATCTAGATAGGGTTAAATGAACTGAGAACACCCAACTGTCCTGTGGTCAGCACCATTCTGTGAGCTAGAGTTGTATACTGAATAAAAAGAAGAAAGCAGACTAAGTACCAACATTCATCTCTCTGTGATAACAATATGACCATCTACCCCAAGTTCCTACTACTATGCCTTCCCACTAAGTACCTTGCAACTGTAAGCAAAAAATAAACCCCTCTCCTCAGGTTGCTTTGTCTGGTGTTTTGTTGCAGTAGTTAATGAGTAACTAAGGGCTTTGATGGTGGGATAATTTATTATGAACAAATAGCCATTAGAACTGACGTGCAAGGAACAGAAGGTGCCTAACTATATCTAAATCAACTTCCTCATCAAACATGGTCTCATGCGAAGAAACCCTTACCACTGTTCTGTGTTTGGTAAACCATTCTGGAAGGGAAGCAGTTTTTTGAGAAGAGAGAATCTGTTTCTACATTAAATATTGACATTAGTTGCTGTGTGGGTGTGGTTCAGTCATTATCCCTTTAGGACCCACTTTCCTGTAAAACTAAATTTGGACTGAACAATATGCGCGATTTCTTCTACACTTTAAATTTTTATGGTTCTAAAGATTTTGGAGAACATGGAGATGAGGAAATCAATAAAATAAATGGACATGTAATTGTCACTCAGAAGAAAGGAGCCACTTTCTAAGTGTAACTGTTCACCAATAAATTTGTCCTTTCTATGCAAAAGTATTGAGAGGTTGGACTGCAGGCTTAGAAAGTGGTCAAGTTTAGGAAGTGAAAGACTTTATTGAACTGATAACAATGAGCTTTTGAAGGACAGCAATGGTTAGACCCAGTTTTCCTAATTCCTCCACCAATAACTCAGAAAGGATACCCCCTGTTATTTGAAATCATTTTAATGTAATACTTACTTCAATTATTCATCATAAGAAGAATAGTTCTCTTTCTTACGCATCACAAGTAGGAACCCTACATTCTTGTGACTGTCTCTCTCCACTTCTTTCTGAAGCTGCTCTTTTTTTTTTAAAGATGTATTTTCTTTTCTTTATTTTTTAAAGATTTATTTTTATGTATATGAGTGCTCTATCTGCATGTACACCTGCATTCCAGAAGAGGGCATCAGATCACATTATAGATAGTTGTGAGCCACCATGTGGTTGCTGGGAATTGAACTCAGGACCTCTAGAAGAACAGCCAGTGCTCTTAATCTCTGAGCCATTTCTCCAGCCCAGTCTCTCTCTCTCTCTCTCTCTCTCTCTCTCTCTCTCTCTCAGGTATTTTTTAAAGTATTTTTTAAAGAGCCTTTTCGTGAAGAATATAATTGAGGAGCCAGTCATTAGGTGAGATCATGGTTTCTAATGTCATTATTGTGGCCTCTAAGCAAAGAACACGAAATATTATGAATGTACATTGTCACACATATTTTGCTTTTCCTCTATAAATATGAAGCAAAAACAGTTTGCATAGGTACTTCCATTCTATATACAGGAGAAATATACAAGAGGAGAAGAGTCACAATTTTCAAAACTCATGCTGAAGGAGCATTCAGTTGAAATAGTATTAAAGAGTATTTTAATAGACACTATCTTTAAAAAACAGAAGCAGACTTACAAGAAAAATAAAACAACATTATAGAAAGTTCCCACTTATTCCACATCCAGTTTCTATTAGCACTGTACAAAACTGATGGGCAAATGTGACTCTACATTTCTATTGATTAAAGTTGAAATCTCTTCTAACTTGGTGCTCTTTTCTGTTCCAAGTTATCATCAAAGATACCATAATACACTCAATTGCCACATCCTTAGACTTGATTGGGACAGTTTCTTTGGCTTTCCTTGTTTTAATTATCTTGACTTTTTGCTTGGTTGTCCTTGAGATAGGTTACAAATCTGAACTCATAATGAAGTCATTTAGGTTCCAATATAATATGCAAGTGGAAAAATCTCCCACTAAGAGAAAAGAAGGTAAGATTTTTCTGCTATTTTTTAAAACAAAGGCTAAAGATCATAGAAAACATAGTATTTGAACAAAGATTCATTTGATCAGTAGGGGTGAAAGGTTTGTGTGTTTCTACAACACGAATGTGGTAAATTCAAGAACACCTCATTCTTAGAGATGGAGTTTTTGAGTAACATTGAGGAACCCAAAAACATAAATCACAGGGATTCCTTGATTTTTACCTGAGAATTCCCAGGAAAACAAACTGTGACATGGTGGCACTGCAGTGTGTCCTCCACATAAACAACAATGTTTTCTGGAGTTTAGAGGGCAAATTCTAATGTCACACCCATTGGGGGTGGGGGTGGGGGAAATGAGGAAATGTAATAAGGTCCTAGACTAGTGGTTCTCAACCTATGGGTTTCGACCCCTTTGTGGGTCAAACAATCCTTTGAAAGGGGGCACCGAATACCACCTGAAATATTAGATATTTGCATTAATTAAATAGGAAACACCTGTTCTCTTTCTGGCTGCCTCTGCTGCTATGATTGAACTTGAAGTATGAAGCATTCAAGGCATTCCTTTCTCTTAATAAACAGTATTTATTTTGTGTTTGGTGTTGGCAATTTGGGGGTTTCTGCTGGAAAAGCTATTATTAGATTGCATTGTATAATGACTGACATGCCATCATCATTGTTATCCACACTTAGTGACAGCCCTGACCTGCAAAGCTGACTGTAAGCTGTGGAGGCACAGAGAAGCCTGCTCACTGCCCTTAGAAACGTAATGAGAAAATAGTAACATGTACAATCACTCAGTGAGAGAAAGGGAGCATGTGGGGTTCTTGTAGGGGTCTCTATGTCTGAGATATTATTTGGGTTTTGAATAAATGAATAACTGCATTTTCTTTATGCTCTTCCTAGATTAACGCTTTAAAAATCCCCCCCCCCCCGCCGTGTGTGTGTCTGTGTTTGTCTGTATGCATATGTCTCTGTGTGTCTGTGTTGGCATATGTCACAGCCTATGTGTGGTGATCAGGAGACAACTTTGGGTGTTGGCCCTTGTCTTCCCTTGGCAACATCAAGTTTTCTTTTTCACTGCTGCATGTATCAGGCTGCATGACATTCAAGCTTCCAGAGATTATCTGGTCTCTGCCTCTCGTCTTGCTGTAGGAGTCCTGGGATTATGGGACTATAGGTGTATACTAGTGTGTCTGGCTTTACATAGGTTCTGAGGGGTCCGAAGTTCTGTCCTCATGCTTGTAATACAAGTACTTACCTACTGAACCATCTCCCCCAGCTAGGTTAATTCTTATCGCTACAATTTAGATATTCATAAGTGTGCCAGTTATGTACTGATTCATATTTCTAACTTAGATCTCTCTCAAGAACAGATTCTCATTTTGCTTAATGCTCCGTGTCTCTACCATGGGACATGTAACTTGTTCATATGTTTGCTTGAGAAGAGTTTCTCGATGTAGCCTTGAATAGCAGAGCCCACCTTGTAAACTAGGTTAGCGTCAAGCTCTTCCTGCCTTGGCCTGCTGAGCACTGGAATTACAATTGTGCTGCAATGCCTGCCAATAACTTACTTCTACTTTTCTTCCTACTACATCTTCCCTTTACATTTAGCATTGTACTCTATTAGATCAATAATTGTATGGTGTTGTATGTGGATCACCACACATATGTATGTGGGCTCATATATATATATATGATTTTGTGTGTGTGTGTGTGTGTGTGTGTGTGTGTGTGTGTGTGTGTACCATATGTGAGACAATGCAACTGCAGAAATAAATTGTGTGTACAACATCTCTGACTTATCATTTAGGAATTCACCCAACACATGTTTAGGGAAGTTTGGCTATGTAATAGGAATCCTGTTCACCTTACATACAGGATTCAAAATTTATAAAACCCTGTCCTTGCTCTCTGATATCTCACAGATGACTAGAAACAAAATACCCAATACTGAGATATTAAAGTTAAGCTTTACCCAGTCACCTTCAAGTTTACTCATATAGACACAGTATGTGAATGCGATATGCATGTCATTTTACTTAATAATGATAGTAAAGATTTTGCAATGATCTCTGCATGTTGTTTCAATGCAGCACAAATAAAATGTCTTAAAATCTTAGGCTGCGTTATCATCATCAGAGTACTTTGAAAGATAAACCATTTTCTAGTAAAGGATATTTCTACAATGAATATGAAACGTGGCTAGGGAAGCATGAATTCTATGGTATCTTGTGATTAAAGCTAGTCCTGGTAAAAGCACAAATTCATCGTACAACCCCCCATAATTGAGCACAAAATCATGATGCAGTGGTTTAGGGACTGCCACCAACTTAATGATAAAAATCTAAGAATATTGATTATACACGGTACACAGAAATTGACTTGAGAAATTAATTAAAAACCTCAGAAAGAGAAAACTGCAGACCTTCAAGTTTTCCTCAGAAGCCTTATCTCTCTCATTTCAGCCCATGAGAGAAGGCTTGTGGGCAGGTGTGAGTGTCTAGCCCAGTCTCCCTTGTTGTCTGCCTGCCTCTAAATCTATGCGGAAGACTCTGAGGTCAAGGAAGGTTTTCATAGCTCCTTTGAAGAGCAGAAAAGGAAAGAAAAAAAAATACATTCTTCAGGTTGAACCAGCCTTCAGGTAATTATTATTACCACTATAACATTGGAACAGTTTGCAATGAGCTCCCAAATTGGAATTAATATCCCCAGCTACAAAACCAAATGTTCTTTATGTTCAAAATGGGAGAAATACCACCCAATTTTTTATCCCCAGAGACAAGTTATAGCACAGAGTAGGCAAAGTACATTAGATCAGCACTTGGTACACTATTTCATTTTAGCACACCATTAAAGTGATTAAAAGTCTCTCCCTACTTGAAGTCCTCCCACGCTCCATCTCAGTCAATGCTGCCTCACTTTTGCTACCCTGAGCTTGGAAGCCAGCAAGTTTAGTCTCCATTCCTTGTCCTTCCTGTGTCTTAGCCAGGGCTTAGCTCCTCGTCTCATGCTTTCCTTTCATCACCGAGGCTGGGAGAAGTCAACGCCACTCCGGTGCTTTGTTTGACTCCTTGTAAATAAAGTAGTAGAGAAAACTAGTGGCTGAAGCAAGATGAGAGACTGGGTGAGTCTTTTTCTTTGTGTCATTAGGACCAAGAAAGAGTCCTCCTAGGAACACCTGGAGTGGTTCTCTCATAACACCAATGGCCCAGACTCCTCTGTTCTTTCTGTTGCTCTTTGATTAATACTTGGCTTTCATTTAAAGACTTGCCCCATGGTTAAAAACTGGTCACTTTAATGCCATTCATCGTGTCTGTGTTCCTGAAAGTAAGGAGTTGGAAAAAAATCAAAAGGGCATCTTCTAGTTTAGATAGCCATATTTTAAAGCAGAGTTTCTGGACCTAAAAATGTTTTCTTATATTTCTTTGGTCACAATTTCTTCCCCTATTTTGTTAGTGACTTGCTCTCATATTTATACAGAAAGTCAAGAGTCAAATGTTTTGAATCTTAGTGAAACATCACTTCTGAAAGTGAGAAAGATACAACAGAAATAAAAAAATTTTGGAAGAGAAATGGAATGGAAAAGGCAACAGTGGATTTGATAAGCCAGCCCATTTACTGCTTGGGTAATATGCATTACCTCTCTGTCTTCAAATGCTCCCCTGTTAGATTGCTATGAATACAACAATAAGGAAAGGAGCTGAAACTTTTCAATCAGATTGATGTGGGTTCAGCTTGTGACTCGATTACAAATTAGCTCTTGGGTCTTGCTCAAATTCCTTAAAATTTCCAAAATTCACTCCCTCTGTCTTTTGTTAATTTTCTATGACTATGAAGAAACAACATGACCAAGGAAATATATAGAGAAAGAGTTTATTGGTGGCATGCTTACAGTTTCAAATTGTCATGGTGGAGAACAGGCAGGCAGGCTTGATACTCAAGAGCAGTAGTTGAGATCTTACATCTGATGCACAAGCAAGAGACAGAGAGCTAACTGGGAATAACATGGGCTTTTGAACCCTAAAAGCACACCTCACAAGTGACACACCTCTTTCAACAAGACAACTAATCCTCGTTCAGTGATCCATAATGTTTAGACCAGTAGTCTAGACAACTCACACCAACTAATCCAAGTCATGTGAAGACAGAGCCACCACGGGCTGAACTAATCCTTCCCAAACAGTTCCACAAACTAAGCACCAAGTATTCAAATATATGAGCCTATAGGGGTCATTCTTATTCAAATCAGCACACTTTCCACGTGTAAAACAGAGGTGAATGCACTTACTGTGAGTATCTGCTTATGCCCTGAGGAACTGTAAAGGGGAATGACAGAGTCTGTAGCACAATGAGTTCCTGGCCATTTTAAATCATGCTGACACTGTGACTTTGTGCTTTAAAGTCTCCTTGAGACTACAGGTCTATGTCTTCTTCTGGCTACTATAGGCACCTTAAAATTTTGTTTTTATTTATCCATTTTGTTTTATATGTATAAATTTTTGCATGTATATATATGCACTATAGGCATGCCTGGTGCCCCAAAGAGGCTAAAAGACAGAAGTGGAGTTATGAGCCACCATGTGGGTACTGGAAATCAAACCTTGTTCCTCTGCAAGAACAGCAAGTGCTTTAGTCTGCTGACCCATCTCTCCAGCTCCTCCTGTAGGCACCTTCCCTCTCCTTCTAACAAGTGAATACTGATGTGCCTGGGTTTCTTTCTTTTCTTTTCTTTTTTCTAGTATTGTTTATTATTGATTTCTCATGAGCATTCAAATGTTGGCCCTCAGCTCAGATTCCTTTTTCAGCTTCAAACTCACTTTGTGGTAATTCCAACTAGAGTGTAGTGAATAGTGTTCCCTCTAAAAGACTTCTCCCCAAACATCAGACTGTAACCTTTTTGTGATAAGGAATGTTCAAAGAACAATGTATTTTTATTTTTCTGTGTGAATGTTTTGCCTGCATGTATGTATTGTGCACCTCATGCCTGCAATGCTCTTGGTTGCCAGAAGATGGCACTTACTCTATGCAACTGGAGTCAGTTGTGAGCCTACAAGATTGTGCTGGGAAGCAAACCCAGGTCCTGGCCAAGAACAGCAAGCAAGTACTCTTGATTGTCAAGCCATCTGTCCTTCAATGGTGTACGGGTCTTGAGAAGACATCATCCTGGATTATAATGAGTCTTAAACCCAAAGTCAGGCATATTTATGATATTTGAAAAAAAAAAGGAGACATCATATACTTAGGGAAAGAAGTCATGTGCAGACAACCACAGACTGAACTAATGTTTCCACAAACCAAGACATCCTAAGGACTTCCAGTGACCATTAAAAACTATTATCGGTAAATATGAATAAGAGTCAGGCAAGGCAAAATTCTGCGGAGAGCCTCAGGAAAGTGCCAACCCTGATTTGCCTGGATTTATTGCTTCTGGCTTGCAGAACACTTCGAGACACTTTCTCAGCTCAAGAGAGCTGGATGGCAGATGGAGTAGACACCATCAGCTGAGTCTCCCTAGTCAGGACATGACTGATATCTATCTGATGCATCTGGCTCCAGCGCCCTGGCTCCTGGCTGCACAGTACTCTGGTAGTACTCTGAATAACATTAACAGTACTACCACACAGACAGAGCTTTCAGCTTTTGGATGTTTATGTCTTTTCAATTTCTTTCTCTTCTTTCTGGTAAAATTGTTAAGACTCCTCAGGGCAAAGGACAAGTTTCTCATACCTGACCATTTGGTTTATGAATTATTGTTGTGAAAGGATGGGAAGTTCTTTCCAGTCACCACACAAATCATCACTGAACTGCCGAGGAGAGGCTGCAAGATGAAAGAACAACAATACAACAGGACAGAAAATGATGCACGACTCTTATTTATGCCTCTGGGCTAACAAGCGCTAATTGCCTTTAAAGGAGTTGGGCCCATGTTGTCTTCTGTCAGTAAAGTTCATGTCTGACTCTCTCCCAAGCTGACTACATCTTTCTACAATTATGTTTCATATGTTACACCCAAGAGCCTCGAGATCCACTGAGAAATCCTAACTACTATCTATGCTAAGAGCTGCTGACATGGTAACATGGCCTGTGACCAGACAGACACTCTCATAAATAACTAACAAAAGGGAAGAATGGGAAAACATATTTTGTGTGAACTGATTAGCTTTTTATTTACAGAGCTCTGAACTATATACCAAGAAATATGCTCCTGCAAGTTTCTCCACGATAAATGATAGTCAGCTTCTTTACTTAGCTACTAATTGTAGGAGCACCATTCTAAATATAACAAATGGATTTATTAATTCTAACAATTTTTTGACATATGAATCATTATAACATCCTTTCCCAGATGTTCAAAATCATACTATTAGCAACAAGTGCAACTAGAACTTGACCCCAAACATCCTGGCTCTGGAGTTTATATTCTTTATCAATGTGGTTATATCCTATATGGGCAGGCATAGCATTGGTATCTGTGAGACTTGGGACAATACCAGAAAATAATGTAGGAGAGTATCTGTGTCTATCAGAACAGTGAAGGCCTTTCTAAGCTTGAGCCAAATCCCAGAGCAATAAAAGACTGAAATATATGGTCACTTGAAAAATGAAAACCTTTGGACTGTTAAAGTAAAAGAAAGAAAGAGAGAGAGAGAGCGCGAGCAAATGACTAGCTCTGGTGTGGAGAAAAGTGTTTGCCACAAGCTTGACACACAGAGGTCAATGATATCTAAAGAGAAACAAACAAAAAAAGCCTATAAATCAATAGACAAAAGAGAATAAACAAAAACACAGAAAATAGTTCAGGGAAAGGCAAATCACAAGGGAGAGAGAGAAAAATCCCACAGTGGCCACTAAGCCATATGAAAATGCTTAATATCCCAGGATTATGTAATCAAAGCATGTAATAAACCAGAGCATTGCAAATGAAAACACTGAGATATATAATTGAGATAATATAATGACTGCGTGATTGACAGATATTCGAAAGTGTTATGAAAGATAAAATGGCACATGCCTAAATGCACATGTGTATTTGATTCAGAAACAGAGAAGCTTCCCTTGAAACCTCAGGATGTAAGTTTTGTGCATTAATTTGAAAATTCCAGGGATAACTAATGAAAGAATTAGTGAAGAATGATCATGATGATTTATCTTTTTCTTTTGGAACCATTGATAACACTCTATAAAGCAAATGAAAAAACAGATAAAAGTATGAAAACACAAAAATACTAAGAATGTTTGTCCCCCTCCTAGAAATCCATACCCTTGATCGTCATGAACTCCTGCTTCTGATGATGCACTTTCATGGACAGACCACTTGTCACCACAGGCTGTTTAGGGTTTAATGTAATTTTTGCTGTATTTAATTTCCACACAAAACAGGTTGTTTGCTATCCAAAGAACTAAATTAGGAAATTCCTAAAATCTGAAAATTATGTGAAAAATGTAAAAATATATACCTGGTATTTTCCTGAATTTGTTCTTCAGGCAAGGACCTAAGGGGTTTCTAAAGGAAGTCAAGAAGGCAAGGCACAGAGAATTAGGTACTGCACAAAACATGGACTGCCACTGCCTCCCACTGCCGCCGAGTTACAAACTCATTGCTCTGAGAAGGTTCGGCTTGTGTCGACTCACTCTGCTTCATCTAATGGCAGAATTTCAAAACTAAAAACTGAAGGAATTGAGCCATGGCCCCATTATCCTTCTCAAAGGGCTTTGACCTCACTGGCATCAGCACTCTAGAGACTTATGCAAATTTTTCAATTGAATTGACAGAAGTCTCTTTTCCTGCCCCTCTAAACTTTTGGCTGAGATTCTCTCTGGATAACTTCCATAGTTTAGAATTTTGTAGCTGAGCAATCTCTATGAGCACCAAATAGAATACTCTCCTTGCTCTATTTATTCTAGCTCCCTGCAGACCATAGCAAAACCCTTCGGGAAACGTACCAACTCTTTCAGAATACACAGATATCATTGCCTCATTGGGGATTATAACAATGTGAAAAGCATCCTGCCTGGGTTTAGGGTTGGGAAGATTCTAGACTCAGGGATAACAGAACAACATTTAAATCCAGCTCTGTTCTTCAGATACTGGACCAGTTAGGAAATTCACTGCACGACTTTTGATTTTAGATAATTTTCCAAGTGAGATGAAGAAGTCATGTGTGCTGACCTTCAAAATCACTTTACACCTAAGAGTTGGAAGTCTGTGATTAGATGAGGTCTAACAGGAGGTATCTGAATGCTCTGAAATATGTATGCTCTAGCTACAGACAGTACCGTTTCATTGTGTTCTTGCACATCATTAGTGACCTGTTGTAAGAAGTTGGTGTCATGATGAAGGTTTATCTGTAGCATTTTCCCTGTTTTAAAAAAAAATCTATTTTTTGTCTTAATTTGCTTTTTATACCAATTCTAAAAATGACAACACTCTTTCAGAATTTATTTATTTGCTATACCAGATAGATGATTTTTCTGACAGTGGAAAAAAAAATCTACCTCCTTGAGGCAAGATAAACTTGTTGTGTTACAGAAACAGATGAACTTAGCCTCAGACCTGGAAGCATGTGGTGGGAGGGCTCTGGTTTCAGGGCAGGTTTTTTTCCTCTCTTTGATTGGGTTATCCTAGCTGCTTCTGCCTTACAGTTCTTTCCCCTCCATTTATGTCCCTCTCAGGTTCTGCAGCAGATCATGCGAGAGAAATCCACGGGCTCCTAAATGCCTTAAGCTAAAAGATACTTGCATCACTCTGTTCACTGTTCTCTGGCTGAAACTAATCATATGACCTACGCAACTGCCAAAGCCTAAGAAATGTGGGACTGGGGCAGACAGTCTGCCAGTGAATTCTAGATCTCTTCCAGGCCTTCCTTTCCTTTATTTTTGTTTTTTTAATTTAGTGTAATTAATTATGTGGATGTGTGTGTCCAGGTGGGGTCTTCTGCACATGAGTGAATACTGTCAGAGGTCAGAAGAGGGTGCTGGCTCCCCCTAGAGTTGCATTCCAGGTGATTGTGAGCCTGATTTGGGTGTTAGGGACTGAGTCAAGGTCCTCTGGAGGAGGAACACATTATCTAAACCACAGAGCTATATCTACAGCCACAAACCACAAACCTTTCTTTGCTTTTTTTTTTGTAACCTACTATAACCTCAACATATCCTTCCACGAATCCATCAACATTCATTGTCTTAAATTAAACATAAGTTATCTGTGGCATACTTACTACATAACACATATCACACAAGAGTAAGTCTGACCCCTTCCACTCTCATTGAAAAAGGAGAGAAAATTATTCTAAGAGTTGCACATATATTGTATCATTCTACTTTTTGACCAGTACTACAGAGCTGACTGGTTTTATATTGACTTGACACAAGCTAGAGCACTGGAAAGGAGGGAATCTTGATGGAGAAAATGCCTCCAGAAGATCCTTCTGTGAGGCATTTTAAGTAGTGATTGATGGAGGGGGACCCAGCCCATGGGAGTGGTGCCATCCCTGGGTTGGTGGTCCTGGGTTCTATAAGAAAACATTCTAAGCAAGCCATGATGAGCAAACCCGTAAGCTAAACCCCTACATGGTCTGTGCATCAGCTCTGCCTCCAAGTTCCCGCTCTCCTACTTTTGATGATGAATGGTTATATGTTTCTGTGAGTCCAATAAACCCTTTCCTCCCCAAGTTGCTTTTAGTCACGGTGTTTCAACATAGCAATAGGAGAAACCCTAGCTAAGACAATTACTAAGCATTTTATTTTTTGTACTTTCACAGCTTAATCAAAAAGAAAATAAAACAAAACTGGGACTCAAAAACAAAAACAGAAACCCAACCTAAGTAATTCATTCCCTTCTTCGGGGTGGTTTGTGTGCTTCTTGTGTCTCTGCATTTTTCATCATGTTCTAGTCTTGTTTCCAGCCACTTAACAACAAAGACTGGCTTGGTTTGAGGTTAGAGGAACAGTTGGCTTTATCTAGTGTTTTTGAAGATTACCTGTTTTGTTTACTTGGGCAAGTTTCTTACCTCATCTGTGTTTCAGCTTCCTCAGATGATACAGCACCCTGAGACAATTAAATATAATATAACATTTGTAGAGTGCTTAGCACAGTGAGGGTTCAGGGTGCTGCAATGACATCATTGTAGTTCAGTTCAGTCTAAGGTGCATGGCAAAGGGGTTTCTTTCTACTGATGGGTCAGTGAGCCTCAGGTGTGATACAGTTTCCTACTCTTTTGTTTCTCGCAGTCAAGATTCAGGATGCTATTGAAGAAAAAGACATTGCTCATCTCTCAATCTAAGTAGAGATTTCCTATTGGGCTTCAAAGACATTTAAATGTAAATTGGGGTGGGAAAATGGAAGTATCTGGAGGGATGTCTCAGTGGCTAAGGTCACTTCCTTCTCTTCTAGAGGACTCAGATTTGGTTGCCAGCACCTACGTGACAACTTGTAATTATCTGTAACTCCAATTCTAGAAGACCCAGCACCCTCCTCTGGTCTCTGCAGGCACAGAGTATGCACATAATATATTGCAGGCAAACACTCACACACACATAATGTAAATAGTACATCTTTAAGAATAAATAAATAATGGACGGGGAGATGGCTCAGTCAACAAAGTGCCTGCCTTACAAGCACAAAGACTTGAGTTTCCTCAGAATACAAGTCAGAAGCTCAGTCTGGTGGTTCCCATTGGAAATCCCAGTATTGAAGAAGCAGAAACAGGCACGTGCCTAGGGTTCAAAAACCAGTCAGCCTTGCCTCCATGGAAAGCATCAGGACAATGGGAAAGGGTATCTTGAAAAAACAGTAGGGGGATAGTACCAAAGGGACAACACCCAAGATCGTGCTCTGGCCTCCATATGCATAGGCATGTGTGTACCCTTGCCACTAGATGAGAACTTGCCCACACAAAGACATGCATACATATACAAAAATAATAAATCAAATTTTTTGCTATCTTATTTGGCGTTTATTGATTTACAGTTAATGTAAAATTCATGCAACTCTTCATTATTTTAAATAAGCTAAAGAGACATGTAAGAAAACACATGGAACGTTTCTACCACAAGCAACATGGTGGGGATGGTTATTATTAAACATGGCAAGTTCAGAAACACTCTTTTATTTATGTGTTTGTTTGTTTATTTATTTATTTTATTTCCTCAAGTTACGTCTCAATCATAATCTCCTCCCTACTCCCCCTTCCAGACCCACCCTCCCACCTTCTTCCCCCTCACAACCCCCCATCTGCTTCCTTTTTTTAAAGTTTAAGATATATCTTTTCCTTTTATTTATTTATTTGTTTGTTTGTTTGTTTATCTTTCCCAAAAAAACTCCTCCCTTCAGTCTAACAAATGGCTCTTTCTCTTATAACAACAAACACAATACAAAACAACAAAAATAACTAGGCCACAATTATGAAAATTATATGGCTTAGCATACATTTCCAATGTCCAGTCCATATGTATTTGGCACCTGACTTTAACATTCTACTATGCATCCATCTCCATTAGTTTAAAGTTCTATATCCAACTCACCTTCCATCCTAACTTGCACCACCAACTTAAGAACATCTTCTTAGATCCAGAACACCCTCTTAATTCCTAACCAACTCAAAATTTAACTATGTAGTCTTCAACCACATCAGAGACCTGAGAAAGATAAATATATCTGATTATACAGGGAGTGCAGGGCCAGCAGCTTCCAAAATTAAGAAATGACAGTCAACTGGCTGCCTGGACAGTTCCCAATTTCTCTCCATACATTAGAGCATCAATCTTCAGCCTTTGGCCCCACAGAAACACTCTTTTAACAACTCATTGACCTCATTGACAGTATCTGCCCCACATCTGACCTACTTTCTGACTTCTACACAAGCCAACACTTAAACCCTGCTAATTATCAATGCTACTGAAATCCCCTATTCATCTGCCCTACCCGTGTTCCCATTAGCCTCTCTAATTTTCACGTGGCTTTTCCTAAGCTTCCATCTTTTAATATCACCAGTTTATCTTTGCCAACACTAACTCCTTAGCACCTCACTGTTCTACACTGGCTGACCTGGAGAAGCCTCAAGTGTCACTAAATAAAACTGATTACCTTCTTTCACCTGCATGCCAGGAGCTGAACACTTACGGAAGGAAAAAAACAAACAAGCAAAGGAACTTGACAGTGACTTCTGTCACCTTAAAATCAGACTGCACATCGCACGTGGGTAGTCAGCACTGCTGTTCATTTTATGTAACATGTCTTGCTTTTCGACTCTCCCAGAGGATGGTCTCATTGTTTATCTCATGTCAAATCCTCACACCCATTCACTCTGACATTATACTGTCAGCCAGTGACCTCATGTCACTGAAATGAAATGAAATCTTCAAGGGAGTGCTTCTCTCATCCGAGGACGTAGTGTTGACCACACCTATGCAGACATCCTCTGTGCACCTTTTCTGTCTCCAAATGGAGCATCTTCATTCCTTTACACGCCAGACCCCTGCTGTACTGAGTCTCCTCCTCTGCAGACTTTCAAGGACTACATATCTGAATCTTCACATGTTGTTTCTGCATTTCAATACATTCCTGTTTCCTCTATCACCCATCGGTGACTGCAAACACATTTTCTCTTACTATATTTGGTTTTAATTATATGCATTTTGGTGGCAGATGCTGTTGGTCCCTGAATGTGCCAGGTGTTTAGATGTCAGATGGGAAATTTCTGACTTTGAAGCCCAAAGCCTTCCTAAAGCTTTATGGAGCCACTGTCAAATACCTTTCTGTCCAATATATCTGAAATCATTACTACTTTCCTGGTGAAACCTCAGTAGCCCCTTTAAGGTCATGACTCTAACAACCTAAATCCATTCACTGGACCCCCCAAGGAAGTAGCATTTGGACTGTAACTTGTGAAGATTAATCCCCATTGCCAACTTGACTGATTTCTTATCACCTAGGAGACTGGTGAGGTGTGTCTGCAGTGTTTCTGTGACAGAATTTCCAGAGAGGATTACCTGAGGTAAAAAGACTGCCTTCAGTGCCTTCAGTGTAGGTAGCCTATCCCATGGGTGGGGGTTCCAGAGAGACTAAAAAGACAACATGGGATGGAAACCTGAGTTCCAACATTCAGCTTATGCCTGGCCCAAAGGACATGAACTGAGCTGGCATCACAGCCTCTCTTGACACTGGGAACAGAATGTATTGAAGATGTGAGGAAGATAACCCCTTCCTCCCTGAAGTTGTTTCGTCCCATATATTGGTAACAGTGATAATAAAAAGTAACCCATGCAAGCCTCAGAGGCCTCACGTTGAATGAGTAGGAAGAGGTTCTAGGACTAGAAGAATGGCTTCACAGTGGGGTCAAAGCAGTGCTAAAGCAAGCCCGGGGTACAGAAAACTGAAGATAGTCTCACTTGGTTCAAAATCGATCTGTGAAGAACAAAGGAACATGAGACTGACTATACTCAGAAAATAAAGACTGTCCATAAATCCCTGAAGAGACAAGGATCCACTCATTTTCACTTAAAAGCTACTTATTCCTTTATACATGCAAATTTTAAATTTATTTAAGGTGGGCACTAAATTTGCAGTTAGAGAAGAGCTCATTTATGCTAACAACCTTGGGGCTGTAAGAATTCTGTTTATTACATTAGAAATCACACAGTGCTCCACATTCTAAGTGCTCTGTCTGAGATTCAACATTGTGAAGCTTGCTAACTCTCTGAATATGAAGTAGGCTGTATGCAAATGCATTTGTTCATAATGAGCTTTCAGCATCCCTCCTCCTCTCTAAAGATGAAATCAGTATACAGGCTTCTTAAAGCACATTGGTAATCTTCCTGGGGTGAGCGGGAGATGATTAAACTCACTCTGCATCATCATGAGCCTGTTGAAAGACATTCTCCCTGTGAAGTTCTGCTTCACTTTAAAACAACCCAGCAATTGAATTTGGAACCATTTCAGGGTGAAGTTCAAAGAAGTTATCAATCTTTTTTTTTTCTGGTGCTGTTTAGTGTGTAATAATAAAGCGATTGTTGCTGTATCATAACTATATTAGATTGCTAGATGCTTTCAGCACAAATGAGCATCCTTCAAAAGTCCATCTTCCTGCCTTGTTCTCTTAGTCAGATCGTCTTCAGCAGCTACGTTACTCACTATAAACAACTGTTCAGAGTCAGATAATGTCATTTACTTAGGGTCACAGAGTTACAATGGGTTATAGTATATTTGCTGCACATAACTCTGCTCATTGTATATGAATAATTATATGAATAGAGAGTGAGCACACAACAAACATTGTTATGTTTTAAAGTAATCAAAAGCACACCAGTGAATGCGATAAAGCCAACTGAAACTTAGTGCTCTGTTTTTTCTCTTCTGCAGGAAATGGGCCAATGATTACCTTTGCCAACGATGTCTCTTATTTGAATGGAATTGTATCTCCTTTGGGTGAAAGAAGGGGGGATCAAAGTGAGGCGATTGGTTGTGTCTGTAATGCTGGATTTCCTAAGTCAGGGAAAGGATTCCAGAGCAATTAATAATTTATGAACGTAAATTGGCTTTCTAGAAACACACCATTCCTCAGCCTTCTATGCTACAGTGAAGATGTATACTTAATATACTCTCTTTAATCAGGGATACTTTTAGGAGCTCAGGGAAGTTTGAATTCTCACAAAACCTCTGCAATAGCCACATTGAGAGTGCACAGAGTCTCATTTATTACAGACAAAGCAGTTTCTGGTGTTATTTAAATCCGAGTAAGAAGGAACTGACAAGAGCATCTAAAGCGGAAGACAATGTCAGACCACTTTTTAAAAGCCTTGAATTAGCTGCCAACAATGAATATCACATCCAACTGACTTACCCTGCGGGCATCTGAGTTTCTAACCTCTATAATGATATTTATTTTCAGATTTTGTTGTTGAGCTAGATTATCAGAGAATTCAGACCTTTTGTTACAAGCCAGCCAGTTGATAATTGAACAAAGAGTTTATCGAGATAGGAAAATTTTAATATATTTTATTATCATATTAATGCACAAACTCACGAATACTTTTCTCATTTGACTTATACAGAGCAAGTAACTTCAAACTAGTAACAACATTTTAACTTAAGGAAAGTAACTGCCTTTCAGGTCATTGTTATCTGGGACTTCAATTTTCTCAAAGGAAAACAAAACAAAAAAACAAAACGGCTATTCTTTTTAAATTTACCGTATCCCATTTTAAAAGTATATTTTTAGGGAGACATAACGAGAGAGATATGAGATCATAGCCCATGGGGAAAGGTGCGGCAAGTGATCACAGCTAAGACAGAAATAACAGGGAAAGTAACTTCATAATTTGATCTCGACTGTTTTAGCATTCTGGGAAATGTGGACAGAGTTTGGCATAGAAATGGAAATCTACATTTTTCACATTTCTATAAGCAGCAAGCATTGTGCTGAAGTTGTCTTGTTCATAAAGCCTTTCCCTGGGGAAGTGTTGTCAATATTCTCACAGAACAGCAATTTGGATTTTCTGAAAAATTTGCACACATCCAAATTATCTCATTGAGCATGGAACAAAAGTGGGTATGACAATTAAGTATAGACTATTCCTAGGAAGCAATTTGGTTATTTTTCCATAGATACAAATGCTGTGCAATTTAAAAGTGTTTAAAAATGTCATTCAGTCACAAAGAATATGGAAATCTTGTCACTTTCAGGAAAATTGATGCAGCGGGAGATCATTACATTAAGTAAAATAAATCAGACTCTGAAGGCAAATATCATGTTTTCTCTTATGTGTGGGATCTAGATTCCAGATTTTTTTTTTAAAGTGTTGGGGCAGTTAGGAGATGACGCAGTGGGTAAGAGTACTTGGTACCCAAGCACGAGGACCTCAGTTCAAAGCCACAGGACCCAATAAGTAAGCTGGGTGTTGTCCTTTAAACCTAAGTGCAGTGCCTGGGAAAAGGCGGAAACAGCAGACTTTGCAGCTTGTTGGCCAGCCTATCTAGCCAATGACTAGCTCCATATGCAGTGAGAGACAAGGGACCTGGGAGAATGATAGCACAGGGCACCCGGCATCCTTCTGTACTCTGTGTTCACACATGTGCACATCCCCACCACTCACATACTCATGTAGACAGCACACAAAACATGAAACAAGAGGACTATTTGGGAGGAAGAAGGGAACAACAGCTCTCGGAACAAGAGAAGGTCATGGGAGTGAATATGAACAGAACATTTTATATCCACGTATGAAAATGATATAATGAAACCCATTATTTTGCCTGATTAAAGCATGCCAACAAAAAGTGTAAAAAGTCAGCAAAATGAATATTTTAAATGACAGTGAAACAAAGGGTGAGCCAAATTTCAAAGTACCATGTAGCTAATCTAATTTTAAACAATTTTCCCCTGAATGAAAACAAATTCCCTTAGGGTCATAGTGGGGAACAATTTATTTCATCAGAATTAATTGTATTGCCACATAAGAAAAGAACAAAATTTTTGATGCTGAGTATTCTCTAATTCAAGCTCTTCTGGAATATGCAGCTAGTTCTATTCAAATTTATGGAAATGTGTGATTTACATTCTCTGAAATACTGAATACCAAGGAGATCACATGTGTGGACCCACATTTGCATACTATGTATACATGTGTATATAAATAATACATACATATTTGTGAATTTCCTGAAGCATCTCAATGTGACTCACAAACACAGGTAAATGTGACCCACTTATTTATAAACAACAATATGTCTGTTTCCTTTCCAGAACTGCTGAGATTCTCTACTTTGAAACCCCTTTCACTGTGAGCTAAATCTCTCCAGACAGGCAGAGAAGAATTAGAGTGTATTCCTTTGGGTAGCAGCCTAGCAGGGTCAAAGGAAGATAAAGGGATTTTCAAACATGATTCTGATGGAGAAGGCAGCCAGAATGAATAGCTGAAGGGTAGATAACACCTAACCTAGGATACATTCAGCCCAATCAAACCCCAGTGGAGCTGCTGTTGCAGAGAGCAGACCCATCTTTCATAGCCTCCTGGAATAAATTCTGTGAGCTTTCAGAATAGATTTGAATGGTGAATTACTCTGCTTGAAGATAGAAAAAGAGTCAGGAAGCCTTTCTTCTCCCATGAGGCAGCATCCCTATTTATAAACAATAATGAAATTGACACAGGTAAACTGATTATGCTAAGCATCCTGGGAGTACAGAAGCTTGCAAGACCATTTTGCCTTTGCTTGCTCTTCAGCCCTTTGCAGAAAATTGTGAAGTGGGGGTTCAGATTCTTAAATCCCAATCAGTGAGGGATTTATTAGCCGCTAATAAGTTGCTGATCTCTTTGCATCTCAATATAAAGTGTGAAGTAGTGCAGCCTTTTTAGTAAATTGTTGTGAGTTTTTGGTTAAAAGATTAAAAATGCAGAGATTACAAAGACACCTCTTCAATACGCTGATGTAATCCTTTATCTATATATGCAGTTTTAGGAGTTCTGATTTTAATTTTTGAGGCATCTCCACATTGCTTTCCCTTGTAACTGTACTTTTTTATATTCCCACTAACAAATGTGCAAGGATTCCCTTTCTAAACATCCTCATCAACATTTCCTGGAGCTTGGTCTCTTTGATAATAATTATTCTAATATTATCTAGGTAAAAATCTCATTGTGGGTTTAATTAGCATCATCCCATGATGATGAATGACATCAAAAATACCTGCATACTGGCTATTTGCATGTCTATTTTTGAGAAGTGCTTCCCTAGGACTTAGAAATACTTAGTGCATTCTTTTCCTACTCAAGAGTGGGAACATGAAGCCCCAAGCAATCAGGTGAATTGATGAAATTGTGAAAACTCATAATTTAAGATTTCTACACTATTTCTCTTGGATACTGTGCATTGAATCCTATTCCCCATACACATCAGAGAAGCATGCTACCACTGAGCTCTGTTTTAAGCTTTTTTTTTCCCCTTATCACATAAGTTCACTAAGTTGCCCAGGCTAGGACTGCACTCATGTGTGGTCCAGGCAGGCCTTAAGCTTGTCATCTGCCTGTTGCAGTCTCCAGGGTAGCTGATTCTTTGTAACATAATTTTATAACTAAGTCGGCATACCCAGGCTATGACAAAGATGCATATATTGTTGTATCTATATCATACATATTAAAATATAATCAACAACAGTGGTATATCATATTTCATAGTTACATAAATATTATGATTATATTACAGAATAATATTAAGTTCTTAAATTTATATGTAAGTAATCTATATGATGTGTTTTACATAGTGAATATTTTAATGTAATATATACATTTTGTTATATTTATTATATATCATATATAAATGCTACCAGTAAATAAGTATGGCAAGTGCTGCTTAATAACCCAGACCCTCAAGGTATAGTAATGTGGGTACCTCACTCTTATCTATAGATTGTACCTGAAAAGATGCCCCATTCTTATTTAAACCACATATTTGTTCCAACACCAGCAAAATGACAGCTTTTCCATGATAATTTGATATCTCAAGTCACTTCCAAATTTTTCAACCTGTCTTTCTTTATTCAGTATCCCAAGGAGTTAAGAAAGAACCAGCTCCAAAGACATTGGGAAGGAACAGGGACTTGAGACTCCGGCAGGTTCAATCAAGGCAGAAAGAGCAACTTCCTTACTCACTAACTGTGTTGATTTCCTTCTATACAATAATGGTAAAACCTTTACTGACTGCATTGTCTTGGGGATTCAAGTGTGCTTTTAGTCCTTTTGTGGTCTTGCATTGTGAGTTCTCAGTAAACATGCTCTGCAATATCAAACTTTACATTTTTCTTCAAATTCTCTTATAGCTCTCTCTCTTCCAAATTAGCTTGATCCCTTTAATTATGTCACCCAGTGACTGGTGGAGAGATCATAAAAGCCATTTTGAATTATTTATACTCACCTTAGAGCCCTCCAAGAAAAAAAACAGCCAATTGTGTCAAATTTTGCCACAGCATCTCCACAGCAACAAAGGCAGTGCTGAAAGCTTGTAAAAGAATCTTCTTTTGTAGTGAGTCATCAGCAAAGATGAAAGAGAAGCAACATCAAAAGTCAATATGGGCTATTTAACCAAATCAGAAATAAGACCTAGAAATTCCTAAGCCTTAAACACATGGAGCAAAGTGGAATGGAAAGGAACCCAAGGCCAGCATATACAAGACTCAAGCAAAATGAAAAGTTGTCCAGGTAGTTTCCAAGGAAAAAAAGCAGATATCCACTCTTTCAGCCCAAATTATCTGCTTCTTTCCCTCAACTCTTCTTCTTGAATTTGCAATAGAGGGCACTTCCGTCATTATTTTGATTTTTTTTTTTTTTTTGCTTTTGGACTATTGTAATATTGACTTAATAGTGATGAATATTGATTAATTATAGTGAATCTTAGATTAACTCATCAGGGTCATCATTTGATACTCCTTTTTTGATTTTTTAAAGATTCATTTTAATCACTTTAAGTGATGTGTGTGTGTGTGTGTGTGTGTGTGTGTGTGTGTGTGTGTGTGTGTTTATCTGTATGTAGGTCTGTGCATACCTTTGGATCTCTCTGGAGCTGACCTCCAGCATATTACAGGATTTCCTACATGGATAATGCTAAGTGAACTTGGGACCCTGCAAGAGTACTACCCACTCGAGTGTCTGACACCCCCTCTCATTTTTATTCTTTAAAATATCAAACATATACAATGTGTCTTTTTTCTGTTTTGGTTTTTCAAGACAAGGTTTCTCTGTATATGCAATCCTGTCAATCCTGGAACTCACTCTGTAGACCAAGCTGGCCTCAAACTCAGAGATCCATCTGTTTCTGTTTTCCATGTGGTGGGATTAAAGGTGTGTGTCACTACAGCCTGACTATACAATGTTGCTTGGTCATATTCATCACTCATTCTCCATCTCCAACTACTGCCAATACACCCCCTTACCAAATCACTCTCCCAACTTCACAGCCTCATTTTAAAGTTATTGAAAATATGCAGGTAGGCTTCTCATTATCCTATAAACAAATAAAGCGTGAACTCTCTGACCATAGTCTTGAAAGCTCTATAGGATTGCCTCCCTGACTTGCAGTTAACTTATCACCTATGGCTTCCCAACTCACACTCTCATTCTGTCCCAGCCTCTTCTCAAATGTACCAAATGTGAGTTCACTAAAGCCTTTGGGCCTTCTTGTTCTCTCTCTTATGTTTACCTGGAAAATCTCACTGGAGTTTGGCATAGCTGTTGTCTATCACATTCCAGATGGCAGCTTGGAAAGGTTTATTATTCAATACCCTCATTAAGTGTCCCCTCTATATATACCCTTTTACGTTGAATCTAGTTTTTTTTTTTATCAGTTTTTTATAGTTAATTCACAAATGAGTATGAGACATTGTGTATATCTCCACACCAGTGCACAATTGTCAGCAAAGCTTAAAACAAATGTCTAGTTTCTGGTACACAATATTATGTTCGAATGAATGAAGACTATGAAAGGCATTTCCAAAGCTTATAGTAAAGCATTGGAGCACAAACCAAATGTGTTGAGATTTACTAATTTACAACTCATTCAACTTGTAAGGCAATGCATTACCGCAAAAAAAAAAAATTCTAACGACATCGCTCTTGAATAGAATGACTTCAAATACGAATCTCAGTATGCCGGGGTAGGGGGGTGTTTGAGAACAGGTCACCAGTGACTTTGCTTATTTTCATTCCTTTGTCAATCAATCATACACAGGCTCCTCATACCCATACAGACACACACTTTCTATCCTTAGGGTTTGGCAACCACGGTCCATGGGTTAAATCTGACCACAGAATGTGGCCATCTTTGGTGCTGGAACTGACTGTAGAGCTCAGATTATACTCAAGGCCAAGGGATGTTCTGGCTGACTCTCAGACCTTCCCATTTCGTGTAGACTCTTCTGGGATTTAACACTGGAGACATCTGCGGGACAATGTATAAAGACTCTAAAAATCTGTTTTTACTGCCAAAGAAGAAGGATTACATTTTGACCAGTGTGAGTCTGTGAATGGCACTGTGCCTCCTGTGCCTTTTGTTGGCCCCAACATGCAGACAGAGGCTATTCTGTCCATCTGAATTTCTGGAGGACAGCAGTGGCCTAGATTTCCTCCTATTGGACATTCTACCTGAAGAAGTCATTGTGGGTGCTGCTCCCTGGAGCCCTGTGTATAATTAGCCACTTCTCAGACCGAGACAGAGCAAAGGAAGTGAGTGATAGGGAGGGAAGAAAGGAAAGAAAAGAGGAAAGAAATTTGACCTGGCCTCTTGCTAACTCTGAAAACCAAATGTATTTGTTTCTTTGAAAAAAGTGTCTCCCGAGTCCTTGGCAGAATGCTCAAAGCAGCCTTCATGTAAGTGCTGGAAGTTGTCTTTAGTCCAAGGCCAAGGACTGCGGTTCAGTGTGCACAAGATCAAAAGGAGGTGCAGCGGAGCACTGAGCAGTCCAACGAGTCACCTGGGGGTCTGCGGGGGGGGGGGTTAGCTTTTCATGCTTTAAAAGACATTGAAGTCGCACTGCTTGGAGACTGGAAGTGTTTAAGGGGCCTCTCAGGATGTGCCTTTCCAGGCAGAATGGCACGGGTGAGCCTTTCCTTCAGTGAAGTTCTGGTTTCACTCTGTCACAACCCTTAAAGTCTGAGGAAAATAAACTCAGGCAAAACAGGAGATCCTACGACATCGAGAGGAGAGCTTTACTCTGACACGGGCACTTCGGTTTCATGTCCTTTGGCTCATTGTGTATTTATAGACTGCTGCTACTTGCACGGATGTGGTGGGAAGCAAAATCTGAATTTCCTACACAGGGACTCCAGTTTCATTTCGAAATGGCTGATGTGCCAGTTGCTCTCTTGGCCCAGCTATGGAGGATAAGCTGACAAACCATTGATGGGGTGGTGTTAAGCATTCTAAATGTTAATTGGTCCTGTTTGCTGTCTGTTACTTAATTGACTCTGATTGTTTAAATAAATGCTGAGGCCTGGCGATTGGGCAAAGACAGAAGTAGGCGGGACTAAGGTTTGTCGGCTTTTAGAGTGATACAGAGCATCTTGGGAAGAAGGCTGGAGAAGAAGCCAGGAGCAAACAAGAAAGACACGCCATGGGGTAGATTAAAGAAGATCCTTCCACGTGGCCTGAAACATCAGTTTAGCGAGGAGAATAATAGTCCAAAGGGACGTATGTATATATGGGGTTATATTTGGGTAATAAAATTATGAGCTAGCTTAGATGGGCTAGGATTACACTTGTTAAGATCCACCCGGTGTCTGTATTCATTTATAATGGTGGGTTAAGGATTAACACCACAGAATCAATTAAAGATAATATAAATACGGGTAAATAGTTTAATTAATACTTTTTTCTACAAAACATGAGAGGAATCTATTCTTTCTCATCCATGGTTCAGTAAATATGGAGCCTGGAGAGAGAGTTTAGTTAGTTCTCAGAGGCACTTGCAAATGTTGAACTGAATGACCCCCTCAGGAAATTCTACCATTTTCTCCAGCCTACTTCTACAACCTCTGATATGATAAGGCAATCAAAACATGAATGCTGACATCAGGCAACTGGGTTGAAATTCTGGCAGGTTTTCAGAGACAACTGCCAGGTCACTAAGTAATTCAGATTGGAAGCAATGTGTCATTATTTCCACTCAATACATTCTAGCTGTATCCAAATTCTGGTTTGCACCTTCACTGAGATCTTAAAAAAAAAAAAAAACAAAACAAAACAGAACAGAACAGAACAGAACAGAACACAAACATTTAAAACATTTAGAGCCCCAGATAAGTAAATAAATGCAGAGAGTAAATAAATAAATGTAAGATATGCCCCACCTCAGTCAGACACAGTTCTAAGCACAGGGATTACTTTGCTCTAGGTGGTGACTGCGATTCACGATTCATGATTGAACATGGGTGACATTTAGGGAAGAATAAAAAACTCTAACAGGAGTCCAGGGTAGAGGGCTGGAGAGGGGGGGATGAGGTGAGCTCATTATAGATAACTTAGAGGTTTAAAAGGTTATATGAAAAAGGAAGGAAGGATATTGAAGACCAAAGGGGAAAATATGCTCCCATAACTGAAAGTTGAACAACCAGCTTGACACTTGAAGGTGAGATGTAGCCTTGCTTTCCTTTCCTGCGTTTCTCCAGATGTTACTCCAGCCTCTGTTTATAATCATATGCCTACAGGTTAAAAGTGATTAATACATTTGTTTATTCGACAAATAGTTTTGAGTTAATCTACTATGCATTAGGCAATGTAGCCGGTCTGAATCATCAAATGCCGTGACTATACTGTCAGAGTAAATCATAGTAATAAAATAAGTATTTCAGAATTTCCTACCTATGTGATTAGTTCCAGAGGTATCCTCATTTCTGGGCCAGTTTAGTGCAGTTATTCTAGAGGAATAAACATTTTGAGAAAGAGCTCTGAGCTCTTCTATGCATTGATCAAAGAGTCAACTAGATAGGAATCTTTTCCAGGGGAGACAACAGAGTAATTGCCAAGTCTTTTACATAAGAAACAGAGTGCTCTGTGAAAACAAAAACATCATACTTTCCCAAAACGCTTTCTAAGATGGTTATTTCCAATCAGAAGGAGGCATCTTTTCACACAAGATGCCTCGAGGACATAATCCAAATATATCTCCTTTCTAGTCTCTGAGTGTGGGGTGGAATCTCTATCAGTAAGGAGCAAAGAGGGTGCTCTTAGGTCTTGCCTAGCAGAAATAAACATCGAGGACACATCCTGCCCATGTGCATAGCATTGCGATGTTGATGACTCTTCAGTTGAGACAGTCTGAGACAATGGAAATGAGGACTAATGGTAAGTTATGTGTGTTCCTGGGAGACTGAATGGTTTGTCACCATGGCAATGCTTATCACAATCTGGATCTGACATGTTGTCATTCACAATGGTGAGCTACCTCTGTTCCCCACTGCCCACTCCAATCCCATACACTAGATACACACAGTGATGCTCTCTGCAGAATCAGGTTGTTAGATGGCTATTTGTGTCTTCTGAGAATCTGTTTGGATGGCTTTTTTAGTGACAGACGTTTGTTTTTAGTTGTCCAGGGCAATAAAGTAGATTTCCTTGTTATTTGGATCCTATATGAGGTGCTTCATTTATTGTGGTGAAATACCATGACCAAAAACAACTTAAAAAAAAAAGTTTTGCTCTGGTTTATGGTTCAAGAGGGACAGAGTCCACCCTAGCAGGGAAGGCATCACATGTCATAGTGGAAGGAGCAGGAAGCTGGCTGATCACACTTCATCCACACACAGGAAGCAGAGGAAGAGAGCTAGTAGTGGGATGAAGCTTATCCCGCTCCTAAGTACCATCTTTCCCCACTCTGTAATGGAAACACTTCCTTTAGCAAGGCTGTACTTTCTAAAGGTACTGTAACCTCCCCAAACAGCAACATTAACTGGAGACCAAGAGTACAAATACATTAGCTTTTGTGGGATGTTCCTTATTTAAATTACCAGCAACCTCAAGTATTTTTTTATTAATTTTTTCAAGTTATATCTCATCAAAGTCCCTCCCCTCCAGGTCTCATCCTCTCTCCCTCCCTCTTCCCCTTCTTTGTCCTCTCCTTCTCCTAGTATGAGGGGAGCTCCCACGTATCAAACCCCCTCAGTTCATCGATCACATGAGGGCTGAGAGTTTCCTCTTGTACTGTGGCTTGGATATGGCAGCCTAGCTAGGGTAAGGAGTTCCACTTACAAGTAATAGGGTTCATGACTCGCTGGTAGGTTCCTATCTGTTTGGGTCTGTGGGCTGTAAGATGGTTGTACTGTGCTATATGGTTAATACCACTTATTGGTCATCAGGGAAATGCTACTCAAAACGACTCTGTGACTCCATCTCACACCTGTCAGAATGGCTAAGATCAAAAACTCAAATGACAGCACATGCTGGCAAGGTTGTGGAGAAGGGAACATTACTCCATTGCTGCTGGGAGTGAAAACTTGCACAACCACTATGGAAATCAGTCTGGTGATATCTTAGAAAACTTGGAATAGTTCCACCTCAAGACCCAGCCATTCCACTCCTGGGGTTACATCCAGAAGATTCCTCATGAAACCACAAGGACATCTCCTCAACTATGTTTATAGCAGCCTTATTTGTAATAGCTAGAAAATGGAAACAACCCAGATATCCCTCAACCAAAGAATGGGTAAAAAAAAAAAATTGTGGTACATTTACACAATGGAATCGCTATCAGAAACAAGGAAATCATGCAATTTGCAGCCAAATGGATGGATCTAGAAAAGCTCATCCTAAGTGAGCTAGCATAGACCCAGAAAGATATACATGGTGTGTACAATCTCAAGTATGTGAAGAATGAGTTAACCCGAGGGGCTATTTAGTGATGACCCAGGAGAACTAAGACTCAGGCACAAGACTCAGCCTATGGCCCCATGCCATATGGTCAGTTTTATTGCAAGTTAAACAAACATGCTCATCTATTTTTGTACCTAATGAAACTAATGACTTCTAGGGAAGGAAAACTCAAAGACAAGGCTCATGTAACCCCACAGTGATCAACCAACTCCTTTTAGCTAGTAAGTCTTCATAGGTACTTCATATGAATTCAATTCTCCCTTCTGCTGTGTGTGAGTTAATCACCCACAGTGTCACCTTATTAAGCATCTATTCTGTATGAAGCACTGTGTGAGTCTCCGAGGTAAGCTATCTACCTTCAGACTTTGGTGTGGGAAGACACAAACAGACATCTGTAATTCAAGAGGGTCCAAGCTACGATTTCTTGAACCAGCATCAAATTGAGTACTTACTATATGCCAAATATCAGAAGAAATAGAATTTAGGAGAAAAGGTATTAGGCAAGGAAGTTGAGGACTGGGGAGAAGGTTCAGTTGGTAAAATGCTTGTCTTGCGATCACAAAGACCTGAGTTCATCCTCAAACAACAACAACAAAACCCAACCAACCTAACAGAAACAACATGTTAAAAAGCCAGACACAGTGAAATACTCTTGTAATACTAGCACTGGGCAGGCAAAGATAGGTGGACCCCGAGTTATCCACGACTATAGGCAGCCTAGGTGAGTAGCAGCCCAATGAACGAACCTGTCTCAAAAGAAGGTGAACAATATCTTAAGGAACGAAACTTCTGGCCTCCACATGTACGTGTATCTACACATATATATTCATTTGGATGCATGTATGTGTGCACATGTGTGCACACACATGTGCAACACACATTCATTTACATGCAAACAAAAGCCAAAAAGATAAACTATTATAAGTAATGTTACAAGAATACTAACAAATATAGATGAAGTATAAAACAGAATCAAAAAGTAGTTAGTGCTTTTATTTAGAAGCAATCAGAGAAAACTTGCTGAGTAGGTGGTATTTCAGGCTTTTTTTTCTTTTTGCATTTTTCTTTTCTTTTTTTTTTTCTTTCTTTATTTCTTCAAGTAACATCTCAATCATAGTCCCCTCTCTCTTCCCCCTCCTGGACCCACCCTCCTATCCTCTTCCCCCTCACCCTCCTATCTGCTTTTTTTTTTTTCAATTTAAGGTGTATCTTTTCCCCCTTTTAGTCCAATAAAAGGCTCTTTTTATTATAACAATAAATACAATAAAAAGCAGTAAGAACAATTAGGCCACAATTATGAAAATTATATGGTATAGCATACATTCCCAATGTCCAGTCCATATCTATTTGGCAATTGATATTAATATTCTATTATCTATCTATCTCAATTAGTTTAAAGTTTTATACCTAACTCAGTTTCCATCCTAATTTGCATTACCAACTTAAAGACATCTTCTTAGACCTAGAACATCCTTTTAATTCCTAAACAACTTAAAATTTAACCGTGAAACTATAACTGTCTAGTCTTCAACCACATCAGAGACCTGAGAAGGATAAATATATCTGAATATATATACAGGAAGTGTAGAGCCAGCACATTTCAGACTATTTTAAAAGATGTTCTGTGACTCTTCACATGGACTGTTGGACTGGAGCATTTCAGTAGGTTAAAGACATAGATTGAGGCAGTGGATATTTTTTCATCCCACCAGCAGACACAGTAGCAACCTTACTCATAAAAGAGAAAATTTAGTTCACTGAATATGAAAAGGAAAGGTCTTAAATGTCTGAAAACATGATTAATACATATAATCATGATTTAGAATGATTTCTCTGGCAGAGCGGCAGAGGATGACTAAAAAAAAAATCCCTTCTGCTTGATCACAGAGCACCTGATCCAATCAAGAACAAGGAGAATCTTTCCTTGAACAATTCTACCTGAAACTGAGGTGCAAGTGTTCTCTCTCTTCTTTTTTTCTCAAATGTCTTTTGCTGTTCTGCCAAACCAAGTAAGGCTGTGCAAAGATTGATAGGGATAGAGCAGAAGGGAGGAGAGGCGAGAGGATCCTATGGGATCTGAATCCAGATCCTTCTGTACACCTCTGCCCATGACTCTTTTCCTATTTAAATACTTTTATGTTAGGTATTGGTCTTAATCCAACACAGGAAGCCTGGACTAGATGAACAAACTTTAGCAGCCAGATGAAAATATAAAAGATATTCGAGACAGAGTACACAATATTTGTAAAAGTCCAATGCTTGTAATTCTGATGTGGCTGGAGTACGACACTGTGAAGGACCAAAGGAATGGAAAAGGACTTGGTCTGCATCATGGTACAGAAGATTTTATACATTGTATAAAAAAAAAAGAAAAAGAAAAAGATCCTAGACCTTAGCCATAGGTCAGTGCCTGTCAACTCTTTAGCAGAAAGGATCAGTTTTCTTTCCTTGGTTTCTTTCCATTAGAATCCGTCTTATGTTCTATGGCTGTGAAGGAGCACCATGACCAATGCAACTCTTAGCAAAGAAAAGATTTCACTGGGGGCTTGCTTACAGTTTCAAGGGCTTAGTCCATTATCATCACAGCAAGGGACATGGCAGAATGAGGAAGGCATGTGCGTAAGAGTCTGTTGGCACAGATTGTAAGGTCTAATCTAACACTGTGGAGTTAAGATTTTTTTATCTATTTAGCTGTTAGAATAACCTGAGGTCCAAACAAACTGTCTAGTAAGCCGATGGTTTCCTGCTTTGGCTGTACTGTAGACACTGAAAGAGGCTGAAACTGGATGTATGTGTGTCCTGTGTGTATACACACACATGATTGCTACAGTGAAGACAAATTTGTTATCTCCTTAGATTTGGTTTTGTTTGAGCTGTGTTGGTAGTCCACTAGTCAATAAAGCATGAAGGAGAGAATACACTATTTGAAAATTTATGCCAACTGATGTCATTTTTGCTTATGGCATCAAAGGAGTCCTGGATAAGCCATGGAAAAAGTGTTCAGGTCATTCCTGCCTGTCTAGGAAATTTTTCACAGAATCAATCCAGCGAAATAGGGTACTATATGTTAAAGATTAGTTTAGCTAGCAAATAATGAGAGTACATTTGGCTACAATTTTTGAGACTGGCTTTACTCTCTAACTGCTGCCCCTGGCCAATCAGAGCTTGCCAGTGCCCTTGATTGCTCTTACTACCAACAAACTTTCATTCAAATTAAACCTGTGTAGATTTCCTTGTCTTATATACCCTCCCTGAACTGCTCTTCATGCTTTATGTACCAGAAGCTACCCAGTTCATGCATATGCAAATGTCGAATTGCAATTCTTTTCATTTTCTCAGGCAAGATTTGTTATATTAAACACCTGTCTTTTTAAAAATTACATATTTATTTATTTATTTTTATTGAAAAATTATTTTGTGATTTAGCTATTCTGGGATTTTTGTTGATTGGTATAGAAACAGACCAGTAGATCAATGGAATCGAACTGAAGATCCAGAAATAGACCCACACACTTATGGTCACCTAATTTTTGACAAAGAAGCCAAAACGGCACAATGGAAGAAGGACAGCATCTTCAACAAATGGTGCTGGTCCAACTGGATGTTAATTTGTAAAAGAATGAAGTTACACCCATATTTATCACCCTGTACAAAACTTAAGTCCAAGTGGATCAAAGACCTTAACATAAGGCCGGTCACACTAAATCTACTAGAAGAAAAAGTGGGAGAAACCCTCAAAATGATTGGCACAGGTGACAACTTCCTGAACAGAACACCAACAGCTCAGGACCTGAGATCAACAATCAATAAATGGGACCTCATGAAACTGAAAAGCTTCTGTAAGGCAAAGGGCACTGTCATTTGAACAAAACAGCAGCCTACAGACTGGGAGAAAATCTTCACCAACCCCACATCTGACAGAGGGCTAATATCCAAAATCTACAAAGAACTCAAGAAATTAAATGCCAAGAAACCAAATAATCCAATCAAAAAATGGGGGACAGAGCTAAATAGAGAATTCACAAAGGAGGAATCCCTAATGGCTGAGAAACACTTGAAGAAATGCTCAACATCCTTAATCATCAGAGAAATGCAACTCAAGACAACTCTGAGATTCCATCTCACACCTGTCAGAATGGCTAAGATCAAAAACTCAAATGACAGCACATGCTGGTGAGGGTGTGGAGAAAGGGTACCCTACTCCATTGCTGGTGGGAATGCAGGCTTGTGCAACCACTATGGAGGTCAGTCTGGCGATATCTTAAAAAACTTGGTATAGCTCTGCCTCAGGACCCAGCCATACCACTTCTGGGTATACACCCAAACGCCTCTTCACGGAATCATAAGGAAGTTTCCTCATCTATGTTTATAGCAGCCTTATTTGTAATAGCTAGAAACTGGAAACAACCCAGATGCCCCTCAACCAAAGAATGGGTCAAAAAACTGTGGTACATCTATACAATGGAATATTATTCAGCTATCAGGAACAATGAAATTATGCAATTTGCAGCCAAATGGATGGAACTAGAAAAGCTCATCCTGAGTGAACTAACCCAGACTCAGAAGGACACATATGGCATCTATTCACTTATAGTAGGATTTTAGCTATATAGTAGAAGGCATCAATACTGCAACTGACAGACCAAAGGGAACTTGGACATAGACTTCTTATTTTTAATTGTTATTTTTCATTTATTTTTTATATATTAGTTATATTTTTTTCTATTTTTTAGTGTTTTTTATCTATTGTATGCTTATTGGTTTGTTTGTTTAGTAGTTCTCTCTCCCGGGCAACGAGACACTTTTCACTGATGGTACTGCTTTGTAGATCCCCAATGAATGAAGAGGCTCTTGGCCCTCATACGACCTCTCAAATGAGATGAGGGACTGTTATATAAGGACACCCCACCCCAGAGAAATGGGATGGAAGGGTTAGGAGGTAAAGAAAAAAAAATTAAATGTGATGTTTCGGCCTTTTACTAATTGTCATAAACTGTTTAGGATAATTAAGAAATGCAAACTAATGGTTATGCAAGCCGGTCATTCAGTTAGGTACTATGACAGCCTATTATAGTTACTTCCTAAGCTAATCAGAAATAAACCGGCAAGAGACAAGCAACATCTGCTTACCCTAATATAAGAGATAGATAGGGCCTCTTCAAAAACCTCAAGAGATCTGCAGAATATGGCATTCAAAGATGTTTTCGTAACTTTAGATTATTTTATATCAAGACATATCAACTCCTGACCTGACAGCACCCCCTATTCTCCTCCAAGGAGAAGATGAGCATCGAAGAATCTCCAGTGGGAGATGATTGAATTAGTCGCAAGCCTATCTCTTGGTAGGAAAAGCCCCTTGCCCCAACTGTAGACAGAATGCTGTCCAAAAAGGACAAAACCTGGAAGCAGGTAAGTCGACAGCCTAGCTCTGCCAAGACAGGGTAGGTAAGTCCTTCATAACCCCTGCTCTACAATCAATGTCTGTCAGAGAAACGGGGCCAAATGACTGAAGATCGATGCTGTAATGTATGGAGAGAAAATGGGAACTGTCCAGGCAGCCACAGGTATGTCATTTCTTAGTTTGGGAAGCTTCAGGCCCTGTACGTCCTATAAAATCAGATATATTTATCCCTCTCAGGTCTCTGAGGTGGTTGAAGAACAGATAGCTAGAGTCTCATAATTTAATTTTGAGTTGTTTAGGAGTCAAGAGAGTGTTATAGATCTAAGAAGATACTTTTAAAATTGTGTTGCAAGTTAGTATGAATGTTGAGTCAGATATAGACCTTTAAACTCATGGAGATATTTAGATAGTAGAATGTTAAAGTCAAGTACCAAATACATATGGACTGGTCATTGGGAATGTACATTAAGCCATATAACCCTCATAACTGTGGCCTAATTACCTCTGTTGTACTGTATTGTATTTGTTATTATAAGAGAAAGAGCCATTTGTTGGACTGATAGGGGAAACTGTAGGGGGAAATAAGATATACCTTAAACTTAAAAGAAAAAAGGGAAGAGGATGGGGGGTTGAGGGTGGGAGGGTGGGACTGGAGGGGGAATAGGGAGGGGACTGCGATTGAGATGTAACTTGAAGAAATAAAAAATAAAGGAAAAAAAAAGAAAAATTATTTTGTGAATTTCACATCATGCACCCTATTTTCTCCCATTTCCCACCTTCCCCCAGACCCACCCTCCCCCCTTTCAATCTGTCCCAGCATAAAAATTAGCAGCTCATTGTGGAAGCTGCAGTGTATCTCAGTATGTCCCACAATATTCCCCTTTGTCCACACATTCTGCTTGCAGATGTTCATTTTAATGACTCCTTGGTCTGGTACGAGGCCCCTGATTTCTGCTACTCCATCAGTGCTGGAACTCTTCTCAGATATGCCGTAAGTGTCCTGTGTCTTGGAGATCCTGAAGTCCTGGGTTGTGGAACTGACCTCTTCTTGCAGGAGAGCAGGAGCTCTGTCCCTGTCCCTCACATGCTGCAGCACTTGGGAGAGCAGGTTCTCTGCCAGGATAGCACACTACAGCTGGTCCTGGATATGGGGGTGGTGGGTGAGCCAACCCTGAGGGAGTGAGTGTAGGAGCACCAGCCCTGTCTCTGGTCTTCTATGTGGTGGTGTTGGGTAGAGAGAGATGCCTTCCCCTCCCTTTTGCCCTCACCTCCTTTGACTGACAGAAGATCTGGCCCAGATGGGGTCACAAGAGCAGGAGAGCTGTCTCTGCCCCTTGAACAGCTGCCTTTAAATGTCTCTCTCTGTGTTTGACAAAGCCTCAGTGATTACACTCATGGCTCACTTGGGAAATGTACACTGTAGGTCTATACCACCTCTATCAGGCTATGTGAAATAAATGACTCTCTCTGTTTGCACTGGTATTTCAAAATGGTCCCTAAACACTGTATTTCATAAACTCACACTCTGTTCTGTGATATATAGGCTATGTTAAAAACGTGTTGCATTGGGTCAGTAGATAACTTGAAACCTCAGAGACTGAGATAAGAATCTTTCTGAATAAATTCCTAAAGAAATACTTTCAAAGTTCAGGAAGTGAGAGGAAGGCTTTGCTACTTGGGATTATCTCATAACATTTTTCTCCTTCTGAACTAACAATTCAGAGCAAAGACCCCTCTAGTTGACTCTTCCTACACCCCATGGCCGACTAATTTCCTTAGCTACAAGCTGTCAGATGTATTTTATTTTTAGTCATCATTGAGGATAATCTTGATTGAGTTAATCAATCAATTTTTTATAGTGCTGATTGTCTGATGTTCCACTAAAGGCACATAATTAAATTCCCTGTGAAGTGTAAACTGCCCCATAGTGTTGAAATTTGCAATCTGGTTCTCAAGGTCCTTAAGTCTGTAAATGTCTGGAAAGATTTTCAGAAGTTATAGCAAAGATTCAAAAGATAACAATAAACACAATTGAATTCTAAGTTTCGGGAGTTTGCTAGGACCCAGACAATATGCTAAATGTCAGAATGTGTTAAAAACAGTATTTCTACCAGTGACTGAGAATATGTGGCTATAAACTTACTTCTAGAGATGGGGAAACTCATGTATTCAGAATATTCAGGTTATTTACCCCAGCTGAAAAAAATTAAAATGTAAATAAAAGTACATTTTAAAATTGTCATATTTTCAAACTGTTGAGTATGAGGGAATATGTGAATGAAGAAACCAGGACACACTTGTAGGAGGCAAAGAACAAAGAGCACAATAAAAGAAAGTTCATGATGTCATAAAAGCCCAAATAAATGCACATTAACCAGAAACAGGTATTTAGTGACTGTATATTCTTTTTAGCTAGCAAACAATTTTAAAATAGGCTTGAGAAATTTGCATGAAGCTGATATGTTTCTAGAAGTGTCAGAGGACCTAGGTGAAACAGCAACAAAACTACCAATGCTAATGATATAGAACATTGTAACAAAGAAAGTACCTGCTCAGCACAAAGGCACACCAATGTTGAACTCGGGTAGACGTAACAAAATGGACTGAAAATACATTGAGCAAACTTTGGGAGAATAATAAGAAGGGGCATGTCATTAATCCGGAATGATAATAAGAGATTTTAACAGATATTTTTATAATACACAGATCAAGCAATCAAAAAACTCATGAGAATATAAAACTAAAACAATAAGTTAAATGGAGGTTTCATAAGAACAAAATTAAACATCATTAAATTTGCTAGAGTAATAAATTATATTTATTTCAGACAAGGTTTACCTAGAAACTACAGAAAATTTTCATAAATAGCATCTGCCATAACAGGGAAATATACTGGAAATAGCTTCACAATGGAAAAATCTAAAACTGTGTGTAATCTATTCTATTCTAACAGTGAAATTTTAAAATTTAGAGAAACTGATCAAGAAAGATTCGTTATATTTACAGATATTGAAGAAATTGAGTTAGTTTCAGATGATTATCATTAATTATATAAATTAGTGTTTCCATATCTCTGGGAGTATTTTTATGGTCATTTTGATGGAATAGTCAATCGCTGTTTTATAAAAATCACCAAAGAATGTAAAAATCACATATCCGACCCATGAAGCAAGTTGAATAGTGAGTCCCACAGACGTATGGATCTTTGATCTTGTGCTTATGACATTATAGGACAAAAGAGTGAATAGTAACTTATATAAATTGAAAAAGACATGACAAATTTCATTCAGGACATTGAAAAGAGGCCACCTATTTTAATGTACTCTAAAAGCAGTAACATGCATGTTTATAAGAGAGACAAGGAGGGAGGGAGGGACAGACAGAGATGCACAGTGAATTGGATGCTGTAGTAAAGATGAGGCACATTACAGTTCCAGCATGGATGATAGAAAGGCTCATAAGGCCTCACCCCGAGGAGCTGTTGGCAGTTGATGGCTACTGGGAGAGGAGAGTCATTTTTGTTCAAGGATGTGGTCACTGGTAGGCTGGATGTACTCCAGTGACCTCACATGAGGAGTATATATGTAGTACTTACTGTACTAAAATTAGAAAATGACATAAAGTTTAGAGAAAGACATGTTGGAGAATCTGGATCAAGCTCAAGGAAGAAGAAATGAGACAATGGGTATGATTAAAATACATTGTATATTAATATGAAATTTTCAAAAAATAAGTAAAACACATTATTTAGAAACAAAAGGAGGAGGTCATATGACCATGAAGATAGCAATTTACTAATGTGGGCACATAGCACAGAATGCCTGCAGGTACCAAAAAGTAGAAGCAGTCAGAGAGAGACTCCTCAGATCTATTGAGAATCTGCTACCCGGCTGCCACCTTGATTCCATACTTCTGGCTCTCAGCACTGTGAGGAAGTAAATCTCTGGGTCTTTATTTTAAACCAAAAATGTTCAGATGATTTGCTACAGAAACACAGAAAACTAATACTTCTCCTACCCTATTCAAAAAGTATAGTGAAACTTTATTGGTAAATAAGGCATGGTTACCATGAAAAAGAAAACATTGACAAAAATTATCAGTCATAAAACATTACAAAGATCTGAAGGGAAGATTATATATCTACATTAGATGAAATACGTATCTGTATGCAAAATGTACATTCAGTTACAAACTCGATTTGATTTAATTTCCTTCCCTTTCTTTAGTGTGTAATAGGAAGTTGTAATTTGTAGAGTTTTATATATATAATATTATAGAAAATATTTTATAGGTACTACATTATATTTCTAAATATAGTTTTTATAACTTCTATAACAACTAAAATATGTCGCTGTTTCAGGTATCTTAAATTGTCAACTTGACCCACTTTAGAGATATCTGAAAGTAAAGGCTCAATTGAGGAATTACGTAGATCAGATTGGCATGTTCTCATGTCTACAGGGCTGTCTTGATTGTTAATTGATGTGAGGTCCGCCTACTGTTGATGGTACCATCTCTAGGCAGATGGCCTGGACTACATAAGAAAGCTAGCCAAGCATGAGTCTGCCAGTGAGCCAGCAAGCAATGTTCCACCATGGTTTCTGCTTTCAAGTTCCTGCCTTGACTTCCCTCAGTGATTGACTATGGCCTATAAACTAAAACAAACCCTTTCCTCCTCTTAACTGTTTTGCTCAGGGCATTTTATCACAGCAGCATAAAGGAGACTAGAAAAACCATTTTTAGGCAAGTAACTATGTGCATATAAAGATAATTTTAAAATTATCACACCAAGGTGTACCACAGAAATTTTAGAACACAGAAAACATCCTCCTAACTGCCTGGAAGAGCCTAAAGGTCAGTTAAATGATTTTATCAAAAGAAGGCTGGTAACTGCAAGGCAATAGACAAGTGCCTTCAAAAATGTGAAGAGAAGTTATTTTCAAAATTTGTATTTGATGCAGAGGCAAAAATTAAACATCAAGAGAGAATAAAGAAAATTTTAGATGTCCAAGATGTCAATAATTATTTCTTATGCAACGCTGGTCTCACAACTACTGGAGACTGTGCTTTATGAGAGCTATAGAGGAAATCTATGAAAGAAACCAAACATACAGCAGCCAGAGTAAACTACAGAAAAAGCACAGGAGAGGAACAAGGATTTCCCTAGGATAATAGTTAGGTAAAAGCTGGTTTTATAGTTTTACAGAGACAGTAACTGGTTCAAAAATGAGAAAGATGCTAAGGGATCTATCACAGTGTATTTCCTGAACTGGCAAACATCGGTTGGAAACTGGTTACAATACATATTCTACAGTGCAAATTCTATGGCCCTATCTCAAAACCTCTGAGGCTGAGACAGGAGAGGTAATCTGTGTTGATGAGTCTATCAAGGAATTTGAACTGTCTAAAATTTGAGAGACACTGGACTATTGGAACTGGTGAGCAATTGGATGCTATTATGGTTTGAATGTGAAATATTCCCCCAGTAGGCTCATATGCTTCGTCACTTGTCCCAGGTTAGTGGTGATGTTTTGGAAAGCTGCAGAAGCCTTAGTAGGTTGAGCTATGTTGGAGGAGTTGAGTCACTGGGACTAAGCCTTGAGGTTGGATAGCTCAGTAACACTTTGTCCATTCTGACTCCTCAATGAGGATGCAATATAACCTTCTATTATCATATATTTCTCACCATGATGGACATATATTCCCTTCAAATGGAAGCCAAAATAAACTCTTTTTTTTTCTTAAGTTGCTTCTTGTCAGGTATTTAGCCACATCATTCAAAAAATAACCCATAATTTGTAGGAGGGATGGAAATAAGCTAGTGCTCAATTTCTGGCATGAGCAACTAGACAGGAAAGAAGAGAAAGACAAGATAAACAATGTGCAAATGTTTTTGCTAAGTTGGATTTTATTCACAGCCCAGCAGGGACCTCTTAGGACTTGATCAGTCTCTGGGCTGCAGGATCTACAATGAAAGCCCATAAAAATGATAGCAGCTTCACATGGTCCTTTGCATTCCCCCATTCTTACTTCTGCTGAAAGTAAATTTTTGTTTTATCAACAAACAATTTTAAAACAAGTCTTTCTATAACTCGATGGTAGATTTCATCAGTGCTGAAATCCTGGACCCACATTCTCTATACTGTTTGAATATAGAACTCCAGCATCAGGTTAGTTGTCTAGAGGCATCTGCTGTTAAGCGATTGTTAAGTGTCTTCTTTTTATCTGAAGTCAATGCTGAAGTGAGAAAGAATGGTCACAGGTAGGGACTTCAAGGAAAACTCACTGGGAAGCCTTTTTAAAAATTACTTGTCTGTCGATTTGACTTATTTGAAAAATGTGGCAGAAAGATTCAGATAAAAAAAAAATGACGTGGGCTCGTAAGCTCGTGTAGAAGCACAAAGGAGATATATTGTCTCTGAAAGACACTTTGGCCTTGGATAAATTGAGGAAACACATTGCAAACATATTCAGTATGCAATATGTGGCTTGGGGTTCTTGTAGATGTCAATGTACTTCCCATAGGGAAGAAAGTAGCCCCTGCTAGGTAAGGTTCCAGGGTATAAAGTATAGTCACTTGGGTAGTTGCTTCCCATAAATTGAAATATTCTCTCCCAGAAAAAGAAAGGAAGTCATAGAACTCAGAAAGCTAACAGAATGCAGGAAAATCTGGAGGCTTTGAAAGTTTCGGTATTCATGAGGCACTCTCTAAGGTTATGTAACAAATAAAAGTTCGCTGGGGAAGAGGGAATGTTTTGATGGAGCTGTCTGCAGGAAGCTCAGATGTACAGTTTTCAGGAGACACCACTCATAGTTCCAAACGGCTTTGCAGGGATGCAGCTGCCTTTGACTTACTCATACTCCTGTAACTAAGCCCATAAACTCTGCGCCCCCCCCTAGTTAGACTGATTGAAACCACTTCTTTGGTCTATCTTTGGTAGACTGTAAGAGGTGAATAGTCATCTGTCCACATCTCCCCACAAGCAGCCATGCAACACCATTCCCCTGGGATGATCAAGCAGCCACACACTGGTGCTTTCAGAGAGACATGAGTGTGAGTCTGAGGCATGGAGTATTGGATGTTCATCATCCTAGCTGACAACAGTGGCCTCCTCAGCTTCCCCGTGGCTTTTATCCATCGAAGCAAGCATAATTCTGAAGAGGAGCCTGGGCGTTCTGCATTTCCAGTAATTTAGGTCCCTTCAGGTCCATGATCCTGTGTCAGACTATTTAAATACCTACCCAAAGAATTTCCCATCTCATTGGCTCTGGTCCCCCTGCCAACATATTCCTGTTATAATGGGCATTTTGTCTGTTATCCTCCTAGCTAAGGAAGAGGAAAGGTCTTGCTCTTATTCCAACTGTTTTTTTTGCTAGAACATTTTTCTCTTTCTTAAGTTTCTTTTCATTTTTTAGAGTCATAAAAGACAAAAAAGATACTTTTCCCTTTGCTTTCTGTGTTCACCATTTTGTTGTGGAGTAGCGATAATTATCTCAGGCTAGCATAGATTCATGAGTGAGAGAAAGGGAAGAAAATGGAGGAAAACAATTTTCACCACATGATGGATAGGATTAAGCTGAACCATATGAAACTGTTGTATTTCACTGTTTACCTAAAACATAACAGTTTCAGTTTTTCAGACTAATACTTGAAAATTCTTTCTCTGCTACATAAAGATATTTCAGAATGTTTCATTATATCTAGAAAAGCAACAACAAAAGCCACTGTCTTTTTAATGTACCAAACAATGTGGTATAATGAATTAAGGGACTTGTTGTTTAAAGATAAAATTATGATAAAATTTATCACCAAACTTTCTAGAAGAACTGAGGTGTGTTCATCTTAACTTTATGGGGCACAGGGGTTACTTTATTGGGGATGTGTTGTTTGAAAAAAATTGTTAAGTACTTTTATGAGTTATCATCAAGACACAGTGTGGCAGCAGGCTCAGGGTTCTAACAGTTGCTCTGCACTGAGTGTGATATTCTGTGCAAAGCCTTTCCTTTCAACATCACTGAATAGTGGAAGGAACATGGGACTGAGAATCACAATGCCTGACTTAACCCCAAACTCAGAAGACTCAATAGCTTGATGAGTCTCTATTTCTGTGGGTTCTGAATGAGAGCAGAGACTAGTCCCACCACCCTACATCACAGGACAGTTGTCAGAACAGAGTAAAAGCCAGGCATTTTGAGTGCTTTGTAATGCAAGCAGTTTATTTCTCTTATATTTTTGGTTGTGAGCCTAGCCCTTAACGGTTGAGCCATCTCTCCAGCCCGGTAGTTTATTTCTCAACCACACTGAAGTCTCACATAGTTACTGTTTGGATTCATTACTAATGTAAACCACAGAAAAGATGAAACAAGTTAACCTCATCTTCAGAAACCCAAAGAAATGTGAATATCATGTCCATTCCAATGAAAGAATACTTTACAAAATTTCAATATTGCCCCATATTTGGTTTTGATAAATTGTTTCCTAGGGGGAAAATGCTAACTTACTTACAATACTGATTTTCTTTTTTCTACCTATCTTTCTCCAAATCCTTCTCTAATCTCCTTCTTTGGTCTTGTCCTCCAACTCAACTCATTGAACTTTACTTGAAGACAGAGTTTAGCATAAATCCCTTGTGCAAGTCTTCACATTTAACTATCCATTATTCTGTGCACCTTCTGTCTTCTGACTAATGAATATGTTGAATATTTATTCAAAAATGTTAATTAAATAGTGCTTTTTCTTCATTTATGCTTCTATATAAGCATAAATACATACATATCTGGATTTATGTATTACCCCCATATGTGTTTGCACATGTGTGTGCATGTGTGTGTGTGTGTGTGTGTGTGTGTGTGTGTGTTAGGCATTGAACACGAGTGTAGGCAAGTACTCTACCACTAAGTTACAGCTTTCACCTTGAAAACATATTAAAAGAGAAGAACAAAGAAAACAATCTATCTTTGGCCAATACACTCACCTCTCCTTCTAACCAATACCACAAATGAGATTTTTTTTTTCTGCTTATCTTCTCAATGGAAGATTTGGTGACCTAGTCCTGTGTCCTATTTCTATGAGCTTTACCTTCCATGCCCTCATTTTGAGCCTGAGCTCTTGGCACAGGGTTTCTGCCTTGGTCTCTGTCCCACCCTGCACAGCTGTGCCTTGATCCTTTTGGACTGTCCTGCGGTGGTGAGTGTATCTCACAAGACCCTGCACACAGGCTTCCCTATGTTATTTCTTTTCTCATCTAACTTAAGTTCTCATATTAACAGCAGCAACCATCTCTGGGATGCTGAAGGCCCATCTGTGTGGGGCTAATTGATTTCCCTCCATCATTCCATATTTATTTTCTTTTTTCTCGCCTCCAGAAGCATGCCCTGAACCAAAGGCCGTGGCAGCCGCTCACGCTGGCAAAATCCCGCTTTTATTATTTCTTCCCTGGCAACAATTACTTATCCAGCTTGTCAAGCTGTGGAGGACATCGCCGCGACCATCTGTTTCCCTCTGTCTGAATCCTTTAATGCAGTTATGGAGCAGTTCTCTGATGCTGTGCACATTTTTCTCCATTTCCCTTTGCTGGCTTTGGCAGCTCTTCTTCACCAAGGCTGGCATTTTCGCTTCACACTTGCTCATTTGATCAGCATCCTCCTCTTTGAATTAACTGTGCAGCTTCCACGGAGTGGTCTCTGGCTTGACGGTCCCTTAATCCTTGAAAACTTGAAAGGGTTCTTTCCGTCTCACCCCGTGCTGACACCAGCCATCTCTCGGCTACCAAGTTCTGTTAGCTCGACCACTTAGGCAGCTCTCAACTTCCCTCCTATTCTCCTGAAGTGCCCTCTGCTCAAGCTTTCATCTTTTCTTTCTTGGAGAGGAAAAAAAAAGTGTTCCCTGTAGGCAATCTGAGCCCTTGCAAGCCGCAAATGCCAAATTATTTTCCTAAAACACTTGGCATCACTTTTAGTCTCTCAGTAATTTTCCACTAGCCCCAGGCTAACCCTGCTCATCCTCTTTGGCCATGACATACATGGTCTTTTAAAACGTCGCCTCTGCTTTTCTCCTACTAGCATGTTGTACTATATCCCAATAATTATTTTCTTTACTTGAACAGCCCTTCTGTGATTTTGAATTTGGTAGATAGTTGTCTGATTTTTTTTTTTTTTTTTTTACTCCTAAAGACATTTGGCAATGTCTAGAAGTCCCTGAGGCTATCACAGCAGAGGTATGAGGCAGGGAGATGCTACCAACATGCAGTTGGTGAAGATGATGGATGGATGGTTCTAACCATCCTAGAATGCATAGGAGAGCTACATTAATCAAAAACATGGAACTCAC
This sequence comes from Lophiomys imhausi, assembly GCA_907164525.1. Classification (NCBI taxonomy): domain Eukaryota; kingdom Metazoa; phylum Chordata; class Mammalia; order Rodentia; family Muridae; genus Lophiomys; species Lophiomys imhausi. Next base: position 1,305,531 of record CAJQZJ010034450.1, read on the forward strand.
ATTGCTAATTGTGGTGGTCATAGCACACTATTCCAACAGACCGACGTTCCCAATTCACAATAATCTCCTCATGTGCCTACACACAGCAACACACAACAGTATCCTTCCTGTCCAATACACCCCTTTCTCCTACCATTTTTTTTTGTTAATTTCTAGCAGATTCAGGGTTTTTGAGTGTGCATATCCCAGGGTCCTAAGGTGCAGGGTACTCTAGTATAGTCACAAAAGGTAAACCTGGGACAGTGGCTCTAAGTTTTGTTGCCTCATGCCAGTGGGAATTAAAAATGCAGATTTGCAATGGGAGCATGCAAAGCAGCATAGGATTTATTAAGAATTATTACAGAAAAGGGAAAAGTTGAAAAATGATTCATAATCAGATATATTTACCCATCTCAGGTCTCTGAGGTGGTTGAAAAATAGATAGCTAGAGTCTCATAGTTAAATTTTGAGTTGTTTAGGAATCAAGAGGGTGTTCTGGATCTAAGAAGATGTTTTTAAAATTGTGATGCAAGTTAGTATGAAAGTTGAGTTAGATATAGAACTTTAAACTCATGGAGATGGTTAGATAGTAGAATGTTAAAGTCAGGTGCCAAATACATATGGACTGGACATTGGGATTATATGCTAAGCCATATAACTCTCATAATTGTGGCCTATTTATTTCTGTTGTTTTGTATTGTATTTATTATTATAATAGAAAAAATCATTTGTTGGACTGAAAGGGGGAGCTGTTGGGAGGAAAAAGACATACCTTAAGCTGAAAAAAGAGGGAAGAGGCTGGGGGTTGAGGGGGAAGAGGGTGGGAGGGTGGGACTGGAGGGGGGAGTAGGAAGGAGATTGTGATTGAAATGTAACTTGAAGAAATAAAAAATAAATAAAGAAAGAAAAATGATTCATAATAAAAGTCAGAGTAACTTTTGAGAGTGGGATGCATTTCCAAGAGAGGAGAAAGCTGTCAAATCCCCCCCCCTTTGGGGAAACATGACAGAAACTGGACTAAATATGAGATAATAGTTACTGATAGTGGTTGGTTTTCTGGGCTATCACTAGTTGAGCCAACAGAGGACACATCCCTCTATGCACGACCTCCTGACCCACCCATGGAGTTGATCATGCACTGTCTACATGCTGCTCACCCACTCAGATGTGTTGAGAGAGCACCTCTCTCCATCTCTGCCTTGAATTTTGCTAGATGCTGACCTTGACTGTCTGCTAGCTGTTAGCCACTGACTGATGCTGCTACTTCCAACCTTGCAGGTTGCTCAAGTGCTGTTAGTTATACTCAGCTCCCACTGTTCTCATACTCACGTGATCAGTGCATATATTTGCCATGGGATAGAGTTATCTGCTTTGCTGCCCCCATTATAGCCATAGTCTTCCTTGGTTAACTCATATGTAACTCCTGGTCTATGGGGTGGTCTAAAGGGGTGTACTAGGTAGAAGTTTCTTGTTAAATGCCATCCTTACTGACAATTTAGTTAGTTACAAGTAACTTTACTAGACATAAGAGTCTACAAAAGGACAGTTGTGGCCTTCCTATATTCCTTAAGGGCTTGGTGACAGATAGGGAGCCGTTGGACTGATGTCTCTGGCCCAGAACACCATCTCTCTTTTAATATATCTAGCTGTGTTATCTTGTGCCCAACTATAAGCTCTCCTATTCAATGTGTCTACACTTTGATACATTAACCTTTAATCTTTGTTTTAACTCCAGCTACCTTTTGTACTGTAGAAAAAAATAATTTAAATTACTACCAATATTTATAATATAGTTAATTGGTCAGCAGAGTTAGTCCTTAACCCACCATTATAAATGATCACATTCAGACACCTGATGAATCTTAACAAGTCTTAGCTTGGATTGTGTAATCTTTGCCTATCTAAACTAGCTTGTAATTCTATTCCCCAAATAAGACCCCATATAATATAAATATTTCCCCTAGGCTGTTATTCTCCACACCATGTTGATGTTCCAGGCTACATGGAATGATATTCTTCCATCTCTAACCCACGTGTGTGTCTCTTTCCTCCCGCCTGGTTTCTTCTTCCCAACTATTTCCCTGCTTCAAAAGAGGGTGTTACAGATCTAAGAAGATACTCTTAAAAGTGTGTTGCAAGTTAGTATGAATGTTGAGTCAGATATAGACCTTTAAACTCATGGAGATGGTTAGATAGTAGAATGTTAAAGTCAGGGGCCAAATATGTATAAACTGGACATTGGGAAGGTATACTGGGCCATTTAACTCCCATAAATGTGGCATATTTATATCTGTTGTTTTGTATAGTATTTACTGTTATAAGAGAAGGAACCATCTGTTGGACTGAAAGGGGAAACTTCTTGGGGGAAGAGGGTGGAAGGGCGGGATAGGAAGGGGGAATAGGGAAGGGTTGTGACTAAGATGTAACTTGAAGAAAAAAAAATAAAGTATTTAAAAAAAAAAAGCCTCCCCACCTTAGCCTCACCTACAACTCTCTTTGCCCAATCTTAGGCCTCCAGCATGGTGTGGAGAATAACAGCCTAGGGGACATATTTATATTATATGGGGTCTTATTTGGGGAATAGAATTACAAACTAGTTTAGATAGGCAAAGATTACACAATCCAAGCTAAGAGACGCTGATTATTTATTCAACCAATCAGAGACAATTGTTAGCAAGCCAAAGTAGCAAACAGCAAGCAGGTCTCTGGGAGCACTTAATTAACATTTAGAATACAAATCAGATCACTGCATCATGGTACTGTAACATTTTAAGAAATTTACAATTTCCCCCATGGGCCATATTCCTGCATCAAAACCATCCTTGATTCAGCCCAAGTATGTCTTATTCTTATTTCCTCAAATTATCCCATCTTTTGTGATTTTACTCATCCAAAACTTTGATCAAAGTAGATTTATAGGTTACTGGTGTCATGTTGACTTGTAAATTAAAATAGTGAACAAAATTAATGTGGGTATGGGTCTTAAAAAATCAGCAATCACAAGAGGGAGTCAGTCATACAGTTGTCAGATAATAATGAGAATAAATGTTGTCTCCATATCCTCTGAAAGCCACTTTCCCACAGCAGAGGATGTGTAGCCCCAGTATATGCTTGCATTTTCTGAGACATCATTGGCAAAGCTTGGTTTTGATCATGTATCGCCTCCCTTGAATACTTTGCTAGAATCTAAGCTGTATAACTCTGTACCCTAGGCCATTTCTAAAGGACTTCCTTCCTCTATCATCATCTTCCATCCTCTACCCCACAGGCCTGCTGTATCCCAGGACACATGACAACACATGACATGATGTGGGATGATTTCCTTTACATCTTGACTTTCTCACTGAAGTTTTCTTCTACAAAAAAAAAAAAAAACCCTCCTCCTTACAGTTTTTCAGAATACAGAGCTGACTTTGCTACTTGTGGGTACCATTCACAGAGAACCCGTATGTCATTGCAACACTCAGTAGAGAGAGATGGGAAAAGCTGTTTCTGGAATCTTGACAGCTCTGAAGTTGCATACTGTTAATAAGATTCAACTGCTTTATCTTAACAATGCACATGATGATGGTCCCTATTTCATAAGTTTAGAAAACATTAAGTAATATATATATACATATGTATATATACATATATTTCATATATTGTATATTTCACAATTTGCTCTTACAGAATACTACAGGTTATAACACTTGCAGTAGAGAGAGTAAATGTTACAAAAAATTCAAGATTTTTTCATGAATTAATGATTCTGCCACTTCATTCCAACACACAGCCCTGGGTACTGTCTGTGGCCTTAGGTTATAGCTGATGCATGTCTAATGAGATCCTGTAGGCTTGCCTGCTGGTTACCGAGTTTTTTAGCATGGAGAGAAAGTAAGGCTCTCATGTACCCTCAAATCTAAAAGGTACAGAAACAACCTCAGTAAGACATGTCTCTTTAACAGGATGAAGTGCTTCAGACATTGGTTAACTCCCTTTGCTCTTTGCTCTTCAAATGAGGGAATGTGTAAGTCACAGAGACCTCAGAAGGCCAAATTCAGTGGAAACAGTGAGGTCAGAAAACAGCATCAGCAGATGACCGGGAAGGCTGGGAGTGAGGAAGGAAAAACAATTGGATTGTAAATTTGAGCATAGCATGGCTCTAATGCCCTCAAGTTAATTGATTTGTAGGAAAAGTAGTGTTGATTCAAGGGCAGACTAAAGGGAATCTGAAAGGAAAAGTAAGTAAAGTATCCCTGAAAGCAATTTGATTAAGTAAATTCCCTGTAAACATATAGTATTTTGTGTTTGCCATCGTGATGGGTAGTTCCCCAAAGATAAATTGAGGCACTTTTCATAAGAAGAAAGAAGATGTGACATACTGAGCCAACAAAAATTAGAGATGGAACTTGAAGAAATTTAATCTGTTGAATCACATACTATTTAACATGACATTCAACAAACAAGAAAGAAAAACCAAGCTTGATCTTATATGAATATTTTATACACACACACATGTACAAAATTGTAAAACTACTAAGTTAAGGATATTTGTATATACATATATATATATATATATATATATATGTCTGTGTGTGGTTGTGTGTGTGCCTATCATATATATATATAATATATATAATACATAACATGTATTATAACATAATTCATATTACATTATATATACAATATATATAATACATTACATGTATTATAATATAATACATATTATATAATATATGATACACATATATGTATATACATATACAAAATAACATCCTTTACTTGGTAGTCATTGGCTACAATTTTGTATCCCAGGTTCTGTCACACACAGCATTTCTTCGATAGTTAATGAAGTGATGAATGATTTCTGAAACTGTGAGAGATGCACTCACTAATTTAGCTGAACCTAGGGTTCTTTCTACATATCTCATAATACATAATTAAAGCTGTTGGCAAATTCCCAGGAGTTATGTTACAATTGTACTATGTATTATAAATGGCATATAATTATATGACACAGTATATCTATAATGGATAATTATATAGCATGACTATGCACAGTTACACACATATATCATACAAAGTCATATTAACAAAACATCAGTAATGGAAATTTCTTGTTAACAGAATTCTCTAGTTGGTAGAACTTTTGATGAGAGACTAGAGTTTCACTGTTGGCCAGTAAAGATACATTAGAAAAAAAATCATCTTGAGTGTTTAGATCAGGGAAGAAAGTCAGTTTCACTCCAAGATTCACTTCTGGCTTGAGAACTCAGCCCACTCCATATCTATAGAGCTGCTTTTCCTGGAAGCAGAGCATTCTGATTCTCAGCCCAGTTATGTTTACATATCATTTCAACTTGGTTTGGCTTCAGAGCTCGTCTCCACAAATGCTTTCTCTGGAATACATTTCTTTCTTTGTAAGTATGAGGGAAATGAATCAGCAATCAAAAAGACAGCCAGGGTGCGATTAGGCAGAGCGCACTGGGTAAACAGTGGTTTTGTTCTCTCCGTGTTGACAAAATTCACAGTATTGCAAATTACAAATTCGCTGCGGGTTATTCTCGGGAAATAAAAATTAAATTCTGTGCACCATGACTTTACTGCCCTCCTGGCCAGACTTAGAGTATGCAAATAGATTCGCTTCATTCCTCTTGTGAGTCTTATAGAGCTCTTGACTGGAGGATCAGCATCCTGGTGCTTATGCTATCGGTGGAACCTGGCTCCCTTATCTACTCCAGCAGTGCTATGTTGTGGTCATAAGACCCTGATGTGAGATGTTGCTGCTGCCACAGACATCCGCATGGCACTCCGGTCCCCAAATTAAACCCCGAGAATGAGATGAGGACCAAGGGAGCTTACTGAGTACAGTTGATTGGAGCACAGCCGAGCATATAATCAAGCAGGCTTGCTTGTCCGGAAGGTGTCAGGAGCTTGGGAGAGGAAAGAGAAACACACAGGAGCTGATTTGAAAGGGCACAGAGGAAAGTATAAAAGGAAAAGCAAATGGAAGCCGAGGAAGGTACCCCTGATAGGTACAGGAGGGGAGGGTAAGATTTAGATCAAGAGAGACAAACGAGGTGTTGGCACTGGACACCACACTAGATGGACTGTACCAGGAGACAAGACAGTTTGAAGCTCCTCCATCCAGCGCATGCCCCTGTTTTCTGCTAGGGTAGGAGAGCGTACTGGGACTGCGGTCTAGCCTAGACTGGTAGGCTAGAAGTAGGAATCTGCAGGTGAGGGAACTGTGAAGCAGCAGAAAAGAAGACGCACACCACAGAATCTTCACAAGCCAAAAGATAGCAGGTTGTATATGTTTCAGTAAAGAAAATCAGTGAGAGTAGGAAAGATCCTAGTCTTATATTTTGGGTTGTGAGCCTAGCCTTTAAATGGCTCAGCCATCTCTCCAGCCCAAAAGAATCTTGTCTTAAAAGGCCATTCGCAACAAGCCAAGCAATGGCTCTATTTACTAGAGATGCTTGCTTTTCAGGCACGGTGCTGAGAGTTTTACACATACAGCTTTATCCACAGACTCATCGTGCACAGTGGATCCTACTAGTTCCCCTCTTTGTCATAAGACCCAATGGGATATTCAACAAACACACATGGGAAACTCCATAGACTTGAGAAGGCAGTAAGAGAAAGTATGGAGAAGTACCCAAACCATCTCTTATCCTCAATCTCAGAGGTCAGGGTTTATCTCCAGACACTTAGGTCTCACAAAAAAAGAAAGTTCCAGCTAATAGCTGTGGTACAGCAGTAACTCGGCAGTTTGAGATATTCTTCCTACTTTTAAGCCAGTACAACATATAAAACCATTGTCACTAACCCATAAATGGCACTTAGATTCTATGTGGCCTGGGAATCTTTCTCTAAAGTATTTCCCCTTTTAAAAAAAACCCTTTATACCATGAAGAAGAGAGTTAGAAACCCATAAACACCAGAACACAGTAGTCATAACCAATTTTCACACTATATTATGTAGACTGACAAGGAGAAAAACAGAGCTTTGTTCTAGAAATATGCAGCAGCCTCTGACAGAGAGAATGAGGGCATCTGTGGCTGTGCAAGCTATGATATTACACTCCCACACTGCAGCCTTGGTCATATCCAAATGTTCCTAAATATTGTAAACAAGACAGCAAAAGAAGCCTTTGTACTCACAGAAGTCGAATGCAGCAATAGTGTCCATTAGCAAGCACTGGTCATTCTATTCTGGATTGGGTGGAAACACTTCATAAATATAAATTGAGTAAAATATGGGAGGAGAACAAAAGGCAATGGGATGACAGAGAGGGAGAGATATGAAAGAATTCTAGAACAATATGAAACTAGTTTCTATAGTGTCTACATGCCCCACACCCCACACACTTCCATAAGAAAACAGGTATTTTTGAAGAGGATCCATAGAAAACCACAGCAAAATATTAAAAAAAAAAATTGAACCTGACTTCCTGAACATTTCTGCCCAGGAACTGCTCATGAATTCCTTTCCAGAGGTCTGTTCATTAGAACTTTGCGGAGCAATGTATGCCATGCTAGCACCCAACCATTTCCTTCATTAGCCTCTCCTGGTGGTGGTAGCCATATTGCTAACATGCAGCTGCTTCCTGCACTGGGGAAATGCAGCTCAATCAGTGCTCACTGCTCAGTACTGACAGGGGGATGAGGAAACCACATTGAAACCTGCTGAATACAAGTTTTACCCCTATTGTAAGACAAAGGAGAAATAATAAATGAGAGATGAGAAGGGTTAAGACCAAATGATATAAGACCAAATATATGAAGAGTAATGACTCATTAATAAGTAGTCCACTAGGAAAGTCTAAGAGACAATGCAAAGAGACTAGAGGTTTCTGCTACAATACTGTGAACATAAGATGAAGGAAAAAAAGCTAATCTGATGATTGACTGCCTACTTGCTACTCATACATCTTGAGACAAATTAATTGGAATAACTAAGACATTATCTAATATAAAATGTCAACTGTAAATAATATTCCTAACATCAAATCGAAAAAAATGAATCTTTTTGCAAAAAAATAATGCTATTCGATAAAACAAAAAAATAGCCTTGCAATTTGGTATCTAAGGGAGAGATTTATAAGAAACTACTAAAAGAATCTTAAGGAACAGAAAGTGCTCTTTGGAGCAAAAAGGAGCCACACTTCCTCTTCCCACCTCCCTCCCATTTTTGCTAAATGGAAATCAGACACTTGTGTCAAGGGGACTCAGTCAGTACGTGTGCATATTAACTGTTACAGTAAGATTTGCTGCAAAAAAGAAAGTCCATTAAACATTTGCCTCTGAAGAGGGAAAAGGGTGGGAATAAATTATCAACTGAAGGATACTTTGGGAAGAGCCCTTTCAAGCATTCATTATTACCATTTAAAACCCATTGAAGTCACTTGTTCCAGTGCCTTGGCTCCACCCAATTTAGTGTTGCCTTTGACATAGCTTTATTTCTTCCCACAACTGTATTCGCAAACAGGGATCTCATTTTTTTCTCTTCTTTTAGTCTCCCCCCTCCCCCAAAAACATCTGAGATACTCCATTCTGTAATTCAGCAGACTGTGCTCCGTAGAATGAAAAACTGGGGACTACTCCCATTTTTAGAAGACAGAACAAGAGGGGTCTTGGATGGTTACAGCAACACTCATTGAGTGACAATGTACAGGTTACTAGTGAATGAACCTGGAAGGTAGCCTTGGGGCAGGATCTACATGTTGCCAATGAGATGACCTACACAAAGAAACTATTCACCCTGTACTTTCTATATCTCTGCCTGTGAAATACAGCTTGACCTCATCCTGTTGCTTTCAACATTGTGAGATACCCTGCCTGTGAATCTCTTTCTTAATCTGATGTATAGGGTGTGTGTGCGTGTGTGTGTTCTGCATGCATGTTTGCATTTGTGTGGGTGCATGTGCACATGTCTTGTGAGAGACACAGGTTGACGTCTGGTATATTTTAAAATGACTCTCAACTTCATTTACTAAGGCAGGACATACCACTAATCTCGAAGGCAGCTAACTCATCTACTCTAGCCAGCTTGTTCTGGTGACCTCCTTGCTTTATGAGTACTAGCTTATAGCCAGGTTACCTTGCCTGCCTGGCTTTGATAGACATTCTAGGAATCTAAACTTGTTTCTCACTTTCATGGCAAGTGCCTTATCTACATAGCCATTTCCTCAGTGCAACAGATGAATTTTCATGCATTGGTGTAAATTCCTACACTTAACACATAAATCACCAACCCCACATCCAACACAGGGATAATGTCCATAATTTATAAAGAAATCAAGAAATTAAACACCAAGAAACCAAACAATCCAATCAAAAAATGGGGAACAGAGCTAAACTGAGAATTCACAAAGGAGGAATCTCTAATGGCCAAGAGACACTTGAAGAAATGCTCAATATCCTTAAACATCAGAGAAATGCAACTCAAGACAACTCTGAGATTCCATCTCACACCTGCCAGAATGGCTAAGATCAAAAACTCAAATGACAGCACATACTGGGGAGGCTGTGGAGAAATGAGAACACTCTTTCATTGCTGGTAGGAGTGCAAACTTGTACAACCACTATGGAAATCAGTCTGGCGATATCTTAGAAAATATGGAATAGTTCTACCTCAAGACCCAGCCATCCCACTCCTGGGTATACATCCAAATGATTCCTCACCAGTGCACAAGGACATCTCCTCATCTATGTTCATAGCATCTTTATTTGTAATAGCTAGAAACTGGAAATAACCCAGATGTCCCTCAACCGAGGAATGGATAAAAAACAAACAAACAAAAAACCTGCGGTACATTTACACAATGGAATACTACTCAGATTTCAGAAATAAGGAAATAATGGAATTTGCAGCCAAATGGATGGAACTAGAGAAGCTCATCCTGGGTGAGCTAACCCAGACTCAGAAGGATGCACATGGCATCTATTCACTTATAATTGGATTTTAGCCATATAGTGCAGGATAACTATCTTACAACCAACACACAGAAAGGAACAGGAACATAGACCTTGATACTTGTTAGTGGGACACTCAGCCCTAATAGAGTTGCCATATAGGCCCCCAGTGCAAAAGGAAGCTCTTAACACTCATATGACTGTTGAACTGAGGAGGGTTGATATGTAGTGACAACCCACTCAAGGAGTAGGATAGGTGAGATAGTGGGAGGGTGGGACTGAGAGGGGTGGAGAGAGGGGACTGTGATGAAGATGTAACTTGAAGTAATAAATAAATAAACAAAAAAGAAAAAGGGAAAAAAAACCGTAAATCACATGGGAAGGGTTTGGTGCCTAAACTCCTAACACAAATCTTTACTAAGGCTACAGTTTTAAGGGCAGCCATTAAACAATCTTTCCAATTGCTTAGAGTTAATTGAAGCTAAATCACATTATCCCATTAATGACAGGAAATATAAAGTAGCCAAAATAGGGCCCATGGGATAGAAACATTTTTGATGGGAAATTAGGTGAAATAGAGAGGATATGTGCTTGCAGCAAAGTGGAAATGTGGAGACAGCATTGAACTGGCAGCCAAGGATTTGGGTTTTGAGTCTTCCGTTTCTTGTAAACTGCATGTTTTCATTGGTCATGTGCAATTTTATAGTTGTTTTTGCATGTGCTTGTATTTATGTTGTACACCTGTGTTTGCATGCGCATGAGCATATGTGAAAAATACATTCTCTCCTCTGCAAAAAAAAAAAAAAAAAGGCAAAACAACAATATAACAATGAACATGTTCATTACTAAGAATGTCCTCATCATGTATGGGACTTGTACCACTGAGAGGACTAGAAGCCATAAATTCATGAACAACAAGGTTAATTGGTACCTAACATGGTATTAGAGGCCATTATAGTTAGGACTACAAGATCCTTGGAAGGTTGTTTCCTTGTTCCCCATCTACAGATTCATCACCTGACAGAAACCTATTAAACCAATAGCTGTTCTAACACTATTGCAGCAAACTGTGCAAACTCAAGTTTAGGTTGTATGTGTTACAGCTATAACATAAATTATTCAGTTAAATTTGCCTATTTACTGAAGTTGCTGCTCTCAGAAAGCATGCACTCAGTTGCATGGATAAAGCAGGCCTTATATTTTGGAAGTGAAAGTTTCAGACTGTGAAAACTTAAAGCATGTGCTTTCTCTTGTAGGCCCACTATTTGCAACAAATCACTCCAAACTTACTAGATGAAGAAAACAATTCTCAGATGCTTTTTTTATGAGTCACTATGCACCCAGTAGGGTAGGTATACAAGAGTAATCCTTTACTGACTCTGATTCCTGGGCTCTTTTAGGTTTTCAGTTGAATGTTTAGACCTGTAGGTTCCCCTAAGCAGGAAGGCCTTGTCCTGAATGGCTGGCAAGTTGGTGGGGGCTCTTGGTTAGGAGCCTTCATTCTTTTCCTTATGGCATTGTTGTTTGTGTAGTTGCAGCTCCTCAACATGAGAAAGCTGCCTCCCAGGCAAACAAAGGGAAGAAGAGTTTGCCAATAGATGTCATAATGATATTTTGACCCAGTTTAAGACTATAGTTCTGTTTATTTTTCTATTTCACTGTATTACAGTGTCCTCCCAGATGTATCATTGAGACTTATGAACATGACATGATCAAAACACATATAATATAGGAGATATACTAATATAGCTATCTTTGGAAAAGACTATCTTGCCCAAACCTCATATAAACATGGTTATTATTAGAGAAGATATTCATATCTACTTTCATCTAGAGAAAGCATTTCAAAGAAATGTATCTGAAAGGACTCTAAAGATCTGAGTTCAAATCCAACCTTTGTATTTTATTCTGGGAGTCACTCTAAGTTAAACTCTGAAGGTTTATGCCACCTTATCTTATTATAATAGAACATCATGATCCTCCTGGACCATGATGTTCTATTATAATAAATAATAGAACACTAAAGAAAAAGCCCACTTATCGGCACATTTCAAGTCCTCAGTTGGCAGTAAGAACATCTTGGAGATGAATAAAGAGCACTATTATACAATTACTCATTAAAGGATTTCTCAAGGTAACAAACAAGAAAGAGTCAAATTATTGAAGGATAAGTTTTGAAATCTAAAATCCAGTATTTTCTTCACAATATCAAATAATTTAATATTCCACCCACACACTGAGTAAATGACCAACATTTTGTATTGGTGTTCACATATGGTTTGCTTTAAAATCTGATTACAAGGAGAGGTCTTCCTTCTACTACGTCTTCAAATGCCAAGTCACAAATCTCCAACTCCTACATTTTAATGTTTATTGTTGCATGATATGATCAATGTGATCCACATTATTGATGATGCAAACACTGAATCTATGAATTACTTTTCAATTATTCAATTTGATAGGCTATGCAATCTTCATAATTAAAGAGCCTGGAGTTTGAAACATTTTTTTGTCTTTTCCTTTAGGTAAGAGGCTTCATCTAAACAACAATAAAGCTAAGTTTAGGACAGAGAAATATGCTCACGTTTGTGAGTTTCTATGCAAAGAACTAATTGTGTTTCCCCTGTTTTGAACATTAAAGGTGATGAGGGGGTTTTGTTTATTCAAATCTATTTGAACTGTATTAGCTGGGGGTTGAAATTCTGTGCGAGTAGAAAGTGTTTAATGTGCTAAGCATGCATAGAAGGTTTCCATAATTCATCAGTTCCATTTTTGCACCTACCTATGCATTTACAGGGACGGCATACATTATTCAGTGATGGATGGGAGGCTGATTAAATGAAATTTGTTACTCTTGCCCAGAATACATATATTTTCACTTAAGAAATTCTAAATGGTGCCCTTAAATATCACTGCATGTTTACACCAGTCTTGAACACCAGGGTTAACCAGAGTTATAACCAGAATTTGACAGGCAAAAAAAGTTTTCTTAGCTTTATAAAAAGTACTGTTCACTTTTGCTCACCAAGCTAAGAGGGAAAACTAAAGCCCTAAGCAATGCAATTGGACCTCTGATCGATCTTGAGTTCTTCTTGGTGTATGCAATGATGACAGGAAAGATTCCCTCTACTCTAAACCATGCTGGAGAACCTGACCTTTCCTCTCACTCTCAGGGAAAATCACTTCCACACCTTTAAAAGTCTCCGGAAGTAGTAATAAAATACACTTAGCTTAGCATAACTACGTATTTCTAAACTGAAGTTAGACATGGAGTTCGTTTTACATTGGTAGACATTTCAGATTTAAGTCCCTGCTGCTCTTGTTAGGGCCTCTCGCTTTTTACAGTGTATCCACAAATACCTCTGAGTTTAACTAAGCTACAACTGACAGACATTTGAGTTGCCAGCAAGCTATGCCAACCTTTAGCTCACTCAAAGCTCACAGACGTGTGTGTGTGTGTGTGTGTGTGTGTGTGTGTGTGTGTGTGTCTGTGTCTGTAATGAAACCTTAGGATGAAAGGTTTTGACTTGATCTTGATCTAGAGTAAACAACACAATTTCCAAAAACAACCAGACTTCACTACTTGGAGATCAGAGTACAACAAGCTGTTGTACTCTGTGGAAACCTGATGGATTCTTCATACCGATGATTAGAGAAAGAGGTGATAACACGGGACCCAGACCAAGTCCCATCTGCTTCCTTGCTACAGAAGCCAGGTCTCTGGTTGGCCTGGGTCCCATTCTAGATCTGAATACACATTCCATCAAGTGTCAAGCCTCTATGAAAGCAGGAGTGAGCAGTTCTGCTTCCTAGCTGATTAAATCTAGGATATTGTGTATGGTGGTGCTGAACTTCACTGGAGTAGCCTGTGACATGACTGTTAACCAAGTACACCCTCTTCCACATTCCTTTACCTGGTGCTTTTATTCTATTTGTTTCCTGTTGTCGGCTTCTGATAAGAAGAGAAGCAGCACGTAAGCTACAAAGAACAACTTTCCAAAGTCCTTCAGATGCCTGAGACACTCATGAAACCTGTTTCTATGGTGCATTCAGCTCCTGTTTGCACTGACAAATGGAATTCCTCAATCAACATTTGGCCAAATCACTCATTTGCCATCAGAGACCACATATATTCTTAGGTATGAGCGTGACAATGATTCATGAATTGTAGAAAAACATTAGGTCTATCCAATTCTCACTGTGACTGTGATATTCACATAAACCTTGGCTTCACAGTATTACTGAAAGCTTTGCAGAACAAGCCCCCATGATCAGTGCTGTGTTATCTAATCACCACTAACTAGTGCTGAACTCACTTCTGTAACCCTTTATCACCATCTGACATCATTCTTCCCCAAACAGCTCTCAATCTTCAACACCATTCCTTCTCTTCATTATAATAGAGGTAAGGAAACATTCAGGAACCAGAGTCCATTCAAAATGGCTGCCTTTTCATTCTTTCAGATTTAAGACCCTCATGTATTTGCTGGGAATTGTTAGACACAACAGCCAATGATGTCTGCCTAACTTGACATAGAATCTGCCAGGCAACAATTTCTGGGGCTCTCTTTGCCAGTAGTTGGTTATTATTCTTTTAAAATGTAGCACACCCACCCATGTTAAGTCTCATTTCTTGAAATTTCATTCATTTCCTAAGGCATAAAATTTATTACTGCCCTTAAAAAATTAGAACATTTCATTGCAAATCTTTTGCAAAATTTTAAGCAATTCAACAATAAGGGGTACTTATCTGAAAGAAGTAAATTGAATAACAGTAAATAGTTAGGGAAGAAAAATTATTTTCATATATAATGAGATCTTGATACAGCCAAGACCCATTCCAGGAATAAGAATCAGAAAGTAAGAGAGATCCAGTCCTTGCCCTCATGAAGCAAATGCATTGAATATCTATTGCTCTTGAGAAACTATGAACCCAAGCTTGAATGGAGAGGAAAAAGAAATATGAGTGGCCATTTGGAATTCTGTACATAAAATATATGCATCACCTATTTTATGCAGACATGCTAGTACGTGACAGAATAAAATGGGGTCTTTTTATTATTCTTTTATGGATCATTCTTAGACTATGCAATACAAGTGGGACATAAAAGAAAAATGGAAAAGACGAGATCTGACTAAATAAATTCTTTGAAAGCCTTTGTTAAAAAATACTCTGTTGTGAGAATAAATTCTCTTGCCCTGTTTTTTGCTACTGTTCTTTTCTAGGTCACCAGAAATGGATATATATTAGGAGACTAGCATGTGAATATTCCTTACAATAACTCTGAGTCAACATTATACCTTTACAAACCCAAAGGAGATATCCAAAATAGCACAGGATGAGAAGGGCACTAAACAGCACTGGGAGGACCCAAAGGTCCTTTCCCATTTGTGTAGGCTGATAGCTGTGACTGTAATAAGAAACTGAAGCCAAACAAATTATGAGGCAGTTTTTATTGACAATTCTCAGATCGTGATCAAGTACGTTGTTAACATCTAATAAGTGTGTGCTGATTGTCATGATGAAGGAATGAGGCATGTTCTACAAATAAAGAAATGAGGGGAGCTGAGGCAATGTGATTTTTACTGCAAAAGTTAAACTTGTATATATGAAACAACAGGCTACAGATGTATTATAGCCCTAATATGATATAAAATAGCTCCTTTTTCCTAGAAATTATCATTCCAAGGGGAATGATAGATGAATGATTGGGAGGTAGAATCAGAACATCCTATAATAAAAACAAAGTATTGATTCTGAGATATTTTCATTTAGATTAGTTCACTTAGAGAAAGTAATAAATTGAAATGTTCTCAACACAGCTCACATTTGAAATGACTTATCAGAATTCTAAAAGAAACCTTGGGCAAGCAATAATTTTCACTGTAGCACTCACCCAGGTTGCCCACACTAAATTACAGCATCTTTGCAAATGATTTGGACAAGAACTAGACAAGTAGTATATCCCCAAATGACAAATGGAAACCTGCATCGATGCCAGAAAGAAAGATGGGGAACGAACTGGAAGTGAGTGTCTGGTGGTAATAAGTTAGGAAGTCAGCAGCTGACCTATTAGAGAAGAGGCTCAGTGTAAACCATGCCAAACATTTGTCTGGTTCTTAAAAAATGATAATTTCGGGTGGTCACGTGAAAGGAATTGTCTATGAGCAAAATTAGAATAGACATTTTTAAAATTCGTATCCAGATTTAAGATTTTAATGTGTTAGTTCTCAATTTTAGTATGAAGGAATTTTTTTCATTCTTTGCTTTCTTAGTTTTTTTTAAATGTGCAATTAAATTGAACAGTGCATATAAACTAGCTAATACAACACTTGGCCTGTACTAGGATGCAGATAATAATTACAATCAGTTCAGTGTTTGAGCTCTCATTAAAAGTCAGGGACTCTAGTAAATATTCTTCTTATTTATATTTATTGTAGAGCTTAGAGAATAGAGTATATGCAATCGTGTTTCACTTTTGCATTTTGTTTTAATTTTTCTGCACTAAACTCATGATCATAGAACCTGAAAAATTCAGCATTTCATTTGCGTGCCACTAACTAACGACCTAAAGATCTGTACACCTACATTGTGCTTCTGTCACTTTGTCATCTCCATTGTTAGTCTTTGCATCTCTTCTCTATCCTCACAACAATCCTCAATTTAATTAGCTTTTCCTCCTAGTTCATTTTGGTGGGCTGACCTTTTTCAAATTCATTTTTTCCAGATGGCCATTATTGACTGCTGTCTTCTTATTTTCTGGTTGGATAGTTGATAGATAGTATTCATCTTCAGAACTGCTCACTGTCTTCAGCAAAGCATGACTTACTTCCCGTTCTGGATCTTCATAATAGCTCAGCTTTCTAGTCTTTGCTTTAAAGAATTTCTCTTTTGTAGGTTCAATACCTACCTCCTTAGAAGTGAACTTCTTTGTTAAAGGTTTAGTCTCTGTAGAATCCTGGGATGCTTCAGGGGCCATTAAGCTTAATGAGTTAACAATTTTTCTTTCCTGAACTGTGTATGAGGTACCTACCAAAAGATAACTTTTACAGGGCTTCCAGATTTATTACAAAGAAATTTTCTTTCACAGTGAACTTTCATGCTAGTCTAAGAGGAGCAAACTTTGGTCTCCAAGTGCTACATAATACATCACATGCCACTTCTGTATTCTTGGGCTATTGTATAACCAAGGAATCAGTTACATCAAAGTTTCTCTCTCCACATAAAGACACTGACAATAGACAAATCCTTTTTCTCTCCATTTGGTTTTTCCCTCTCATAGAATTCTATTGAACAAGATTCATTTTTCCTCTTTGAAATTACATGTTAAATTTCACACATATTTATAAAAAAGCAGTCAAAGAGGAATAGGTAATTTTTATCATAAAGATGTTTTTCTTTCTTCCACAGAGCCTATAAAAGAAAAACCCCATGGAACCATCAGAGACCTTTTTCAGAAGCAAGTCTTCAAAGCATTCTTCCAGCCTAGTGGTCCCATTTCAAATTACGGGGATTCCTAGAGTCTCCTCACACCCCATCCATCCTGTCTGAGTCTTCAAAATGAACTGCTGATCCAGAGGAGAGAAGGAAGAAACAAAAGAGGATGAATACCTGACCCACTGGTCAGAGATGTAGCCCATGGATGGGAGGAAGCTCTGCAGGGTCATTTTCCTGCTATGCTCTACCATAAAGTGAGTTGCTGCTTACAGTTCCCAAAGAGCTCATTGACTTTCATCAGACTTCTGTTCTGATTCCATCTCTAATATCTCTAGACAGATATGACCTAAAAGAAATTCTCCCACTCAATAGATTCTGTCCATCAGTCAAAGAATGGTCATTCAAGATCAGCTTGAGCATGTTTGTGACCTCTCAATGCTTCTGAAACTCATTTGTAAGTTGTCTTATATTAAAGTAAGTTTTAGATTTTTAAGGGAGATTATTAAAGTACTATAGGAAAAGCAAAAGAGATAGGAAAATATGAATGAGAGTTTTAACTTCAATAGGAGGGTCTGGAAGCTCTTTCTGAGACTGTGGACAGCAAGGACTGGAGGCAGGTGAGAGTGAGCTATAAAGGTACCTGGGACTGCTAATTCTGTACAAGAATTGCTGATGGGAGAATGCTTGAGCCCCAGGGAAAGAAAGGAGCATAGAACAGTGGGAGAAAGAGAAAGACTGAGAGAATAATCAGAGTTGAAACCAAAGAGCCAGCCATGGTGCAAATCTTATTAGGCCTGTCATCCCTTGTTCAGTCAGCTTTTATCTTGAGTGAAATGCAGGGCTATTTTAAGGTTCTGAAAAGAGTAATATGATCATGAAGTTTAAAATGGTAACCCTGACTAGTTGTTCAAGAAAAGAGATACCAGAGGAAGCTAGTCCAGAAGCTGGGAGCTGGTGACGAGTCTCTAATACTTACCCAAAGAAGAGAGGATGCCTTGTATCTGGAGGGGATGTGAAAGGAGAATTCTGAATACACTGTGAATACAAAATTAGCCAGACTCACTGAAAGATAAGATGTTCAGTGGGAACAAAATAGAAGTGTCGAGGATGACTTTGATCTGAACTTCTGGACATAAGAAGAGACCTGATGAATCAAAGAAATCTATAGACCCTGCAGTTTAGAGAAGAACAGGGTTTGATTTTTGCATGTTGCTTGAGAGTATGTTACAGCTCCAACGGGAAAGGCTTCCCCCAAATGGAAGTATTGTAACTCTTAGGGGGAAGGTTTTCCCGACTGCAAGGGTTACAACTCTGAAGAGAAAGATATCCTAGCAGTTGTGAGCCAAGGAATACCACAAAGTCACTCCACACAACAAACCTCACACAAGAGATTTATTGGGAAGAAAAACCCTGGAGGGAGGCTGCTTTTGCTCGGGTAAGAAACAGCAGAGAACTGAGCAGAAGACAGGGTTTTTATAACATTTCCTGGGGGAGGCCAAAGCTTTCCAGGGTGGAGATTTCCAGGACAGGGATTGCCTTTGTGATTACATATCCACCACACATCCAAAGCTCAAGTACTCCAGTTTTTTGTAGTCATTCTCATCATTTGTTTTTTCTATCCCAGGATGGTACTTCATCCTTATTCACATATTTCTTTCACTCTACCACTTCTTACTAGACTTTACTTACATCAATTCCACATAGCTTCATTTTTCTTTTATAAGTTCAAAGCACAAAGAGATAGATACCATTTGTTTAGGAAAAATAACACCCCCTGCAGGCAGCCCCTTCATGACAAATTTGGGTAGAGGTAAGAGATGTTGTTCTTTGATCTCCTGAGTTACTTTCTCGCTGTTGTAAAAAATATATATATCTAACAAAAACAACTCAAAGGGGACTGGAGAGATGGCTCAGCAGTTAAGAGCACTAGCTGTTCTACCAAAGGACAGCACCCACATGACAGTTTACAGCTGTCTGTAATTGCCAGATGTTGTGGCACACACCTTTAATCCTGGCACTTGGGAATCAGAGGCAGGTGGATCTTTGTGAGTTCAAGGCTAGCCTTGTCTACAAAGTAAGTGCAGGGCAGCCAGGATACAGAGAAACTCTGTCTTAAAAAACAAAAAAACAAAACAACAACAACAAAATACCCAACTCAAAGAAGGGGTCATTTTGGTCCAAAGTTAAGGATGTGGTCTGTCATGATAAGGGAGCCATAGTGGTTGGGAGTTAGGCAACTGGTCACATTTCATCCCCAATAAAGGGATAAAGTGGGGAGAGATGGGGTAGGGAGGAATGTTGGTACTAAGTTAACTTTTCCTTTTTATTTGCTTTGGGACTCCGGCCTATGAAATGGTACCACCCATATTCAAGGAGAGTTGTTCTTTCTGGTTAAACCTCCATGTAAACATCCTCATGTGCACACTTGAAGTATTGGTTCCGTGGTGATTCTTTACACAGTCAAGTTGACAATGAAGAATAACTATAACTTTCTTATAGGAAGTATTCTGAAGCTTTAATGCCAACCTTTATCATATTTGTTATTAGCTAATAATTAGTTACTTAATTGTCATTATACTCTGTGATTTCTATGTCTTGCTAATAGGGTATAGCTCTAAAATAACAATCCAATAGCTAGGCTTAAGGAGATCATAGAAGATGGGACTGAAATATTAAAGAGCCAGGGATTAGAGAAGACAGCAATCAAAGTGACTTCTGGGCATGACAACACCTTGTACTCATGGGTTTGGAGCAGCCGTGCTGCCTTAACAGACCAAGCCAGTTACCATTCTAGAATGCACTGGAGAGGAACCCCTAAGCCCCATCCTTGGTGGAGATATATTGACAATAGATCCTCTAGTTGGGGGAAGAAATCAGTTATCATAGGTGTGTCCTTTAGTAGGATGCCCACACCCCAGGGGGTGGCCCTACTCCTATGGTCGGTCACACAGTCATCTCTAATTAGACTCTGGGTTACAAAGAAAAAAAAATGAAGAGGATATGAAATCAGTAAGGGGAACTGAGGGGGATCTGGAAGAAGTCGGAAGGGGAAGGAGGAAAGGTGTTACCAAGATACATTGCATACATGCATGAAATTTTGGAAGAACAGATAATATCTTAAAAGGAAAATATTTAAATTGTCCTGCTGTTAAAATATATACTAAATGTAAAAAGAAAGAAAGTGTTAAATTGCAGGAACAAAATAAGAAGCTATTTCTTGAAAAGTTTTATTTTTGTTTAATAGAGCATTTGTCATGGAATGTGTTTTAACAGAGGCAGATCTTTATTTTTTTATTTTTATTTTTATTTTTATTTTCTCCAACATTTATTTATTTCTTCTAGTTACATCTCAATCATAGTCTATTCCTCCTCCCATTCCTGTTCCCACATTTCTTTTCTTTTTTTATTTTTATTGATTACTTCAGGTTAGATTTCCATTACAGTACCCTTTTTCAACCCCTCCCAGTCATGCCCTCCCACCCTCTACCCCCATCCCTTCCATCCCACTCCTCTGGAGTAGAGTGTCCCTACATATCAGTCCCCCACCCCAGTTCAGCAGTCATGTGAGGGCCAAGAACCTCCTCATACACTGGGGGACTACAAGGCAGCACCACTAGGGCAAAGTGTCTCATTGACAAGTAACAAAGTCTATTCCCTTTGGTGCATTGGCTGTAGTATAGATATCCTGTACTATATGGCTAAAATCTGATTATAAGTGAATAGATGCCATGTGCATCCTTCTGAGTCTGGGTTAGCTCACTCAGGATGAGCTTCTCTAGTTCCATCCATTTGGCTGCAAATATCATGATTTCGTTGTTTCTGATGGCTGAGTAGTATTCCATTGTGTAGATGCTTTCTGCTTGGGCTTTTCCTAACCCAAACTGTTTAGCAGCAGTATCTGGCACACCACCCGAACCTGGGGGCATATTATTAAATATCTGCAGATAGATACACCAAATGAACTTCATAAATGAGGCACAAAGGCATATCGTGTCTCTGCAGTCTAAGCAACTGTGCAGAATTACTCATTGGATTGAAATGGGGAACTGAAATTTCAACCACTTGGATAAAAAGCAACCGTGAAGAATGACTTCATGAATGTTATATTGTCACAACCTTCTAGAAAGAACTTATTCCTAAACATGTCTTAGGAGTGTCAGGCTCCAAAGGCACCTGCCAACATTGGTTCACCAATATCACATAGTTCAGAAGCAACTGTTTTTGAAAACAGCAGCTACCTAGAGGTGCTGAGTATTCTGGTGAAGGCTGGAGGACTACTCTGCTCCCCTAACGTGCCAGGCTGACTCCCTCCTGCTAACTTACTCGTCCACCTGTGATGCCATTTCCTCTGTACTCACTGGCTCACGTCTACACCTCTTATTCTCAGTCTGCTGTGCCTCCTTGAAGTTCTTCATGAGTGTGGCATCTTCTCCACTGGCTTCCAGAGCATCCATCCCATTTTCCTCATAGTGAGACAGTCTCGCCATCATTTGTGAGTTGTCTGTGTCTTCTTTCTGTCGTGATTTTGTGAAGAAGAGTCCTAGGCATAACATGTTCCAGAAATCAGCAATTACCTATGACCTATCCAGTAGTCCATTATAGGTCAATTCCAAAAACAATACTTTGAAAAAACATCACTTGGCTTAGTTGTGACACTTTAAAATACTTAAATCTCTCTCTCTTTTTAAACTTTTTTTTAAAAAAGTCATTTATTTTCTGAGACTATAATATAATTACCTCATCTCTCTCTTTCTCTTTTCCCCTCCTACATACCATTCCTAGCTTCTTTTCACATTTATGATCTCTTTTTTCCCTAATTGTTGCTACATATATTCCTAAATGTATGAATGCAACCTGTTTAGTCTGGTTAATTCAGGAGACCAGGGAATTTAATGTGAGTTTGCATGTCCTGGGAATGTCAGAAGTCACACCCATAAAGTTTCACCCACCTGACCACCTAAACATGAGCTGAACAAGGACAAAAGCATAGACACGCTGAAGTGGATGGGGACAGACCATGAGGCCTTAACCCTGTACTAAAGAACTACAGGAGATTAAGGGATGAGAAGAGTTGGAGAAATCGTCTTCATCAGGAAAGAACACACCAACTTGTTATTCAGTACCAAATAATCAGCCCTGAAAAATAATCACAAGTATCTTAAATATCTTGTTAAAAACAGCACATTCCCTCGATTTAAAGGCCTGGGCCATGTACTCAACACAGAGCAACAGAGCATCTAACTGTGAATAAGAATACCTGAAATTCAGGTTTGACACTGCCAATTTCGGTTCTGAAAAGCAATTTTACAATATCCCAATGAGTTTCCTAAGAATTCTGATTGGCTTGAGAAGGTTGTGCTATTTCCTCCCTCCCTGCTTCTGCCTTCTTTTCCCAATTGTAGTAGTCTTTTGAAGGCTCCACTTCAAATAGAGTATGGAAAGCAGGGTGGATAGAGTTGGATTCCTTTCCAGTTTCCAGAAACACACCTGGGCGAGGCCTGTCTTATGTTTCTCTGCTTCTCTGCCAGTATCCTTTAGGTTTATAGCAAATAATTCATGAAGAGTTTGAATTTATAAAATTCATATTAGTTGTCAGAGCAGTAGACTGAGTGAAAAAAAAAAACACACAATTAAAACTCCACGGGAAAAACAAATCAATTGGGAAGCAATCCTAAGCCCACTTAGCATGAAGCGATGTTGAATACATAATATAAATTAAGCAAGGCCATCTCTAAGTTGCTCCAGTGCCTTCAAAATGCATGAAGAAGGTAAATGGGCTAGCCTAATTACGCCTCATAAAATGAGCTCACAAAAGAAAATAGTCATTGGATAAGAAACTCAAATTGTACTAAAGATCATTGAATAAAATTGAAGTCATGCATTAACGTTTTTATGTATTTGCCAAAGATAATTGTTTATCAGTTTTAAAAATTCTTATGTGCAAATATTCATGTTAAGCACATATATGTGCATAAATACACACTAAGCATGCTAAAATCAATAAAGCCTAGCATAAAAATTTTAAAAAGCAAATTAAATTTTACTTCTTGCCTTAGGATAAATTAGTGCTAACCTCTATATTTAAAAATTTGTATTTTCAAATTGAATGTAGTGTTGTTTTATGTGTCTTGTACTGTACAATAGGAAAAATAGAAGAGAACATTAGATATCTCTAAGAATACTATAAAAAGGAAAACTATGTGTGAATTATTAAGTCCTAATGCTGAAGATATATGATAGTAAAGCTCATACATTTTTCTCCATAAATTCAAAGCACCATTAGTTTGTGACAAATAGCAGTGACTTTTATGAAGCAGCAGACCATAGTTCAAAGAAATAATGTTTAAATCAAATTAAGTGTGAAAAGCAGTAATATGTTTCCCAGTTAAGATGTTCCATGCTAGCATTTTTGCAGGTCTGGGATACTTCCACGCTCTATGCTTTCTCTGTATACTGCTTCACATTTGGTTTTCATACAACACATGTGGGGTAAGGTTCATCTTTGGCAGATTCATTTATGGAAGTCTGGATAGGTCTGGATTTAAGATTTCTGGGTATGTATCAAGAAACACACCCAATATTCTAGTTTTACTAACCCATAACTCTTCTTTTGTTATTCTTGATTTGAGGGTTTTTCTGAAAATGCGGGTATTTTAAAGTCAAACCTCATTTCCTAATGGTTGCCAGCTTTAGACATTATCCTCCCCCAACAAATTCCAGGTCAAAATAAAAGTTTCTTTATCTTTATCTCATGATGATGTATGAATCTTTTCTGTTCTACCCTTTTATCCCAGATGCAGCATTTTGATGTTCAGCACCAACTCATTGTTTTGTGAAGACTGAAGAGGCTGATTTATACTTCTTACTGGGGCACAGATATTGAGTTTTCTCCACTTGAAACCTAGAGACTTGCCCAGGTACAATGCAACCTCTAGTGCAGCTGTCAGGGTTCTCAGCTTCCTTTTACCCGCTCCTGGAGCCTTTTTGCAATTTCTCATGAGCTCAGCTATTCAGTTTCAAACACCTGTTACCTCTTGCCTTCCTGAATGCTTTGCTGCAAGGTTTGCTGGTTGTATACTCATCCACACTGTCAGGAATGGAGATTTAATCAAGATCTTAACAGAAACAATGATATGTACTCACAACAAAAGGAAATAAAAGCAAACATGTCCCCTGAAGCTCCAGTTAATTTTTTCATCATTGTGTAATTCTTAGAATATGTTACTTTCATATTTGTTATTTTACAAAAGCAATGCTAGTTCTACATAATTGCTTTATTTTCATAATCATAAAATTTGATGCATTATAATTAAACAGAACATATAGTGGCTTAGAATAAATTAAGAAAAAATCCAATTGTGTGTAACATAGGATTAATTTGTGTATGCTCTATTTATAGAAAATGTAATACCTAAAGAAATCTTTCCATAGCATTCATGGAGTGATTTTCTTTTTTTTTTAAATAATTTATTTACTTTTATTTTATGTACACTGGTGTTTTGACTACATGTGTGTCATCAGATTGTTTGGAACAGGAGTTACAGACAGGTGTGAGCTGCCATGTGGGTGCTGGGAATTGAACCCGGGTCCCCCAGAAGAACAATCAGTGCTCTTAACCACTGAGCCATATCTCCAGTCCATGGAATGATTTTCAAAATTTGAGAAAATGACTTTTTTTTGTCTACTAGTTCTATCAATTACTAAGAAAGAAGTGTTGAAACATCCAACTACATTGGGGGGGGGGTATATTTATTTCCTTTCAGTTTTGTTAGTTTTTACTCAGTGCTTTGAATCATTGTTATTTACTGTATAACTAAGATTGTTAAACTGTATCATCCAGGTTAGCCCTTTATCATCACATAACTTTATCTCTCATGTTTTTAGCTGACATCTGCATGTACAATATGTGTTAAAGTTGTTGCTCTTGTTTTTTTAAATGCTATGTCTGCATAGTGTATTATTTTTTCTAAAAGCATTTAGCATATAATAATTCTATATATTCATGAGGCATATGGGAGGTTTCTACACACACATGTTATGCACAGTCCATGATGTGTGTGTGTGTATAACAGCAGTCTTGACTTAGGGAAGGAACATCAATCCCTCCTTCTGTAACTCCAATATTACCCTGTGTAATTTGCTCCTCTGCTCCCCATTGGGGATGGTGTTCCTTTGCGGAAGGGGGATAGCCTTCATATCTCTGCCCACTAAGTGGACAGGTCGGTGTGCCCTGGCAACTTTGCTTCCTGATGTTGACCTTATCCCTGGGAGCGAACCTGTGCCTATTCCCTCCTTTGACAACATCGGAGGCAGATCCAAGAGAGCTGTACAAATGATTCCTCTCCTGATTGGTCTAGGAGTCACTGCTGGGGAGGCCACTGGTAGTGCCGTATGGGAATTGCTTCCCATATGTATACCAAATTATCCAGTCAGCTGATTAATGACATGAGGACCATGCCTAGCCCAGAAAGGACTTACAAAACCAGCTAGACTCCGTGGTGGAAGTTGTCTTACAAAAAAAAGGGGTTGGACTTATTAACAGCCGAGAAAGGGGGTACCTGCTTGTTTTTACAGGAAAAATGTTGCTTCTATGCCAACAAGTAGGGTATAGTTTGAAATAAGGTCCAAAAGCTCCAAGAGGACCTGAGAGGCGGCGATAAGAGCGGCGACAGCTTAGCCCTCTCTGGGCGGGCCTTACTGGCCTCCTGCCCTACCTCCTCCCCTTTCTTGGCCCTCTTACTGTCCTTCTTATTCTTTCTGTTGAGCCCTGCATCTTTAACAAGCTAATGCAATTTATTACTCAACTGCAGGAGGCAATAAAACTACACCAAGTTGAAATTTATTACCAAAGACTGGCTACCAGAGATCTTGAGCCCCATTATAATGGGTTAGCCCCCTCCCTGCAATGGACCAATGATGGATAAGATCCTGGGTGGCATGGGACTACCTAAGACAGGCCTTGGAGTGGCTCAGGCGTGCCAGTACATGGTACTCAATGACGGGTAAGACTTCCGCGTGGGAGGCAACCTACCACAGAGGTCATGGTTCCTTTGCCACCATACAAAAGAAAAAGGGGGAAATGTTGGGCCTAAGTGCCTAAATCAGCCAGATTGGGGCCTATAGTGCCTGCCCAAGCCAAACTCGGCTTTGGAGACCTGTCTCAAAAATGCAGAAGTCCAGACACTTCTGCGCCTTATATCGTTCTGGCATTAGCCTTGCCTAACTGCAGCCACGCTCATTTAGTTTATTGGCCCTCTCTATACCTTATCTCTTACTTCACTGCCTACATAACCTCACACTACACTTTCACCCTGTCCCCCTTTCCTACCCTATAAAAGAAACTCCCTGTAATAATAAAAATGAGATCCTGCCTCGATGCCTCTCCCAACTCAGTGTGTTCTCCCCCGAGGGTGGTAGGGGGTCTGAGTTCTCCACACTCATCATCCTGCTCAGCCACCAAGTGAAGGCTGGCTGGTCCACCCCTTCACTCCATCGGCTAACCTGCTGGGGGAGAGACCCAGCAAAATTCACATATAAATGAGTGGAACTAGAAGAAATCATGCTGAGGTATCCTGCACCCAGAGAAACAAATATAGTGTGTGAATTTTAGCTGTTATATGTGTGATATTAGCTGTTAAGTCAATGATAGCCATGCTACGATCTGTAACTCTAGAGTTTAGACGTAGAATAAGTGACAAGGGGGTATAGCTAAGTCTCATTAGGAAACAAAATCTCAAGAGATAAAATAGATAGTAATGGATAGATGAGGGCTCAATGCGAGGATAAAGTGGGTAGGGAGAAGGGAAGAGGAGGATGAAGAAGGGAATATGGGGAGATAGAGCTAAAATTAAAGGTCATTTGAGAGATAGTATGGAAACATAAAACAGTAGAAAATATATTATATATGTGTAATTAGTCATATGACTAATTACACATAGTAAGGTGAACTAAATGAAATTGCCAAATAATGATGAGACAGAATCCCAACTGGCTATCTCTTGGCATTAAATGTAGCTTTTCCTACCAGAATTGGGTCACATCTAATTGACGTGTTTGTCAAAAGTGTCTCATAGGAATCCCCAAACAACCAGGTTGCTGCCGAGACTGTAGGTTCTTCTTCACAAACTCACAGCAAGGCCCCACTGCTGAAGACAACATCTACACAACTCTTTTACAATAGAGAAGTAAAGCTGGTACCTATAGAGATCCTTCACCCCTACAGTCTAGTGTCTATGGTATTGGAAGTTACTCTACATGCTATCAAAAGAGAAACATAAACATTAAGTCAGCCACAAATTCTTTGATCTACAATGGTGTCCTGTCTGCAAGATATGCTGTGGCAATGGTGGCACAAAGCTTGTGGAAGTAACCAATAAATAAATATATGATTGGACTTAAAGCTCACTCCATGAGATGGAACCCATACATGGCACTGCTTGGGTGACCAAGAACCAGAGATGAGATAGTTCAGGGTCCTTGGATAAAACCAAATACTACTGTTCTAAAAAACAAAATGTAGCAATAAGAGACTCCTAATACTACTAATGACATTCTGCTATATTCATAGATCAGTGCCTTTCTCAGCCATTATCAGAAAAGCTTCCACGTGCAGCAGATAGGAAGAAATACAGAGATCCACAGCCAGAGATTATGCAGAGAATGAAAGACCTTGGAACACTGAGCCCTGAACAAGATGTCTCCATTAAATCTTTCCCCTTGGGGCTCAGGTAACCCAACAGAAGATAAGGTGGAAAGTACATAAGAACCAAAGGGGATGGAGGACACCAAGAAAACAAGACATTCTAAATCAGTATGATCAAAGCTCATATGATCTCACAGAGACGGAGGGGGGGGACAGCATGTAAGGGTTTACACGTGTCTGTGTCAGGCCCTCTGCACATGTATTACATTTTTTCAGTTTAGTGGTTTTTAGGGATTCCTATGTGCACAAAGAAGTGTGTGGGTCTCTAGTTATTTTTTATTCTTCTCTCACATATTACATCTTGTCCACAGTTTCCCTTCCTTCTCTACCTCCAACTTCTCCCTTCCATATGCATTCCCTCTTCCTCAGATCCACCCTCTCCTCTGCCTCCATTCAGAAAAGAGCAGAAGTTCCAGGGACAACAACCAAGCATGGCATAAGAAGGTACAATAAGACCAAACACATACTACCACACAAGGGCAACGCAACCTCGTCAGAGGGAAATGGTCCCAGAAGCAGTTAAGAGGGTCAGTGACAGCTCCCTCTCTCATTGTTAGGATTTCCACAAGAACACCGAGCTACTCAACCATAACTCATATGCAGAACCATAGCATATACACAGAGGACCTAAATCAGACTCCTACAGACTGATTTATGAGTCAACTTCTCATGAGTCCAGGTCAGTTGATTCTGCGGGCTGTGTTCTCCTGGTGTGTCTCTGAATCCTCTTGTTCACCCCATCTATCCTCCCCATGAAGCTTTTCCCTTACAAGATCAAGTGCCAAATGTTTAAATGTATAGCTTCTGTGGTTTCTCTTGTAACTACTGATTCCAGCCATTGAGATATCAAAGTAACAATAATCTTTACAAAGATGAGTAAGAATGGCTGTTGTAACAAATTATTTTTGCAAAAACCAGTAGCTGAATCCTGGGCTATAATGTACTGAAACATTAATTGTGAATGAGAGAAATGGTATCCTGCATGGGCCTCAAGGCTGGATTAACATCTAGACGCAACCAACTTAAATTTGGTGACCTGAAGCAGAGAGAATCAAATAAATGACAACACATTCCTGCCTCTAGACTCTCTAGGGTAAAGCCTTTCTTACTCAAATCTCAGCAGGTTCTTAGAGGATTATTAGCACAAGATTTCCTTCCTTCCCCCAGTTCCTCTCAGTTGACTGACAGTTTGTCTCTGGCTTAAAATGAGGCTGTAAT
Organism: Lophiomys imhausi; assembly: GCA_907164525.1. NCBI lineage: Eukaryota > Metazoa > Chordata > Mammalia > Rodentia > Muridae > Lophiomys > Lophiomys imhausi. The sequence goes on from CAJQZJ010034450.1 coordinate 1,334,771, forward strand.
GAGTTTCCTGATTCACTGTCTCAACCACAGCAGTCATGGCTTCGATTTTGTTTGGGAATATAGAATGGAAGTTCCTAGACTTTTTCTTAAAGAGAAAGATGATGTTTTAGACACTTGAGGCCCACATGAAAAAGCAAGAAGAGTATTTACATAACCATTTAAAAATATAGAAACATTAAAAAAAAACAGAGTTGTCTGAGGTAATAAAAAAACAGCCTTTTGTGAGGTTTGGCTTTGTCAGCTATTATGTAGTTTCTACACTCCTCATGGAATAGACCTAACAAGGAGATTAAAAACACTTTTCCTTATTAGAATTTTTCTGTAGCTCTAAAATGAGGACAGAGCAGAGATGATGAATCAATAGATAGGCTTTAGAGCTACTGTCTCTTCCCATAAGCTCTCTTACAAACTCTGCATGCCAAGCATGCTTGAGTGTGACTCACAATTGTCTTTTCTGTGATGGCAGTTGTGAGCACTTTCTGCCAGCTAAGTGCAGACACCCTGCAAATGATGTCACCATGGCAAGTGTAAATTTTGGTGCCTGAGAAAAAAACTGCAAGATTTGTTGAAGTCGGGTCCTGCAGCAAGTGACTGCACCTGCAACCTCCTGTCTGTACACATATTTATTCTTCACTACACTGTCCTTGACACTACCCAGTATAGCCTTTTTTGTATGGCATGAATTGCTTATTCCTTATTTCTGTTGGTGAATCATGCATGTCTTCACATGTGTATGTGTGTATGGGGTTTTTGGTTTGGGTTTGGTTTTTCATTTTTGTTTTCTTTTGAGACAGAGAGAGAGAGAGAGAGAGAGAGAGAGAGAGAGAGAGAGAGGATTTCTTACTGACCTGGAAGTTGCAGAGTAGGCTACATTGGCTAGCCAAAGAGTCTGAGAGCTTGACCTATCTCTCTCCTTGCTCTGGAATTACAAGCACACACCACCACAGCTAGCTTTCCTTATGTAGGTTCTGGGGATGGAGCCAGGTCCTTTGTGCTTGCAAGGTAAGCACTTTACTAACTAAGCTATTTATCCAGGCCCTCTTGAGTTCTACCTTGACTAAGCAAAATGGCCACAGCCTACCTTCTTATACTAAGAACTAGCTCCACTGACTTATTAGTAAAAGTACCCTGTTTACAAACCAAGAGAGTGCTAATTCAGGAGAAAGTTGAGCCTACCAGGCAGTGTGTTAGACTTCTGCCTTGTAACCAGGTTAATTAGCACCAAATGAACAAAGTTCACGGAGATTTCAGTGGTTTTCCTATTCTGGCTCCCTCTGAATAAAGAAGGCTTTGTAAATCTTAAATAGCATCCTGCCTATCATGTTACAAAAGTGCTACACCAGCTTCACTTGGTTTACAGCGAAGACACATCCAACCCTTTTATTGCCATTGGCATCTGTCAGCCTCCTATCCGGCACACACTTCTGCTGCTGGACCTCATTATCTTCCCTTGCCACTGTTGAAAGTGTGCACTCCTCTATTTCAGGCATCATGGGAGCCACTAGGCTCTGCCATGACATCCGGAGTGGCAGCTAGATGCTTGGGTGTGAAATAACATGTCGGCATCTAAACTTGCTCAGCCATGAGATTTGGCACGTCTAGGAGCTCAGATTCTCCAAAGCCAGCGCCATCTGCCGATAGTGGATAAACATATAGATGGAAAGTGCCTTTGCTGTCCCCGTGCCCTATCTGTTTGATTGCACATTGTGTTGTTTTGATTTACAACCCACTCTCACATTCGTGGTTTGTTAGTATCTATTATCAGTGCTTGTCACTCGCAAGAACTGAACTTTATTTTCTCTGCTGCTGTTATGTACCCGTGGTGGGTGAGAAATGGCCCTCTCTGTGCTTTCATTTTCACAGATGATCCATAAAGAGGTTGACAGGGAAGTCTCTCAAAAAGCACATATGTAGCGTGTACAACAAATAAAAAACAAAAGAGCCTGGAAAAAGTAATGAATACACCATGGGCACTGAAATAAAGGAAAAGAAAGAAAGCACCGACATTTCAACTGGAGGAAAGGAAGTGGCTAAGGACCTTACTCAGAATGGGATGCCAAGCTACCTGGATGCCCACCCTCACTTCTGAGTTTCAAATATATTAGTATTTTAGGAATAAATATTCTTATATTTAAGGCAGTGATTATTATTCCTACTACACATATTTGTTTTAGAGATTAATCAGGTGTTGTGTGGTACTTAGCCCTTGGAAAGAGAAGTTATCATCTTTGCTACTGTAGTAAACAAATAACATGTTCAAACTGAGTTATGGGAGACTGTAGAATAACTGTACTCTTTACAAAGGCAAGGGTAAAATTGAGAGAGCTTAAATCAATCAGTTTCATATTACTATGGCAAAAATGCCAAGGCAGTTATCATATAAAAAGAAAAGGTTCTCTAATTCCCTGTCATAGAGGCTTCATCCTAGATGGGGAGGCCCCGTTGTTTTGAATCTCTGTTAAGACTGGCAGATAGAAACATGTAACAAAACAAACCATTCACATCATGTCCTGGGAAGCTGAGGAAAAGGCAGAAAACAAGGTCCCATAACCTCGTTGTGGGCATGCTTGACTATGTAGCCTACACTAGTACATACTTCTAGGCCTACAATAATTTTACTATTCCCCTCTGCATATCAAGAATTTCACACAGGGAAATTTGTGGGTTATTTATCCAAAATAAAGCCTTAACAAAGATATAGTACATCACCACTATATAGAAACAATAAGCCGTTGTCACTGCTAATTTTGAATGATGATGAGAAGTGGTCCCCAGCACTGATCATAGATGTAGAAAGTGATTTAGTGGGAGCTGCCTAAAATATAAAAATCCAATTAGCTCATGCTTCCCAGCAGGAGACAAACAAAAATCCCTCCGCTGGTCCGCAACAAACTCACTCTGTACTGTTCATTAATCTGCTTGTGTCCCATTCACATCCCACTTCTGTCCAGAGAAAAACTAGTGAGCAAGGGCAGCTACTGGGGCATCAGTGTAGAGGGAGGGAAACAGAACCAGAATGCGTAACAGACATGATGGTATCCGGAGTAGTGATAAATGCTTACGTTGCTATTTGTTTCCACTTCAAGATTTTGCATGATAGAAAATATCCTTTCTAAGTAGCATCCTCCACATTGTTCACTTTTGACAGAGTTGTGGTATAAACTTGAGAATCTGCACAAGTCCTTTCTGCTTATCATGCTCCATAATTTACAGTTGCCCTTGAAAAGCTCTTTGAGGCTTTTCTTTATGCCTAGAATTTTCTTCCTGGTTTGTGACATTCAGCTCAGACCCATTTTCCCTCCCTTCGTTAAAAAAACATCCCATTTCTTTCCAGAGTCCGTGTTTTCATCACTGTACCTAATGTCCTAGAGTTGTTCCCATCCTCACTCCTCCTCATCTCTCAGAATGTATGTCAAATACCTTCTATCCAGAAAACTACTCATGACAGTTCATTCTAAAGTAGTCCTCCTGGCAGACTCTATTAACGTCTGTCCGGAACCTAGTGTCCTCTTTTAAACTAAAATAGTGCAGTTAGTCACCGGACACTTTCATGATCTGAATGTGAAACGTCCTCACATATTTGCGTATTTGATCACTATTTGTGACAGTTGTTTTTAAGAGTTCATAGAGCCTTTAGGAGCTGTACCTAACTGGAGGAAGAGTCTCCGAAAGGAAGACCAGTTCTTAAGGTTTTATATCCGGTACTGCTGTCTTCTCTTTGCTTCCTGGTCATCTAGACATGGTGAAGCAGCCTTGTGCTCCTGTCATGACAAATGAGACCCAATCCCAATGTCATATATTACTCACTGTGATTGACTGTACTTTCCAACTTTGAACCAAAATAAAGTCATCTTCTGTGAAGTTGTTTTCTGTTGGGGATTTGGTGACAGCAATTAAAAGGTATTACTACCTAATTGCAAGGCTACACCTTGTATCCTCTTAAAGGGGTGGAGGACCAGGTGACTGAACTCAGTCAAATGAGATGCACATTTTCAGTGGAATACCAGGAAGTTTTCCTGAATTTCAAAACTGAAAGTTTACTCAATAAATCTAAAACATTTCTGAGTTTATATTCAACCCTCCCATGTGCCTCCTTGCCACTCTCACCCTGCCCCTGCTACTCTTTGCAACACAATACTTCATTCCCCTCTCTCTAGATGTCCTGCTCCCTGAAATTACCATATTCCTTTATGTGTTTAGTTGCAGATTGCTTGTCTCTCTCACTAAAATATAAGGACCTTGTCTCACTCGTAGTTTTATCTTCTTTCTAAAACAACAACTGGACAGTGATGTGTGCATTCAAGAACTGCTCTCAGTAAGTGAGTTGTTTTATTTTGCTTTAGATGTGAAAGTTTGCCCGAGGGCATAGTTTCATAATTATTATTTTTTTATTCTGCACTAGAATGGTTAGAATGAACACAGCCACTCTGGCTGTATGGAATTGAAGCAATAAAACCATATCTAAGTAGGAATTACTTTTCAGCCATTGCAAGGCCAGTACTCTGTAGGGAATGAGTACCTATGCCCCCATGTGAGCTCGGTCATTGCATCAACACAACCAGAGACTGAACTCCTTTATTAACTTGTTTGAAAAGGAATTGATTTAGAACTTTTTCATTCTACTTCTAAGAGGAGGATTCTACTAGTGAAAGTCTACAGGAACTGCCTGAGGGTCAATACACATGCATATAGGATGAATCCTATGGGGCTCTTTTACGATAAATAATGCTGAGGGGACTCCTCTCTCAAATAAAATATTTTGTAAGGATTGATGAGTATACCATGGGCATGTCTAAATGCAGTTTTTCAAAAGATGTTATTAGATAACTAAATCCTGATTTTTGCCTTCCCAGTCTTTGTGCGGCTGTGAGGGCAGGATGAACTGTTGTTTCCCTTCTTACAAGTGAGAACTGCTTTGATCCTGTAGATCATATAGGACGGCCTGATTTCACAAGGGTTTGCTCCCATGAACAGCCACTAGCCACAGTGACAGCGATGACAGGGACTATGAAGTCAGCTGGATGCGCAATCTGAATGAAGTCTTAGAGAAACTGGAAAATCCTTCAAAATTAGGTATTTATAAATACATGTACAATGCTAATCAAGAATAGCCCACAGTTCATTCAGCACATACCAGACCCTCTTCTAAAAGCCACTTCATTCATTATGTGTATCATCCAGGCACGACTCTCTCTTCCTTTTTACAGATGAGAAAATCAAGACTCAGAGAGTTTAAGTAAGCTGGTCAATGTCACATGGAAAGTCACTCTCAGAGCTTGGTTTTGAAGTCAGGGGTTCTTGGCACCTCTGTTCTTGACACCTTGCTGATTAATGTTTCTTCTAAAAAATGACATTGTATGTTGTGACACACTTTCATATGTAACACTTGACACACACACACACACACACACACACACACACACACACACACACACA